>BMAW01131768.1:0-39082 GCA_019974015.1 Nephila pilipes
CATTCTCATCAATAACTACAGCAACCATAACCATCCAGAGTTACCACGATTTCCTTTCACCACTATAAAACTCAATCCCCCAAGCACTTCGATTCAAAATTCAGCCTCGCCAACCGATCATCTCGATATCTCCTGTCACATGCCTATTCATGGCACCCATCCAAATCGAAGTAGAACATCCCAACGCACCGATCATTGCAACCGTAACATCCCTTTCACAATGTCCACCCTCCCGAAAACCGAACAACCAGCAGAAGCAGAAGCACAAACAGCAATTTAAATGCGAATTTCTGCGACAGATCGAAAATAGAATGCGAACGAAGTCTAAGCCTTTGATTTATCCGATGCGGTCAGCAGCCAATTTATACTTGGTGGGGTACAGACAACGAGTTGGGGGCGGTAGTGACACCAAACTTTAATCACTACTTGGCCGTTTAAAATTAAGGACTGTACCATCAGAAACCTAGTAATTACGCGACCGGTATTCTACCCTTTTAAAATCCGGATGTATGCAGAGAAATGTATTGAGGGGACTTAATTATTAGCATTTAAAGGGGAAACGGCTTGTCAGTCTCTTTTGGCTCCTTGACAGCGCATACTAATCAACTGACAGGAATGCGGTCTGAGTGGGAAAGCGATCAATACAGGAAAAGGATCGTCTTCTTCGCTCAAGAAAATTGAAAATGAGCAGCCAGTCAGTGGGATTTCGTTTGGGAAGGAAAAGAATTTCGAAGAAAGAAGAGAATTTCACTCTCCCTCCCACTATCTCTCTCTCTCTCTTTTGAATTTTTGAAATATCGGCACACAGAAAAGCGACAGTAATTAAGTACCATTTGTATTCGATCCAATTATGCGTAACAAGTTGGTATGACGAGATTGTGTACTGTTTTGTTCAAGTAGAATTTCAGTTTGAGAAGATTTCACTGCGTACGAAATGAATTAATTGAAAGTAAAGCGACTGTAACGCAATCGATAGTTTGGATAAAATAAATACCTTTTATTTGTGTAATGAATGTCAAGAAATGATACTTTGTTTGCGACATAAATATCCTTGTAAGAAATATTCATGATAAATATGATGAAGCAAATTAAGCGACATTTATGTGATTCAAAATTTATTCAACTGGGTTTATTTCGAAGCAAACTGCATTATAATAAATAAATTTTAAGCAATTCTCTAGGAACTACATGGTGGGTTAAAAGTCATGTTGTAGTTTTAAATGAATATAATATTCAATGCTTCCTATTAAAATGTATTTATTTATATACATGATATTATTCACAAATGTGGGCTCTTTCCATTTAATTTTTCTTAACAGTTTGCTATATCTTTCGATTTTTTTTTTACTGACAATACCCTTCGGATGAGTTCTGATGTCAGAACTACAAGTGAAAACATACTATTTAAGGTGTCCTATAAAAAAAAATCTGCTGTAGTAAGAGCACACACACAGGGAAACGTGATGACTAATTTCAAGTATGGCGTTGAGTCGATGTTACTGGCATGTCAGCAAAATTTTTGTCAACAAGCTCAAGATTGGCCCGGCGTGCAAGTCGAGTAGGGTTTTGAAATATTTTTGACAGATCCTCATGCATCGAAACACTTAACAAAAGCCAATATCATAGATCTAGAATGAGATCTTTTTAAATCAAATAAAGCGCATGTAATACTGGCTAATTTATACGAGTTGCTCAGTTGTGTATTTTTTCATAATTAAAATCACATGCCTCTATTTTCAGATTCTGAAAATGAACCAAAAATTTTCTACAAATGCTATTCACATCTAAAATTGTATAAAGTGACTTTCGGCATACTCAGTAGAATTTTACACGGTGTTTTTATTTTGGTGGCCTCTTTAAAAAATGATATAAACATGGAATTTTAATTGTATAATTCCTATGGTACAATGCCTGAAACAGATAAAACTAACTTTACAAACTTGCATATTTTCTACGGTATAATGTCATATATCGAAATTTCTCTTTTAGTTTGAATTAAAGTTGCTCTAAAGCATGGGTTACCAACCTTTTCTTGGCCAACAAATACCTTCTAAAAATGTTTCCATGTTCCATTCTTGAAAAAAAAAATGCCTACTCAGGAAATAAACGTATCTTGAAATCAATAGAGTAGGAGTGAATTCTCAGATCTTTAATAAATATTTAAAAATACGTGTAAAAGTTAAAAAAGAAAGTAACGACGAAGAAACATTCCTTTTCTCTCTCTTTAGAATGTTTTCTTCCAAGTAGTTAAAAGTATTAATCTAGCTTTGAGACGTAAAGTAGGAAACTCCATTGGATTAACATTAACCTGAGAAATTCACACTCGCATGTCCGTGGGAACCTTAATTTTGTCGTGACCTGGTCAAATTTTTAAATATGAAACTGATTGAGCTGGAACATACACGCTCACACATGCTCCTAGCTATACACTGCGCGTGCTGAGACTTGTTCATGTACTAGTCAAAAACGTTTTTAAAACAACTAGTTTAGTTTTTTATTAACGTCGCACTAGAAGCAACACGAGGACTATTGGCGACGGACCTCGTAATTTTGAACGGTCAAGTGACGAGGACGACACCTGAGCTGGCACCCCGCTCTCTTAACATCCTCACCATGCCAACGGGAGGACTTTGGGCCCAGAATAGATTTAAAGTGCATCAGCCCCAGCTACACGGCGGATCTTTGGTAGACAAGGGTCGAACCCGCGACTGAACGAAAACCGCCGGCCGCGAGTCCACGACCTTGACCACTAGGCTACTGCAGCCCCGTTTTTAAAACAAAGCTGTAATGTACCAATTCCCTACTTCTAATGTGAACTGACCTTACTTAAAAGCCATTTAGAACAATTTCTTAAAACACATGATCAATGATTTTAGTACTAATCAAGCTTTTGATCGGGTTCTTCCTAATATTGACTTGGGGGTGGCAGTTTGTCCTCAACGTCCCTAAATTAGTCTTGGGCCCAAAACGACCTTTTAGATCTCTTCAACGTCCACAAGAGGGCAGTTCCGACTCCTTTGGGAACCTCTAGTCTAATATTACTCAAGAACAATTACTGCCTGTAAGATTCGCCGGAATAAAAAAAAAAAACAAACTATATAGGTGGCGCTGCCATCGATATAAGGAGAGACAGAACTGAACAAGAATGGAGGGGGAAAGAATGGCGGCTACGACCTGTAGCATGACGAGCAAAATGGGCATGCAACAACAGTTAAATGTTTAGTGTTAGTGAGTTTTAAATATTGTATTAATTGTGTGTGTTTGTTGTGTGGTTGTTGAAAATAAATAAAATCTTTAGCCACTAAAGATTGATTGTGTATCTGGTAGTAAATGAAATCTTTAAAGATGAAACTAAGAACCTACAGGATAATAAAAAATATTACTCTTCCGACATTCGTTTAAACTTTTAAAACAAAATAAACTCGAATGACTGTTCAACAGAACATGTATCGCACCTGTATCTTCTCAACATAAACTTGCATCGTATAAATCTTCATCTTTGATTTTACTTTAATTGATAAATTCGGTGCCCTATTGTGCTTTAAAATTATATTAAAGTAATTATTACATATTTAAGATATATGCAATAAAAAATATTTCGCACAGTATCAATCTAACAAGTCTGTTATGGTTTTAAATTCATTTCACTTCAGAGTTACAAAGAATAGTTTTAGATCTATCATCAAAGTTACAATTGATGAATAGTTTTGTGGCGTGGGGCAAGAGACGAAGACGATATCTTATCATCATAACTTAAATCTTCTAACTTCTTGGATTTAAAACGTAGCAATTTTTAGTGGAACCGAAACTTATTCGACTCGAGCCTCAATGATCATGAAGCGAATGGCCATGACTATTGGGCGACAGTGGCTTTATTTTGGTCTGAGCCTCATTCTAAATCTTATTGTATAAATAACGGTTCATCCGCAATGTTTTATTTGCAAATAAATTTTAGTATACGTTTCAAGAGAATACAAATTTTTTCTTAAGATAACTTTTCGTTATTTATTTGATATTCTGAAGCTGTGGTGGTACTCAAATGGTGATAGTCATGAACATCATGTCTAGTAATTTTCAAATCGAGACACCCGTTCACAAATGTCTCAATTTCATTAAATACCCATGGTATGGGATATAGTGCAGCAGCACATTAAATAAAACTGAATCTACAAGTCCTCACGTGGTGTTGTGTGAGAGTTAAGAGTAGGAGGCATCACTGAGCTTAGATGTTGTCTTCATCAGGTAACTGTTAAAATCAAGAAGTTCGTCTCCAACAGTCTCCATGTTCCTCTAGTACAACGTTAATTCAAAAGTTAAAATTTCAACGCTCCTTTCCTTCCTCATAATTTCAGACCCGTTGCGTAGTGGCTCATGCATGTTGAATCTGTTGAGGCTCCAAATCTTCACGTTGGGAGGATGTGGAAATTTGGAGAGTGGGGTGCCAGCTCAGGTACTGTCTTCGTAGCATGTCCATAGTTCGGAATTACGAGGTCCATCCCCAACATCCTCCAGTTGCTTCTAAGTACGTGACGTTTATAAATAATCAATCATTTTAACCTCTTTCTTCTAGTGCATGTAAAATTTTAAATTTATTATTTAAAATTGTGACGGGATTCTCACGCGTATTTCCCTTCAACTAGCATTTTGGGTCTCTATATGACGTTATTTGATTTGAGAGCCTCTGTTTGTGAATGAATCTTGATTTATGTAGCTTAATATTAATATGTTGAAGTGTATAGAATAAAAGTGAGCAATTTGCAGTATTGAGACGGTTTATAAGCAACGAAGAGTTTGAAGTCAGAGAAAAGGGGAGAGCAATTCCGCCCGTGTAATTTGTGTCAGGAGATAATAAGATAGTCGTATTGATGAGAGTGAATAATGATTCGTTACCGACTCGCACCCATCTTTAAAGCTATTGATAAGAGGAATTTTTGAAAAAATGTTTTGTTAAGGGTTCGTCAAGGTTTCATCTCCACACTCATAACGATATTTGATCTCTGGGTAAATTTAAAAATTTGATATTTATCAAACTGATTTTATTTACTGACTCCTTCTTTCGAGAAATTCCATTGACTTGTGATTGCTCAAATCCTTAATAGTATTGAAGTCTGGGAGTCACTAAATGATTGAATGACCATTTATTAAAGTCCGATTTAAAAGCCATTACAAGGGGGCTATTAGCATTAAACCTTGTTATTTTGAAATTCGGTCAAGTGACGAGAACGACGCGTGAGTCCACTCACCTTCCTTCCACACCACGTTAACATGAGCATTTTGAACTCGAAAAAATTGCATATCACGATATGCTATATGAGAGGTGATTAGTAGAATCAAGAATTAAACAGTGGATTGTATTGAAACATCGCCACAGGCACAAGCTATCGTCTATAATCATTCGGCTACTGCGGCCTAAAATAAAGATTGAATGTACCTTTACTCTTTATTCCAATATTTCTTTGTAATATTCGAAGTTAGAGGGGAAAAAACGCATCCGATTTTTAGACCACCTCTATTTTATATTTAACACTTCATACATCATAAGGTTCAGTCAAATTTTTCAATAATTTCACAACTGCAACTGAAGAGACGTCAGAAAAAAAGCCTATAATTTTTTTTTTCTTTTTTCACAGAACATGTAAGGTTGTTCTCTCTAGAATCTTTCTTAACTCGCCTGAATCCTATCTGATAATTAAACAAAACAAAGTCTTAGCTTACCAACTCCCTCGAACCAAGGAAGAAACTTCTTGAATATAGCAAGTTCGATTTTTGTTTCTCTAACTAGAAATCACTTCAAAACAATTTTATTACAAACGATTAATTACTGTAATTCACTTCAATTGTCTTACAAACATCTATCAGCATTTTGTTATCATCTCTCTCCCTTTTTATTCCTTTCAATTCTATTTCGTTTATATATCACTATCCTTAATTAAATTCATTATGCTTCATATCTTCAAATAATTTGCCTCATCAGTTTCATTTGATTGGAAAGGAATAGGAACTTTATGCAATTCGAATTACAAAAAGACCCCAAAATGGTAGAGAAAACAGTGAATAGCCCAAGGTTTCGTACTTACAACAAGTCTGGAATTAAATTCCCGCCTTTTAAGCTATTAGACGATACGAGGAGAGAGAGAATGGCTTCTCTTTTTACAGGTTTTATTGTCTAACTAAAAGTTTTTCCAGTTCTTTTTCTTACAGTTTACTGCGATGTGTGTGATCTATGGAAGCAAATTCATGGATCATTTGCTACACAGCGAAGCGAATCTTTTTTTCTCGCATTAGCTTCCGAGCACATGATGTACGCAACCACCTTGTAATGTTAGGTTAATACTTTCTCAAAAGGTCTTGGCTTTGTAACTTTCAGTTAGTTGGAACCAAAAATGTGTAAAAATTCATTGACCGGTCGTTTGCGTATGGTTTGATAATAGCATCAAATGTTTGCATTTAAAGGAAATCTTAGAAAGTGGACAAGATCCCGTGAAAGTCTAAGTATATTTTTTCTACGTTAAACTCGCAAAGATATAAAAAGTTGATAAAAATTATTTATGATGCTCTTGTAAATAATTTTAAAATTATATAAAAATGATAAGAATTTTTACAGTATTACGAATACACGGATATATGTAGATAAATTTTTAAATAAAATAAATAAATAAATTTTTATGATCTCGTTGATATTATTGTAACACATCTTATCAATCGTTATTTATGTTATTTGATATATTTTGAGGGCCGCGGTAGCCTAGTGGTTAAGGTCGTGGACTAGCGGCAGGCGGTTTTCGTTCAGTCGCGGGTTCGATCCTTGGCCACCAAAGACCCGCCGTGTAGCCGGGGCTGATGCAAGTTAAATCTGTTCGGGGCCCAAAGTCCTCCCGTTGGCGTGGTGTGGATGTTAGGAGAGGGGGGCGCCAGCTCAGGTGTCGTCCTCGTCACTTGACCGTGGTTCAAAATTACGAGGTCCGTCACCAATAGCCCTCGTGTTGCTTCTAGTGCGAAGTTAATAAAAACTAAACTAAACTTGATATATTTTGAAAATTTAAAACAGCATCAAAAGTTTTAACAATAACTTACATTATTTTTCTTTTAACTTACATTAACATTATATTTTACTTAACATTTACATTATAACTTAAAAATTCGTTTTAAGGCTTTGATTGTGTTTTTATTTCAAATTCATCCGCTCCTGATTATTTATAACAAATCATACATGTATTTACGTGCAGTATTCTTACCAACATCTTTCCATCAACATCACATTTTCAAAAAAGAAAATTGCAATTAAACATGAATTGAGCGTGAAAAACTTTACTACTTGACTTCTAAACATTGTCATCAATAGGATAATCAACTAATTTTGGGCAAAGTATATACACAAACCTCAGTTTTTTTTAAAGAGTTGTTATTTTTTTAGTAAAAAAAATTTAACTTTAAGGAAGAAACAGAACATGTATACTTTCTGGCCTCCAAATAAAGGCATATCCAGTTTTTTGACAGTTTAATTAAGTTTTTATAAACGTCGCACTAGAAGCAACACGAGGGCTATTGGCGACGGACCTCGTAATTTAGAACCTCGGTCAAGTGACGAGAACGACACCTGAGCTGGCACCCCCCTCTCCTAACTTCCACACCATGCTAAGGGAGAGTTTTGGGCCCCAGCAGATTTAACTTGCATCAGCCCCGGCTATACGGTGGGTCTTTGGCAGCCAAGGATCGAACCCGCGAATGAACGAAAACCGCCGGCCACGAATCCGAAACCATAACCACTGGGCTACCGGGGCCACCCAGTTTTTTGACACTCAACATGAAAAGAATGAAGATACAATTAAAAATGATGGTTTATATAAATTATTATTAATAACTTCAACAAAACTTTATGAAACAATTATACCCGCCGCTATTTATATAGCATTTGGAGGAAACTTCGAATATCCTACTTTAGTAATTTGAATGGAACATTTTAATGAGTGTTGGTTTTCAGCTATTTGTCTTACGATATTGATGGTAATGTCTAGAAGAAACCGTTTACCTGTTTCGTTAAGACAGCAGTCAATCGGATGGATGAAAATTGGGTAAACACAAGCTCATGCTACTATACGTCTTAATGTATCTCGCAGTGTGATTAAAAAAAATCAATTCGATTCTGAAAATTCAGCTACATAAAGATTAATTCCAGACCACTCACGGGGAGCAGTTCCTAAGGCAGAATGCTTTCTAGATTTTTTAGCTTTATGAAGAATTAGTTTATTAATAACATTGCACTTAGACTCAGCGGCAATGGACCTCTTAATTGGGAACCATGTACAGTGATGGAGAAGACATCTGAGAGTGCATCTGGCATCATTCCTACGTGGTAACTTTAAGCCCATAAATGAAATGTACGTCAGACCCTCTGTGCGAAAATCTTCAGTGGCATCAAAATTCGAGCCTATAACTTGGCTGATATAACATTGGCTATAAGTTCGCGACCATGACCAACCAGCTACTGATGCCACCCGAAGGAGGATAAACATTACTGAGCTTCATTGCTAATTTCAGATCATAGTGCCTCAATAGGAACGACAATATCTGCTACAACGACGTTCAGATATCTTTACAATCAAGGATTCTAAGCAAGACCATCTCTTGCGACGTCGACACAGAAAAACTCATTGAAGTTGGGCAAGAGAGCGCAGTACCTTGACCAAACCGTTATAGGCCTCTGTACTCTTTACAGACGGGTTCCGGTTTACTTTGAGAGAAATTCACGCCATGCGCTGCTGATCTGGAGAAAATAAGAGGCATTTACAAGCGTGTTTGGGTTAACATAGCTAGATTTAGCACTTGCACCATAAACAAACAATAACTCATTCACTCACTTACACTAATATCGTTGAAAGACAAAGATATAGAGCAGATTTGGGTTGGAATCTCTCTTTGGATGGTCATTCTGTTCTGCTTGTGATTAATATAGGAAGTCTTGACCGTTGTATTAGGAGAAGGCGGTGCCAGCTCAGATGTCGTCCTCGTCACTTGACCAAGATTCAAAATTACGAAATCCGTCGCCAATAGCCCTAGTGTTGCTTCTAGAGCGACGTTAATAAAACCAACCAACCAACCATGACTGCTATGAAATATAGATCAGTTCTTCAAGTGTTACATAAAATGCTGGTGTCATTGGTGATGAATTGAATGAAAATGTTTAGCATCATAGAGCTAAGATTGCTGATGAATATCTTCAAGATTTAGGTTTGAAGCGAATGAAAGGTCGAACTCAATCTCCGGAAATTGTATCCAATAGATCATCTTTAGGACAACCTCAGCAGATAGGTAGCTGCTTTAAGCCATTCCCTGATGAGCTGGAACAAGGGTTTTTACATATACAGGTGCTGCTTCATATCCTAGTGTTCGACAGTGAAAAACGATTTAGTTCTATACTCCTCTCGTTCTTTTTTATTAAAGCAACCACAGGCTAAACAATATATTTTGGATACACTAGTTAAGGATGCAAGAGGTAATGAAAGTACAAGAGGTGTAGTTTGGCTTCGGTGGGGAAAACGCGATAATGACTTCCGTGACCGTGATATCACATGAAATTTGTCCTTTGAACTATATGAAAAGTTGAGGTCGTCGCCAATGCATTTCAGATAGAGATGCATTTCTCATTAAAACTCATTTATTAAATTTTTTTCAGAAAAATCTATGATTTTTTTTAATTAATTTTTTGGTTTTTTTTTTTTTTTTTTTTTTTTTACAAAAATGCATTTATTTGTAAATCAGGCTTGTATTATCATTTTTGTAAAATTCAATAAATAATTGTTTAAAATGCAATCCTAATATCATATTTTACATGTTCGTTTGTCTTGAAATTAGAAGCCAGAGACTGGTTGTATTTTAATTTTTAGAGACCAAAATAGTTAATTATCTAAATAGAAAAGTTTGCTCGATTTTTTAAACATACAATAAAAGATAAAACTGTTTTGTGTGATTACTTCCCCAGTTTGGTTTCCATATTTTCCAACCTAACCTTCTTCTAAACCTAAATAATATGAATGATTCTTATAGATATGTCGTGAGGTAAGTTCATACTTTAATTGTGTCAAAATTAGTCTGATTTTATTTCGTTCAATTAATTTTATTTTTGCAAGCGAGTCCAAGTTTATTTCTCAAATAGATCAAAAACTGTATAAAATTGCACTTTATAGTGTTTGTATATAAGATTCCTCTTAAAAATAAGTGAAGGAGAAACAGGATCAGTTCAGCTGGTGTCGGGAATAGGGGATATTATTATTACAATTCATTTTAGGAAGTAGTTAGGTTAACGTTCGATCTGTGATTATAAATTTAGACATAATTTAATTTTCATTGGCTTGTTGAATAAAAAATAGCTATTCAATTCTTATTATTGCTAAAGTATATTCTGAACCCCGAACATCAGAAAGTTAATCCAAAAATCTATTGTTTATGCATAACAATCAAAAGTTTACAATTATATTTTACAGATTGACGAACCATAGAAATTAATCTCAAGTTATTTTATTAACTATAAAGAGAAAAACTAAATCTTTCTCTTGTTATAATCAATTGAGAAAAAAAGCAGCTTTGTGTGTGTGTGTGTGCGTGCGTGTATATTTTATTTTTATTTCCCCTTCTCATACAATAAAACGCACAACAAAAGCCGCAAAACTAATTATGTACAACAATCGTTTTAAATTGAAATGGCATCATCCCCTCCCTATATCATCACACACACACCTTAATTCCCATTAATAATTTATTTTTTGAGAGACTCATTATATAAAACACGTTGAACGGTACCTAAGGTTTAGATCCTACTATTACTAAAATATCTTTGGAACACTTGAAAATTAATAAAAAAAATCAACGGACTCTACATTATTCTGTATGTACACATAACAATTAAATTTTAACAATAATTGCATCTTGGGCATTAATAAATCAATGAAATTTATCTCAATACGTTTTGTATAGTATAAACAAATACATGTAAGGAAAAAAAATTCTCTCTTACTCTTGTTACATTTCATTAAAAAAAATTCGGCTTTGTATTATTATTATTTTTTATTTCGCTTACCACTGACTGCACACAATAAAAGCCGTAAAACTAATTACTAACAACAATCGTTTTAAATTGAAACGGCATCACCCTCCCCTATCAACATATGCCTTAATTCCCATTAATAATTTACTTTTTTGAAAAACTCATTAAAACATTTCGAACGATACGAAGTTTTCAATTTCACCGCTCAATTAATAATAAAGATAATTTGTTTATTACCAGCTTTATTTGACCATAACCACGACGAAATTTTTCTGTTTCTTGACGAGTAATTTGGAGAAAAAAAAGCGCTGTCTAGCTATGATTTTAATAATTTTTTTTTACCCGACGAATAAAATGAAATAATCAGTGTTTATTCGTTGAGTAATTAGTCATTTTTAATGTTTTCTTTACTATGGGCTCCTTCTCGGGATGAAGCTCTCCATATCTCCGTAATTTCCTTCTGACAAACCGTACTAATTAAAACGAGCAGTAATTAAAAATTATTAATGAAAACATGATTAAAATGGAGTCACACTCAGTCCAACAAGCAATAGCAAAGAGTTTAATCTACAGGCGTAGGTTGTGTAAGATAAAACTTGGAGGAGATGCGGAGGGCACGGTTGCCATGGCAACAATCTCTTGACCAGCAACGCACAGTGGAGGCGTATAATGCGTCTTAATAACTTAATTTCGCTAAAGAAGGCTGTGAACTTTTTACAATTGGGGTGAGCTTAGTGTCTGCATCCGTCACTCAAAATTCTTCGAAGTATTTTAAAGTGGAAGTATTGAGGGCGATATAAATGCTTTTGTGTACGTTCGGTTTTTTTTTTTAAAGTAAATTGTGTCGCTTTTCGAGATGTATTGTTATATTTTATTCACTTTAATATACACCTTTTCAATTCAATTAAAAAAGAAAGGCTTCGAAAAAAATTGTTTCAAACGTATTTTACAACAAGTAATGTATATTAATAGTTAATGGTTATGTTAAACGTTTGATTCGAAACTATGTGAAACTTTTGATTCTATCTTTGCCTTGAGCAGTTGTATTTGAATGCACATTATTCATATTTTTAATCTTGACTTTTATCAATGATTTAATGAGTGATGATAATTGACAATAATAATAAAAATTCTCAAAGGCAGTGAAAAAATGTTACCGCATCTGGCAACATTTTCTTCTCATTGTACTTATCACTCTTTAACGACATCTAATTTGCTGAATTTAAATGAATAATATCAAAATGACATTTAATTTCCCGTACGCATTTTCTAAATATTAAAGTTATTTTTTTTTGTTTATGTATTGACAGAATGTATCATTTCTTATTTCGTTTTCAATTGTTTATTTTTTTTTCGAGCTTTTCCATTCTTTTTACAACGTTTTTATGTATTTCACTTGGTGTGGGTCTGTCTGTGTGTGTATCAGTGTGTCATCAAATTTTCGATCGTTAATTTAACCAACTTCCCATCAAGCAAGAGCTCTGAAACCTTGGGAATCGATCTTACTCGCCTAACAATGCAATATTTAGATATTTGTGAGAAGTTTTAGCTAATATTTCAATTTTTTTTTTTTTTTTTTTTTTGGCTACAGCAGCACTAGGATCAATAAATCATTCGGGATCAAGGCTGGCATAGCGAATAAATGCCAACCTTTGTTGCTGTCTTGCTCACTTCGGCCTGAAAAAAATATGAAATGAATTATAAGTAAATTAATGTTTAAATTTTCTTACCTCCTCTATGATGTAATAATACCTCCTCTACGATAAAACGTAATAAGATGCTAATACGTAATATGGATGCATGTATGTATGTAATCGTATGTAATGATAAGTAATCGTAATACGATGTATACGTAATAATAAGGATCCATAAGTACATGAAGCCATATAAAAACGTTGTTTTAAAAAAATTTGGTTTATATCTTGAATTATTTTCTATGTCTTTGTCTCTTCTTTTGTTATTATAACCTTCTATTAAAAGGACGAAACACCTCACTGACATTTTAGATTTTAATGATAATTAAATATCTATTATGTAATTTATCATTTAAAATTTCTGTCAAGTGCCTTATATGCAGAGAGGGGCTTTAACTGCTCGAAATGATAAATATAGCAACAATGATGTGGCATTCTAACATTTTCATAATGAAAAATTAAATTTATTTCATGAAAAATTATGTATATTTTTAATACAATATATAACACCCGATTTGCTACATTTCTCATCGATAATTTAGCTTTTTAAAAATCAGATGACACTTACTTTAAAGATGCAGTTTCAGATTTTGATGATATTTTAGCTCGAAGTACTTCCAAATCCTTTTAACAAAAATAACGTTTTTAAAATTCTAAAAATATTATAATACTTTTAATTTAAATTCTCTAAGGAGTTCTTTATTTCTAAAATAACTTCTTTTTGAGATTTTTACTTTTTATATCACTGAAAGATAGCTTCGAAATAAAAGTAAATAATTCAAAATACTAGAAAAAGAGCATTTCTCTCGTAAAAAAATAATCTTAAAGCATTTTTTCTTGCAAAAATTTTACTTGCATATGTTTAACATTATATTGATTTTTTAAATTATTTTATATTCAGAGTCTGTCTATTATTTATATGAGCACAATAAAATTCCATCCCAGTCTTTGGCTTATGATTAAAATTAACGCATTTATCAATTGATTCATATATATATATATATATGTGTGTGTGTGTGTGTGTGTGTGTAAAACATTTCAAAGAAAAAGTATACATCAGTTCATAAACGGAGAACTTGGTTGATTATATAGTCCATCTCACAATCTGTAATATTAATTGATGATTTTATTGACTCTGCCATGTTAAGTAATTTTCTATTATTAATTTTAACATATGAATTTAAAAAATTATATTTTAATAAGAATTTTTTTTTCAGCTTTCAAAAACGCTGAGTAATTCAAATTATATATATATATATATATATATATATATATATATATATATATATATGAAATCCGTATCACTTAAAGTTAATAAGTATTGCTATTTATGTTAAACATGTTTGAACAGTTGTGCTAAAATTGGGGTTTTACTGTTATCTTTTTTCTATTATTACGTAATTATATGAACTTAAATAAATAATAATAATAGACATTAAATAATAGTAGAACCACATCAACCATAATAGAACAATAGTAGAAACAAATATACAGAAATAGTTTTTCTTAATTCAATTTTTTAAAATTTTTTTTCATTAAATTCACATTCAAAACAAAAGAGCTCGTTTTTGTCTAGCGTAAAACCTTTTCATAGAAATTTTACTGAATTTATATATATATATGCTTATGAATGAAAAATGCATAATATTATAATTAATATTTATTAATAAACATATTAAGCAAACTACTTTAAAAAAACTAGTATACCTTGAATTTTGATTATACTTACTGTCAGATTTACTGTCAGATTTAATATAATATTTTTACCAGCATATACGGAATGTATATCCATTTTAACATAAATCACAAATTTCCCTAATAAATTGACATACTAAATCAATGGCAGATTTTTCAATCATTCTAATTAAACGACATTGAAACTGCATTAACTTGAATAGGCATTTGATTCGAATATGGAATTCCAGACATTATACTAAAATTCGATTAAATTTTCTAAAACGGCAACATAAAACTGATGCTGTTCGAGCAATTATTGCCCAGAATTGAATGACGTGTCGCTTTCCAATGGACATTGATTCTGTATTTTTTTTTTTTTTTTTCTTCTTAATTTTAACGAAATGTAAGCAATTTTATTGTTACTTGAGAAATAATTAATAATAAAAGCTAAAATCGACATTTCTTTTTCATAAAATATTTATAATAATGGCTGACGATTTTGCATTTAACGAATTAATAATGATAATCAACAACATTTGTCCTATTTTAACTCGTTTAGCCTGAGCGAGCTGGAAGAGAAACAAAGATTTTAGTCTTATTTCAATAACCAATACATGTTTTTTGTGTCTTACAACTTTCAACATTACTTTTCTTATAAATAAATTCAAAGATGTATAGGTTATCATAACTTGCGCTAGTTATTTAATTTTGTTGATATTTTAGCTGGTTTAGATTAAAAATTTGAAAAATAAAAGATTGTAATCAAATATGAACGTTCAATGTGTATGCATTTTAGCTTACAATTTTTTACTGTAAATTTTTATATATAAGCATAGATAGGGTTGCATAGGCTAGTTTTTATTTTTATAATTTTAGAATATAAAACTTATTATTTTTAACATGATTATACTAAAATCGAATGAATTATATTTTTCGAAAATGTAAATTTTTACACTTTTTTGGAATTATATATTCTTACCAAGATTAGTTAAAATTTAGTGCATGAGTTGAAATGTTTCTAGAGTCTTTTTTTTTTCTTCTATTTTTCGGATCTAAACATTTTAACCATAAATTTCATAAGAATACGGGAAATTCCCTTCTTCCGGTAGACCCATCTAAATTAAACTTAAGAACTTTTGGCAAAAAAGACCTTGAATTTGCTTCCTATGTTTAGAATTACTAGACGTGATTACAAATAAAGTAATTATGATACATTTTTAAGTCATAAAAACTAGAATTATTCCTTCGAAATTTTTATCATAAATAAGTGTATAGAAATAATAAAAGTCATTAAAATTTTTAGACTATTTATAAGAAATAAAATATTTATAATATTTATAAGAAATAAAAATAAAATTCACAACACAATCCTACACACACTTAACAGTCACAAATAGTTCTAGAACATAAATAATTCTAGAATATTTCCGGCGAAATAATATTTTGATTGTTATGTATGTCAGATATTTCATTTATCTTATGAATGTTTATATAATATTTATAAGAAATAAATATATGTTAAATAAAATTCTCAACATAATTATGCAATTGACTCGGGCGCAAATAGTTCAAGAATACAAATTATTCTAAAACATTTTCAACGATATAATATTTCATTTCTTATGTATGTCCATTTTCATTCCTTATAAAGGTTTAAATAAAATTGTAAGAAATGTGTGTGAAAATGTGTTAAAGAAAACTGGCAACACAATCATACAATTAACAGTCACAAATAGTTCTAGATATAAATAATTATAGAACATTTTCGACGAAGTAATATTTTAATTCGAATAAATATGTTCATATTTTTTTTTACGAAAAACTGAAAATATTACTGTGAAAACATGTAAACATACAACCATTTTTCTGTTCTGGAAATTTGAATTATAATAAGTCTTCCGCTTATTTCAAATTTATCTTATTTTACAAAAAAAAAAAAATTATACTTAATTAGCAACCAATTTATTCCGGTGCGTCCAAATAAATTACATACACATAATTAAAAATTTTGTATTTTCTAGACAGCACATAAGAACTGTTACAAATTCTTGAAAGCATTAGACCTTGAAGAAAGGATACAATTTGAAACACAATTATGCCTTGGAGCTAATCAGCAGTGAAACTACTGGATAAAAAAATGCAAAATTTAATATGAATATAAATTTGCATTTTTAAATTGAGCTCTCAGATAAGTTTCAATAAATACAGCGAATCTGACAGGTCGGGAGCGACTATCGTGAAGAACCAACGTTGTGTATTGAGAATTATCACAAGGGATTCATAAATTCAATCAGTAAAAACTGAAATATCAGGGAGACGAAGGGGGAAAAAAAATTCGAGCTCGTTTAGTTGTTTTAATCATCGCAGGAAATTATCTTGTAATAAACTGTGCGGGGGCTCGAAAGAGGTGTTAGCAATAAAAAGAAGTGGGAAAAAATTTAATTGGTCTCGGGGGAGACTTTTTAAAAAACCCACAAAATTTATGCGTCGAAAAATTAAGAGACAACACAGTAACAGAGGTAATTTTTTCCCCTTTTCTTTTCTCTTAGCACTTTCGAACGGTCGTGTGTATATATAGTGATGATATTTTTCAGAGACTATAAGCTATGTTACGAGCAATTACAAATCACGGTGTTGTTTTTGTCGAATTTGATTCAGGTAGTTTTGAACAAAAAATTCGAAGTGTCGATTCTTTTGATCATTCATATTTTGTTCGAATGCGGGTTTTTAATTGGTTACAGTGTAAATTGTTTTTAAAATTAAATCCCGCTTGAAATGGTCATACATTTAACTTTTTTTTGTCAATTAAAAATTGAAAGAAACGTTATATTTTATAGCTTTTATATAACGAACGGATTTGATTTTAAATTTATATATTTACCAGAATATTTTTGCGAATTATTTATTTAAAAGGGTGAATGATTTTGAATATTAAATTAAATTCACTTGATGCTTTATCCTTTGTTACCAGTAAGCTATCCTGTGGTAGATATTGCAATACATGTAAATCGATAATATGTTTACACGTAAATTGCAAATTCAAACTGTTGCTGATCATTCTACATTGTTCTTGCCGAAATTTGGTGAGGTATGTATGTATTTTTAACACATTTTTTGCACTTATTTTCGTTGGGCACAGCTACAATCAAATATCAAATCGCGTTATCGATTGAATGCATATATATACATGAAATGTATGTATGCGCGTATATACATGTAATACATATTACAATAAGAACAATACACATAATAATGGTCAGCCAAGTTATAACAGAAATAATTAAGGTGGCAGATTCCAAAAATTAAAAAATGCACGATTAATTCGATGTCTGGAATTATGTTGGGATTGGGAAATAAGGGCGGGATATGTGGAAATACAGTGTATTGTTATTTAGCAACTATCAAGCCAACAAGGGTTAGAATCTAAAACTTTTTTTTTATGACAAGATCATTTGATATAAAAATTATATCTCATTGAATAGACCAAAGTGATTGAACAGTTATGTTTCTTATATACTTATTTTTTTAAACATATTTACAAATAAATTACATATTTAATTATATATTTTACCACAGTTTTTATTGCAAAAAATTATTGATTTTTAGTCTTCAAATTTGTAACAAAACTATTGAATCTTACTTAAATTATATATTTGTATTTAGAATACAATTAGTTTCACACACAGTATACTATAATAAAATAAAACATCTCATGAATTTTAAAATTACATTCAAGGTTTTCAGAATTCTCAGTAATTTACAGGTGTATCGGTTTTTTTTTCTTTTTAAAATTTTTAAATTTCACTGAATTATAGGTAATAGAAAAAGTCGGTACATATTCACGATTAGTTGTAGCACTTTATTATTAACATATCAGAAAAGAATAATCCATGACTGTTTGAAAATCCCAAACTAGTTTGTGGGAAATAACTGTTACACAAGAAACTAATTGAAAAGATTTTCAGAACAATCCAATCTCTCTGCATTTGTTGGGGACAGTTTGCTTCTGTTACTATATATATATATATATATATATATATATATATATATATATATATATATATATATATATGCAACTCTTTTTTTTACACGATAGATACGTTCCTCAAAAAACCGTGCAGAAAAAAATCGTGTAAAAAATATATGCTGCGTATGGTAAATTTGGGGATATGTTCCATATCTTTAAAAAATCATGTAAGATGAAAAAACTCTAAATATTTTCCAAAAAAACCATGCAAAAAAAGTAATAATGAAATCCATATTACATATTTATAAAACAAAAATAATTCATGTTTATTACAAAAATATTGAAATTAGTCTATAGTGAAAATTAAATCTATAGATACATACAACATATAAAAATTCAAATTGAAATTAGGAATAAAATTACTAACTAACAAATATTCATCGCTACTTGATAACAAGCGTGCACGTTTAATTTGAACTTGATCAAAAATGCTGTCATCAGTAAATGTGTCAGATATGTCTAGTTCAATTGTAGGCTTTAATTCGAATGAAGAATTTCGTTCGTTATTAACCACCTCTTTTTTTTTTTTTTTTGTTGTTACAAAGTCAATTATTAGCGGGTTTTTTTTTTGGTGTCTCAAGTTGCTTATATAATTCTTGATATCCTGCTACACAAAACTTCAGATTATGTTGAAATTTAAATGCTCGATTTATATCAGGATCATGGGAAAGAAAATGTTGTTCCATGGCAAATTTCAAGCCCTCTCGAGTTAAATCGGCTGTTAATAGCTGAACTTCATCTTCGACTTTGTTATTATCGACTTCTTTATTATCATAAACTGTCTTAAATTCGATAAAATCGTCCTCATCCAAAGGGCTTTCCTGCATCTATTCTTCGATGTCAGCCGTTTGCATGCTGTTAAAACCATCACATCAACTGCTTTTGATAGAGTTATAATTTCAGAACTTAAGCTGATTTTTGTATTAAAAAACTTCCACTTTTCACGCATGTTGCAAATTTTTTTCCCCAACAAACATTTGAGGTCGATTGGCGCAACTGTTTGATGACGAAAGAAGCATGTGTTATACATTCCATATTCGCAAACTTTCTCCATGCTTCCACAACAGCCAAATTTCTTTCTTCCACTGAGTCTAAAATATATTTAAACGTTTCCTTTGTGTAGTACATTTTAAATGCTGCTATAATTCTCTGATCGAGTGGCTGAAATCCATGGATCTGAGGCTTACAACTCTGCATTAGAAGACACTGCATCTTTTTCGCAAGATATTAAGCTACGAAAGCCATTAAATATTTAAATAGACAAACAGATTTACAGCAAAAATTGTTTATTAAATTAATGCATTTTTTTAAAGGAAACTTTTCCACGTATTTCCCACCAATTTCTGAGTTTTTATTTTTTTCATTTTGAGATTCTTCTTATCTCTTCAGTGAAGAATTCTTTATCTTGATCTCGAAGCCAGTTTCAATTTTTTTTTTCTTTTCACCTTCATTGTAATTGAACTGGATGGCACGCAAAGCTCTTTCATCGGACCAAACAGATAAAATTCCAATGGGGAAAGGCCAGGGCTGTAAGGAAGTAGAAACTCTCAGCCCACTTTGCAAGCAGTGTTCAGCTTTAATTATGCCACATGAGGTCAAGCGTTGTTTTGCAGAAAAAGCATGCATTTTCTCTGCCATCTCGGACATTTCCTCTTTTGCCGAATTCGACTTTCTTTTCAATCATGTTCAAGTAGTATAAGCAGTTGATAATGCGTTGCCTCTTCCAAATAATCACAGAAAATCGGACCATGGGGTCTCGGCTCATCGGGGAAGCTTTTGCAACAAGTCTTAACTTTTCCATCTACGCGAAAAAACTCTAGCTGTTCATGCAGTTACTTACGAATTATTCGTTCGTCCAACAGAATATTTCTAACAATTTTACACTTTTTGAAAATAACAAGTAATATAAAAAAAAAATTAAGTCAATTCCTTCTTAAGTCAACAAAGAAAAATTTCATTTTAGTTACTTTTTATTATATAATTACAATTAATATAAATGTGTATATATATATATGACAGAATCACAATATTAAGTGGCAAAAGAAATTTTTTTCCAGCAATCTACACGCTTCGTCACTGACGGTATTTATTCCTAAATTTATATCTTGCTAAATATCTTATATAAGAGAAATTGTTTTCTCTGATATAAAAATAAAATTAACTATTTGAAAATCAAATAAAACAATTTTATGCTTCGACGACATTCGATCCGAAGGCATGAAGATTCCACGCCGATGCTCTACCATTTTTGCCATTGCAAGACAAAAGACATAGTAGAAGCATTGGCTTGTTTCTTAATTCACCAGGAAAATTAAATAGTTGGAATGCAGTTTTGCCCAACCACTCTTAGAGACAGGAATTATTTAGTGGTATTTTGCCAAATGTAGACTCAAAGTTCAGATAAAGAAAAAATTCGCCAAGTTTGGCAATTTTGGAAATCGCGCCAAGCGGTTGGTCTAAACTGCATTTTCCCCAATTAAATTTAATTAAATGAATTAATTCTTGAAAAAACTGTATTAACATCAAGTGTCATCCACTACAAGTTTAAAAAAGTGTATTTGAACCTGAGTGGGTGAATAAAAAGTATTTTATTAACGGTTGAAAATTTGAACAAGATATATGTATAGAGAGTGTGAGCTAATAGTAGGAATTTAAAAATCAGATCACAGACCTCTGTTATTGAAAAGCATTTTGTTGAAAGGACAAACCATTGTAACTAAGACCCCAGATGTTATGTTTACGTAAATATAAATCAAAATGCAGAATAACATCTAGCCAATTAAGACTTATAAAACTTTAAATAGCCAGCATTAAGAGTTTCCTTCTCTATTAAAAATATTTGTCTATTTAAATACTAGATGACTCTCTTACTGTTAAACAAGATACTATTGAGTGATTGAAGTCATAATATAATTTTTACTTACTTTTTTTAAAAAATTCTAAGGAAAATTTTCGAATTTTAATATTTTATGTATATATTAATTCTCCGAATGTATTTTACAAACAAAAAAGATGTTTTTGAAACAATATTCTGTGAAATTATACTTTTAACTTTAAATAAGACTATTAAATTCCTGAATTATTCCTGAACATGGCGAATTAAGACGATCAAGAAAAAAATATATTTGCTTTTCCTGCTTCAGCTTAACAAAACAAAATGAAATTTAATATTTCTCGAGGGATTAAGAAACAAAGCAAGAAGCATATATCTTCAGAGTTCCGCATTCAGTTGCTCACAATTTTTTATTGGGTACATGAAAGAATTTTATTCCTTACATTGGTTTTTATTCTTTACATTGGTTCCCAGTTGCAACAGCTCTACCGTGTTGATCGTCAAGGATGTTACAATTTAATAATTGCTCTAATTAACCCCATTGAATTTATATATTTTATTTTTGCTGTACATTGTTGGGTAAGCTTTTAGAATATTTTCTTGTAAATATCTCCGTGTTTGCTAGAACTACTTTTATGATGAATATGATTTATATTTTGAAGAATGTAAATATTTTGAATTTAAATTTAAGGGTTTACTGATTATTCTACAATCTGTTTTCCAACATAATTGTAATTGTTTTATTCCCACAAAATTTTAATGAGACATACTCGGTAATCATTGTTATTACTAGGTCAAAATAAACATTTCTCTCTTTTAGAACATTGCTCTGAATTTTTTTGACTTTGACTTTGAATTTTTTGGGCTTACTGACTATTCCACAGTTTGTTTTCCATAATAATTAAATTTATTTCATCCCCACTAATTTTTAATGAGCGATGCTCAATTTATATTTAATGATGATCATTGCTTGTTCCGGATCAAAATATACATTTTTCTATCTTTGAACGTTACATTGAAGTTTATTAATTTTCGCTGAACATTTATAAAATCAAGTATAGAATCCGCTTCTACTGTGACATTCGACTCTGAATTTGTCCTTTAAGTCAGCTAAAGTAAATCAACGTTGATGAGGGGAAAAAAAACCTTGAATTCATTAATCTTAATCACATCAGCATTATCCAAAGCAGATGCGTACTCGATGCAAACATCGACTACATTAGCATGATGAGTTCAGAAATGATTCACACTTGCGAAGAGTGATTAATGATTTTGTTCATGGTCAATACGTATGCTCATTAAAGTATATTTTTATTTTGGCACGAAAGCCTTCTTTTATATTTATCACTCCAAAAATCTTGGTATGATGAACTATTAATTCAACAAGGTAATAGATGTTCATAAATGATTAATTGTTTCATTAAGGTAATAAATACTATTACTTATAGTTATGTTATTAGAAGCATCTTCTGTGAGACTTGCACATTTTTTGGGGATAGCTTTATATATGAGTGTTAGCACAGAAATTTATTTATTTTTTTGTAATTTTTGTCAATGAATTCCAAATATGTGGCTTCAAATGTGGCAAGCAACTAAAATGGATACCCAGCGTCTGGTAATATAGCCGGGGCTCCTGCCCCTGAGGATTATATCAGAGAACCTTGGGGACTTGCCTTCTTTAGGTAAGTACGGGCTTAATTTAAGTTTTTTTTATTATCAACGTCTCACTAGAAGCAACACGAGTGCTATTGGCGACGGACCTCGCAATTTTGAACCACGGTCAAGTGACGAAAACGACACCTGAGCTGGCACCCCTCTCTCCTAACTCCCACACCATGCCAACGGGAGGACTTTGGATCCCTACAGGTATAACGTGCATCAGCCACGGCTACACAATGGGTCTTTGGCAGCCAAGGATCGAATCCGCGACTGAACGGAAACCGCCGGTCACGAATCCGAAACCATGACCACTAGGCTACCACGGCCACAGGTAAGTACGGGCATCATGACCCCGAGGCACCCTCATGATCTTTTTCTTTCCCATGGGCTTACTGTCTTTGGTAAAACACGGGTGACGCTCTCCCGGGATACCCTAACGATCCTTCTCTATTTTCGACTCTCCTTCTTGCCAAACAATTTTTGTCTTTTCTTCAATGTCATCACGTCTAAACCATAGTTAAATCTTGTTTGGTGCAACATAGCCACATCTGGCTTTTGTGCCAATAACCTTTACATTCACTCGCTCTAATGTGACAAGAGGTATCATTTGCTCATTTATATTTAGAATTTAGCTGTTATTCTATCATGTTTATGTTAGATACCAGAACCAAATACGGCCATTGTAGGTAATAACCAATCATGATGGTTTCAGTGCTGTATTCAATGCTTACTACGTCCTCGAGATATACTAGCGATTCTTCACTACTTTCGACCCTTCTTCTTGTCAAACAATGTTTCCTTTTCCCTCCATCTTTCTTGCACAGTTGCACACAGTGTGGCGCAACACAGTCAGATTTGGCTCTTGCGCCTTAAATCTCTACTTTCAACCACTCACTCGACCATGACTCTTATTATTTTAAAGATTATTAATCTTATTTACCGAGTGGTGTTTGTCCAGTACTCTTTCCTTAGGACGAGTTTATCATTGTTTGCATGGCATTCCAGCACAGTCATTGTTATTTTGATTTGGTGAGTTTACCTTTTTTTTTGGGGGGGGGGGATTAAGTCTTGATTCTGTTTGGTTTTTTTAAATACTCTCCAAGGATTTGTGATGAACTTTCTGAAGTCATTTATGATTCGTATTTAAATCTGTCTTTTTGAAAACCTATAGAGCTGTGTACCCACTGATGATTGTATCGCTTTCAGTAGTGGCCAACATATCTGCGTGTTGCATTTTCGTTTCAAATGTTTATTATAATTAAAATTATGAGTTTATATGCAACTATTTCTCATTATTTATTTATTTTTATCGTTTTTATAACAAGTAATCAAACAGACTGAGTATTAGGATTAATCGTAGCCAAGGTTGTATGAGTTTTTTTTTTTTTTTTTTTTTAGTTTTTATTAACGTCGCACTAGAAGCAACACGAGGGCTATTGGCGATGGACCTCGTAATTTTGAACCACGGTCAAGTGACGAGGACGACACCTGAGCTGGCACCCCCCTCTCCTAACATCCACACCACGCCAACGGGAGGACTTTGGACCCCGAACAGATTTAACGTGCATCAGCCCCGGCTACACGGCGGGTCTTTGGCGGCCAAGGATCGAACCCGCGACTGAGCGAAAACTGCCAGCCGCTAGTCCACAACCTTGACCACTAGGCTACCGCGGCCCCCAAGGTTGTATGAATCTGGCTTATTTTTTTATGAAATTAATTCATTTCATTCATACATTTAAGTTCTGTTTATACAAATAATAAATAAATAACTTTTTTCATTTCTTCGTTTACTTAAGTGTGCGGCTGTGGTAGCCTATAAATAACTTTTATAGGCTTATAACTACGTCGAGTGGTCATGGCCGCGGACTCGCGGCTGGCGGTTTTCGTTGAGTCGTGGGTTCGAGCCTTGATTACACAAAATATCTGCCATGTAGTCGAGGCTGATGCGTGTTAAATCTGTCAAGGCTCACTAAGTCCTCCTGGTGGCGAGGTTTGGAAGTAAGGAGAGAGAAATACCAGCTCAGATGTCGTTCTCGTCACTTGACAGAGATTCAAAATTACGAGGTCCGTCGCCAATAGCCCTCGTGTTGCTTCTCGAGCGACGTTGATAAAAAAAAATAAAATCATTTGTTTAAGTGCAGTAAAACTCTGTAAAAAACGTTGAATGGTTTCATTAACGTTACACTAGAAGCAACACGAGGGTTATTGGTGACGAACCTCGTAATTTTGAACCACGGTCAAGTGACGAGGACGACACCTGAGCTAGAAGCCCCCTCTCCTTTCTTCCATACCACGCTCATTGGAGGACTTTGAGCTACGACAGATTTAACCTGCATCAACCCTAGCTACATGGAGGGTCGAATAATAAATAAATAACTTTTTTTCATTTCTTCTTTGTTTAGCTGCAGTAAAACTTTGTAAAAATGGATTTATTGAGAAAAACAGGAAAGTGGCCTTATATTCTTCTCACTGTCATGCTACCAGCAAAAAAAAAAAAGGTGTTTTGCAAAATACTGAATTTGCAATTGGAAATCTAAAGTTAAAACCTATGTTCTTTTAAAACTGAAAGATGAGTGAAATGCTAGTAGCCACACATTTTTCATTTTTTTCAACTTCATTGCAGGCACTAGAGTTTCATTTTGAAATAAGAGTAGCCTTCTTACCTCAGGTATACTTATAATTCGGCAACATTGCAATTTACTTATTTTATCAAATAAATTAACAAATATTTATACATTTACGACTACTGACTGAAATAAATATAAATTAAATCTATTCAGTTTATTACAATTATATCTATTTCATATTGTTCAATGTGATAACTCTTTCGCATAATTTTTCTGGACCAAAAACAAACTTAAAACATTTTATTGTATGAATTGTAATTTTGTCCCTCTCTCTTTTTATGTTGCCACGGTTGCCCAGTGCTTATGGCCGCTAAAACTGTTTTCGTCGAGTCTCCATGACGATAAAAAAAACTCACCGTGCTATGTTACTGACGCACGTTCAATTCGCCGAAGTTCTGTGCTCCCGTGGCGTTATGTGGAAGATTGAAGAAAGGGGTTCCAGCTCAAATGTCGTCTTCGTCTCGTGAACGAGGTTTAAAATTACGAAGTCCGTCGCCAAAAAGCTTCTTCACTGTGTTACTTCCAATCTCGACGCTAATAACTACAATCAATCAAAAAAAAAAAAAAAAAAAAAATTCCCATAATTTTGTATTAGTTTGCTGAACCTAAAACAAATAAATTTTAAACATTTTTTGCTTGACTTGAAATTTTTTCTTCTCCCTTATAACTTGACCACTGTTGCCTAGAGTTCAGAATTGCGAATTCGCAAACAGCGATGTGTCCGTCGAATCCTGGTTTCAAATCTTAATGTCACTAAAGACTTACTGCGTAGCGGGACAGATACTCATCAAATTTTTCGAATATCCAAATTATCCCGATGGCCTGATGTGGAAGTTTGACGAGGGAGGGGGCCAGAGTTCAAGAGTTGTCCTCATCGCTTGACCAGAGTTTGAAATTACGAGGTCAGTCGCCAATAGCAACCGCAGTGCAACGTTAATAAACAATCAACAAAAAATATTTCTATTTACAGTCATCTAATGACTTGTCTGAATTTCAGTAAAAAACTCCTATGAAAGTCAAAAACTTCATTTCCTTTATTTCTGCTATTTGAACAGTATTTTTATTTCTATTTGTTATTCAAAAGAATAATTGTTACAAATAGATTCAAAATTATTTTATTTTTAACAAATAACATAAAAATAATTCTTTTTATTAATAAATAAATGTATTTATATGTATTATAAGCTCTATTTTGTTAATAAGTTACCTAATATAATAATCGATTATTTGAAAATATCTACAGCTAAGTCCAAAAATCTCGTATAATTTTCCTCAAAATTGATGAATCCCCACAATCTAAAAATTCTTTCTTATTTTATAATTTAAAGAATCAATTTTTTTTTCAAGAATCAAGAAATCTTAAATGAAAGATAATCTAGCAAGTTTCTTTGGAATGACAATTCAATTCAAGAAAAATTAATCATTGAAATTCTGTGGCTCGAAAATTATCAAGAAAAACATCACTTTTAACTCTTAAACATCCATTTCAAGACATTTAAAATTCTCACTCCGGGAAATGTTCAAGTAAATTCACAATTGGAAACAGAAATCAATAAGTGATTCTTCCAGACTATATGTAATCTAAATATTATATTAATAAAAAAAAAACATATTTTTTGTTATACATGTTCTTTTCTCCAATTTCTTCTAAAAAAGGAATATTAATCCCCTAGATACCCTGCAATGCTTCAAGAGTGTTCTAGTTTTAAAAATAACACACCTTCTTCGTTTTATCTGTTCAGAACGATGACGTATGTTTTTACATCAGTCTTTCTTTAGCAGAAAGAGAAGGAAATTATTTGACAGCTTCATGAAACCACACTCCTGGTTTTGGATATGGCCTTGACTCTAGGAAAAGAAAAACACTGGTCTTCGTTTCGGTCGAAGTCCATCTGTGGCTTAAAAAAACAGATAAATTTAGATAGTCATATAGAATATCATCTGTCGCTTGTTGATCTTTTGTTTCCTACTGATGATAATAATAAACCCTAATCAAAATTTTGCCAGGTGTCATATATATAGCTGAATCGCTTTGTTGAATATTAATGAAACAGATCTAAATAACTCAAGCCGTATCAGATTCAAACTACCACTTTATAATTGTTACTTATCGCTGGTTTATGTACGATGATGGCAAAATTTATTACGCCATTAAATCATTGTAAATTGTTTTACATTATCATCAATATAAAGTAAAAGTATGAGTGATCTTCTCTAATATTTCACATTATATGCTTCCGAAAGGATGACAAATGTTGTATCTTACCCATGCATTCGCACAGAAGAAAAAGAATATAGTTCGAAATATCTGAGCTATGATGAATTTAAGGAATAAATATCTTTAATTCTCCAAAATTGTATAATTCATTCACATTCTTTACATAATTTATATGAATGAATTTTCTTCCTGCAGTATTTCCTGTAATTCTTAGTATCTAAGCAGGAATTGGTGCATCTGCTTTAAAAGTAATTTCCAGCGAAAAAAAAAAGAATTCTGTGGCATCTTTAATTCTTCACCAGAAAATATGACATGAAAAATCTTATTTAGTTATAAATTTAAATAGTAAAGTTGAGCTATCTGCAATTTTCTCTTCACCAACCTTGAGAATTCTTATAAAATGAATTGCAGAACATAAGACCTCGACCCAGTTCAATGAAATTCTATTCGAATTATTGAACTTAAGAATTGTAATGAAATGAATAGCATAAAGCTCGCGTAAGCGAAGTCAAATCGAATTAAAGAGAGGTTGGAAAGTTAGAATAATTAATAGAAATTGAAAGTTAGTGGTTAGAAAATAGCGATTAATCATAGAATTAGTTCAGGTGTGCGCGACAAAAAAGATTGTTATCGAACAAGGAACAAAGGAAACTATTCGCGTTCCTAGTAATCGCAAATTAATTCACTCGTACCCGAGTTCGCAAGTAAGCTTATCTTTAATATTAACGTTAGACTAGATAAAACGCATCGAGGTAGAATTGGCATATTCATGATTAAAATATCAATAAACTGATCTTGGCAATAATCCATCCACTAATTATTTGATTGTTATATTTGTAAGCTTAGACTTTGATTTAGTAACTATTTAGGTGATAAATAATGGGCTCGGAAACGAATAACAGGAAGGAAGGTATTGCAAGTTTTCCTTTTAAAATGATCTGCAAAGTGACAAAATTTCTGGTAAAGGAAACTTGATTGCATATAAGTTGTTAAAATTGATTTTTAGAAGGAAAATATTTTAGTATTATTTAAACATAATATTTTCATGATCATATATTCTATGACTAAATAGCAGAACATTATATCTAAATAAAATTCTAAAGATAAAAAAGTATTAAAGAATTACGCTATTCTTTATTAAACACAGTTCATGAGTCAAAAGTCTTATAAATTACTGAATTCTTTATATCTATCATAGTTAATCACAATTTGTAAAAAAAAGTATAAAATTGACCATTGAATGTTCTAATATTGATATTGAATATTTAACAATTTTTAAACAAATTAATTTTAAAGAAAAACACTCCCGTCCGCACACACACGTACGCACGCACGCACACACACATATATATATATATATGCATATGTGTATAATTACATCACACATTATTCTGTTTCCTTTTCTTTGATCATCATACATGTGCTGTATGTACACAAAATAGGATTATTAAAAAATTCTTTTGAAGTTTAACACTAGAAAGACGAGAAATTTTCTTTTACTAAAAAGACGAAGGACCATCAAAATGACGGGCAGAAAAAAGAAATTAAAAATAAATTTTTAAGAGCATTTTTAAACAAAAATTTCGAAAAATATAAATATTTCAAGGCAAGAAATATTATTTTTATGGTTTATTGAATTTTTTTTGAGTATTTGTATATAATGAAGTCAATAAAAACACGTTATTTTTAAAAAAGAATTTACTTACGCATAAAATAAAAATTTACTAAATTAAATTTTTTTCAAAAATCAAGCATGGCAGTAAATAAAAAATATACTGAAATGTAGAATATAATAATTGGTATAATTGAACTAATAATATAAGGGTTACAATGATCGTTTTGTTTAACTCTAGTAAACGGCAAATAAGTGGGATGTCATAATTACCTGTCACATTTAACACATATCATACTTTTTACAACTACACTACATTAACCACACGCATATCATTACATTTGTAATATGCATGTAATATGCAATCCTATTTTATTACGTATCCCAATTTTTTTTACGTATCCCAATTTTTATTACGTATCCCAATCATCCCAATTGGGTATGATTTTTTGAATTCGATATCTGACCAGAAATTTAAGAAACAGTATGTGGGTCGGCTTTGATTATTTCATGACTATGTCGAAGTTCTTCAGAAAAGTAAAGCGAAAAGATAACTTCTAGGTAACTATTGTACTTCCAGTATCTTCTTTGTACACAATCCTTGCATTTATTGAAACTAAATCTAAAATATTTCAAAAAACGTGCATTGGACATCTTCGACTTCCTACTTTTGCTGAACAGTACTCGCCATTTAGTATAGAATATCTACATCTTATATTGTATAATTATAAAATGCCACACTTTCGGACACTTTCTTTTTATTATCTATAATACAAACAGTCTGGTATAGAGTGCTTAGAGCCAAAACATTCTTGTTCTTACACTGATGCACAGTCAAGATGGAATCATTGTGTTGATGATCACTTGATGCAGAATGAAGTGGTTACTTTGAATATTTTGTGGCGTCTGGAATTCCCCGTCTTGAATGCTTCACTATGCCGGCAATGCTAGTATTTTTTTTTTTTTTTTTGGCTTCAATTTCTCAGCAAGAGTAAAGGAAGTAAAAAAGTTACGAGTGGTGACGTTCTTGCCTTTGCCCAAGAATGGTTCCATCACACGTAAACCGACAATGTCTGAAAGTGTTATGTTGTCCGGTCTGATATCATCTTTTCCTAAATATAGAATGGCGCTTAGTATGTATTTTGACTCTACAATTCCTGTTATCGAAAATTTAATGCCAAATTTATGAGACCTACTTGATATATATTATATGAATAGGTATCTAGTTTCAGATGGAAGTAATTTCTCGTCAACTGAAATATTTTCTTTAGGTTGATAGCAAGAAATCGAGTTTTCAATTAATATAGATCACAAACAGAGGATAATAGAGCAAATTTATCGTTTTGAAATTTTTGAGACATGTAGATTATCTATCAAATCTCATGAATCTCAATATTTCATTCCTGTGGCATAGTATCATGAAAAAAGTAGACCCTCCCCTCCACGTTTTATTCTATAAATTACTGACAGAGATTCCCTTCGGCGCAATATACTCCTCGAGTTTACTAAAGAGCTAAAGAGGAATTAATTCTTCCATTTACAGGTGTTTCACTTGAAAATTCCGCTTAGCTTTTCACATGACTCTCTCGTTTGGAAAAAGGAGGTGGGGAATGTATAGGAGAGAGAGTAGGAGACAAGAGTTTTTTTTTTTAATTCAAATGATAACTTTTTACACTACCAAATATATATATTTTTTATTATATATTTCTTTTTTTATTATTATTTTATGATTTGCATTATCAATTTCAACTAACTTTCCATACTGTCGTCAGAATGACAGCTTTCCATCTTTTTTAGTCTTACAACACATTAATTACCCGTCTTTATTGCAGAATAAACTTTTGTACGCGTGTGTGTATGTTTCACGTGAGTGTGTGTATGTTAATAAAATACAAAATTTCAGAAGCCTGGGGACAAAATTATAAACGTAGCACATACTAGAAATTGCGAAACCGTCAAAATAACAGCAGTCGTCTTTCTAGTGTTAAGCGGCTGTCGGACCATTACATTTTGGATTAGAACTCTCATATTAAAATTATTTTATGATTTGAAGTATTCTTTCAAAAAATAACGTGATATCTTAGTTTTTTTTCCTACATTATTCTAAAGCAAATAATTTACGCTACAAAATCAAGCTGTAATTGAGAAAAATATCAAATTGAATTTTTCAAAAAAAAAAATTAGAATGTTATGATGATGTATGACAAAATCGTGAATTCACGAATGACTAGTTTATGAATGGTTAGTGGGGAACAACTGATTATTAAAAAGGAGAATCATCTTTATTTACTTTAAAATTCGCCCAAAAGGAATTTTCGCTCTTTCAATTTTTCCTCTTCGAGGATTGGCCTTACGTTTCCATTTGCTCTTTTTTAAATATATATTCCGATGTATCTTTATTTAGGATTATGTTTATATAATAAGAAGAAGTTTAATAACGTAATGTTTTAGCAAAAAACTAATAAAATGATTGTTTTATTTTTAAAAATATGATTATTAGCAAAGACGAGCAACAAGAGAATATTACATAGCTTAAAGGTATTTTAATGTTTGACCTACTAACCCTAAAAGAGTTTCCCATAATTATAGCGAGTACCGAAAATTAATTTGAATTTTAACGTGTATTTATACTGTCAATAATTTCACTTTACGATTGCAAAACTTTTTAAGAGAAAAAAAATAAATAATAAAAAAGAACTTCGTCTCATGACTGAAGATGAACACTCTCGAATGGCGTCAGACGATTTTTTTTCCTCGACATTGATAAATTTGCTTATACATCTTATTATACTGCCCTCATCAACCTCCGGTGAAACAAAAAACATCCAAAAGCTCCAGGTAAAACATCTGCGGTGCAATTTAAGTACCATTCCTCATTGTCACTTTGGGACGCCATCTGCTACCATATTGATGGATCCAGAAATATAATTCACGTCGGATTATTCGCAGAAATAATTGCCCGGCAATTCATCTCCGTGTTTATAATTATCCGACGTGCACACAACTGATCGGGGGGACCTGTCTGTTTTTTGATGCTTTGTACGAATGCTGTCATTTATCACTTTCGTGGTAGCATCCGGTTATCCTTGGCTATGACTAATGCGGTTATTATACGCGTAAAATGGCATACGCCTAAAAACAACTTTGCACTAAGAGATTCGAAGATGATAATGAGTTTCCCATTTATGCCAGTGATTTTTTTCAATGTGACCTTATGTGTACTAGAGGGGGGAGAGGAGAATCTTCTTAGGAGTGAGTTTAAATTGCTTGTGGCGTTTAGCTTAACAGCATTTTTGGATTCGATATATTTTAACGGCGTTTTCATCCTTGAGTGATGGATGGTTAGGTTCAGATGGGTGATGGTTGGAATTGTATTCTCTGAGTAAGGAGTTCCTTTTTTTTTTTCCTTCTTATTTTTCTTGGATGATTTGTGATTGAAGTGTATAATAGTGTGCGTGTCAGTCTTGTTAATGGGGATGAGAGATATTTTATGGGAGAGTTTGAAATAGGTTATATATTAGAAGAAAGGAAAGGTGGAAAAAAAATGGTTGTTTGATGAGTCAAAAGTATTTTTGGTGTAGTTAATGGAATTTTCAATTTAAAATGCGTCTGTAAAATGCATTGCTAGTCAAGTAGCCCAGGTCTTCCAGTCGATGAGGATGGATTCTTACCTTAAAGCTAGAATTTAAATTGCTGCAGTTTATGGGATTATTTAAAATCTGTTTTGGGGATCTTAGAATGACTTATACCACTTAAAAGAATTTCTGGAAAATGTCAATCACAAGAAGTGTATGTCTGATTTTCAACTCAATATAAGAAGTTCTTCAGAAACTGAATATTATCTTAAAGATCCGGGATTATTTCATTCACTTGATTGCTCCTTCGTTAGTCAATATTGAACGGTATGCGAGGGTATAATACCGAATTTCTCTTTTGTGACATTTATACCATAAAATTATGCATTCAGCTCAGGTTTTTTATGTGCCTATTAATGATTTTTTGATCGCTTCATTGAACTATAAAAATGTTCTCTTAATAAAAATTTTTTTCATTCCTTTTGAATTGAGTAGAGACATGAATTTTCAAATATATTTGCATTTATGTGAATCATTTTTAAAAATAACATATTCCATAAAAGCACAAAACATTTCACTTCTCATTTTTAAAACTACGTACAAAATATTGTGAACCAACTTTTTAAATGATATAATTGTATATTTATTTGAAAACATTATAAACGTTGTAATTTTGGAAATTTTCTTTTTTTTTTCTTTTTCCATATAAAAATATATTTCTTAAAGCTTAGGTATTACTTAGAGAACAAATATTTTGGTACTTTTCCATTATACCGGGGCAAGCGATAAAGTCGCCAAAAATGATACACCCGGCGCCAAACGGAATATGTGTTTACTGTGTGTTGTCGCCAATAAAATTTACTTGGCGAGATTTGTGCCGGTATAATGGAAAAGTACCAATATTTTTAGTTCTCTAAATACATAAGTACCCTTCATAAAAGCATAAAAACTTGAAACCATGTTGTGTAACAGTTTTCTTTCAAAAGGATACTTAAATGCAAATATATCTTACAAATCATATCATATTCAACTAAGAGGGGAAAAAATCTTTTTGACCAATAATAAATTACTTTTTACTCTACAAAATGATTCAAATATCATTAATAGGCACATACAAAATTTTAGCTCTACTAATGATATGAAAAGATTTATTTAAAATAACTAGGAGTCTTAGATATAGTATTCCACAATATCTTGCATGTCCTGGTATATTTACCCTTAAATAGACGCTAATTAATGGTAAAACGAATTTAAAGTCCGGCCGTGAAGGCTATCAAATTACTTTATTCGGAGCAACGATTATGGTACATTCAAAATCTAAATCATTATACATGTGGATAAAGTCTCTGCACACTGCCGAATCTAAAGGTTAATATTGTAATAGTTTGCTTATTTGTTGCTGATTAATTGCATTCGAGTCAGTAGTGGTAGTTGCCTATATGGTCCGACTCACTTACCGTATTCAGATCCTCACTAACTTTCAAAACCTATACCTCTTTACTCTTATCAATGTAGGAACGAGTCTTAATTGAATCGTTGGTAATTTCCGATCATTTTCTCTTTCCACTGTAGAGGATCTCCTCGAACCGCCTGCAACTTTCTCGCCATGTAATAAGATGGCACGTAAGAACAATCAATTTCTGCAATTGGAAATACGCAGATCGCGTGCATTGCGCGTACAAACCTGTAGTAATAGTATTTATATCAGACAGCCATGCAAAAAACACAGCAGAAGTGGGACGGGAGTTTATGTCTTGGTGATCCAGTTAGTGTCTTTCTCCAACTACCTGATTTTTCGTATTACCTTCCCTCTATCGACTGCCGGGACATTCTGTGTCCATCCTGGATGAACAGAAATCACCTCGGATTCTTTACTCTACTAACTAAAGTTCTCTATGGTTATTTTTTGGATTCTCGAATCTTGGTTGCTCTGATGTTCTATGAGGTTATTCGACAGTTGTTCTCTGTCACTGTGCTCCATTGTAGCTTGATAACTTTCTAAAAGCCGTATTCCTTCAATTATCCATTAGCTATTATTGTTATAAATACTTAAACTGACTTCTTTTTTGATTTTCGTTCTATTTGGAAGAGTGATATTCTTATACACAACACTATATTGAATTTGATGATTTGTATTTTAAATATTAAATTGTCTTAAATCGTTCTCAAATACTGATTTGAATCATGTGAAGTGTTGTTTCTGCTTCCGTATCTTATTACCCCTGCACTACTAACCCTTATTGTTAAATGCTCAGCAGTTTTATACATGCTATCTCATCAATCCAAATTCACTACATTTCTGTATTTCTATTTTATTTATACAAGTCACTGTCATTTAAAAAAAGAGGTTCTCAGCCTAATTAATGTCGTACGAAAATACAAATGTTAGTTGAAAAGATATTAGATAGGAAATCCTTTGAATGATTTTGGTTTCATTTTCGATAATTCATCTAGCATTATCCTTAGAAGATAGAAAATCTTCTAAACTAGTCTAACGCTGAACCAACAATTTCAAACGAAATCCATAGTTTACAAACAAATAAATCAATAAACAGGTAAGTAGGAGAGGTAATATAGTATATCATTACAGACATATGACTTCATGGGTTTTTTTCTTTCAGAGATCTAGTAGATTGAAAACTAATTTTTTTTTAAAATTCAAATGTTAACTTCATTTGAACTATCCTTTTTAGTTTATTTTCTCGCAAGTGCATAGACATGCATGCAAAAGAGAAAAATTGAAGAAACTTATTTTGCAAATAGGTTCTGAAATAATGTTGCTCCAGAGAGACAGAGACAATAAGAGCTATCACCTTTGAGCCTGGTTCTTTTGAATTGCCCTCGAATGAAAAGTTTGACACCTAAATTCCTTAATACCACAACAAGGCATATGAGGACTTCAATATTAATTTGAATTCAACTTGAAATCACTCCTTAGTACCATGCATTGTCTTTTGCTTGAACAATCCTGAACTTGAACTTGCAAAAAAATTGTTGCTTTTGTGGGCAAGGGTGGTCACAGTGGAAGGTTATTCACAAAAAAATCATTTTAATACATTTGAAAACAATTTGGAATAGCAAAATAATTTTTTTAGAAATTTTGCTGATTCTACGGAGGGAATTGGTATAAAATATTTTTAAATTTTAATTAATTCTAATTTAAACCACTATGAAAGTGATTAAAGTGTATACCTTTGTAAATTCATAAACCACACATTAGAACTAATTCAATTACATTCTGATGAAATGATGACCGTTGAATTTCATTTATAAGAAAAAATGAGTAAGCATTTCATATTATTAAATATTATAAAGAAGAATTTTGAATATTACAGAAATACATGATCCTCAGCATTTATTAATTCATAGATATCTCATAGAAATTACTCCATTAATTTATGAATCATATATAATGTTATATGTTTTTGAAATTGATCTGTACAGCAAGAGTTTTGAGAAAACAGTGAATATTAATTAAATAAAATTACATTTTCTCTCACCATTCAATTGGTTTGAAATCATTTGTGAATTCCTTCCCGATTGTCTCCTTTTGGAAAAAAATTGTGTCTAATTATGCAGTATCAACCATTAATTAATAAATGAAATTGCATTTTAATCACCAGTTACATGCTTTGAAATATATTGTCTTAAAATCCTCCTCTACTTTTAATTTCTGTAAAAGGAAGAAGAAAAAATTGAATCCAGCTTTACAATGACGTTTTCACTATTTTAAACTGCATAATATACTGCAAAAATGACAAGAATTATCATATTTATTTTCATTATCTACCAACATTACGTTAGAGAGGCAAGCTAATAAAGTATTTCTGATTCACATTCGAACGCAAAGAAATAATAATCTAAAGAGACTCCTTCAAACTCTTGCCCCATCCCCCAAAAAATACTTTTCTCCACTAATAAGAAGAAATAAACAACCGCGCAATTCCGAACAGGAAGAAATCAAACGGAAATTCCATCACAACACAATCAAAACTAAGTTCGAATGACAAAATTGTAAAAGGTGGAAATCCACAATTTTAATGACGAGCGAACGAACGGAAAGAGAATAACACACAGAGAGAGAAGAAGGGGAAGAAGAAGAAGAAGAAGGAAAAAAAAATAATAACAGAACACACACGGAAAAATATCAAAAAGAAGAGGGAGATGATGCTGTGTGCGGATGAAAAGAAGAAACGAAAAAGATGAAGATGAGGGGGAGAGAGAAAAGCACGCGCAGAAAAATAAAAGTGCGCTCGGAGTCTTTTTCATCGAATTTTAATTTCGCGTGCTAATGTCGACTCAATTCTCGCGTCTTAAAAGGAAAGCGTGCAAGATGATTGCGTACTACTAAGTTAGTGGATGAGGGTGCTTTCCGAAAGAGAAAAAAACAAAAGCAAATGCAAAGAAGATCGGAAAGAGACAGTTTCGCCACGAGTGGAAAACAGGGGGCTCTTACAAATTGACTAATGTGTTTTCAGATCTGTATTGGTAAGTACGAGCTAAAATTAATAAATTTATTAATCATGAAGGATGAACATGGTAATGTATAAAATATACCCAAAAAGACGTCATAATTTTCTCATAATTTCATTTTAATATATCTTTATTTAAGAGAGTAATGTTTTATATGAGCATTTTTATAAATTACGTACTAATAAAAAACGTTTTTATTCACCATTTTTGAACAAACTTAAAACACACATTTCAGAGGGAAAAAAAACTTCCTTTTTAAAAGCACAAACAGTTATTAAGAGTCTTAATTTTTTCAAAATGTTTCAATGTCTTAAAATTCCTACTACTTCTATAAGTTTTAATATTTTTGAACAATTCTTTTCTAGATTTCTTATAAGTCTTTCTCGTATTTCTATACATAGATTTAGTTATACTAATGTTATTTATAGTTTTATAAACTCATATTTCTACCATACGTTGCGAAAAAAAAAATAGAAAAACAGTCATATCTAATTTTGTGGATTTTTAAGAAAAATAACTATTTAACTAAAATTTTATTACATACACAGTATTATCAATCATATGCAAAATAACTAGAAAAATTTCAAAACTTTATATGCATTACAAAAAAAAAACGTCTATTTATTTTTATGCATGATTGTCATAAAAATAAAATTAAAATAAAAACTGATAAAATTTTTAAAGGTCAATGAAATGCCTTAACCCATAGTTAAAGAGAAATTAAATAACTCACTAATAAAGAAATTTTATACATAACCTTAGAAAAGTCATTTAATTAAATTAAGAATTTTTTTTTTTCGATATTCTGGTCATATTTAGGATCCCGTGCTTGCTAAAATCATTTGATATGAAGTTTTTCTTTAAGGTTAGTGAGATGTCCTTGACAAGGATAAACGAGCTTATTTTACGCTAATTATCCTGATTTAGCAATAGAAATCATATTTTAGTATTAGATCTGTAATTTAGCATTTGTACTTGAAAGAATCTGTTGATGAAACGAAAATCAGATTTATATACATTAATAATTATGCATGAAAAACTAATAGTAAATAGCTATATTAATATTTTGGTCGTGTTCTTATATTTGGAACATCTTTTTGGTGCTCGAGACCAGTGGCGTAGCCGGGGGAGAGGGCAAAGGGCAATATCCCCCCCCCCCCCCCAAGATTTTTTCTCGAATAGAAATATCTTTGGATAATTCTTTTATTATAATATTATACATATTTTAAATCTTTTACACAAATTTTTTTTCTCCTCATGCTTAAATTTTTTTTCACCCCAAAGAGAAAAGAGAATTTCAATTAAGCGAATTTCTGAGAAAAAAAATAGAAAAGTCTGCTGTCTCTGAAAGAGTGCCTCTAGGCTCTAGGTTAGTGTTGGTAGACGAAGAGGGGGTGGATGTATCCCTATAGAAAAGGTCTCCCCCAAAAATGCAAATTTTATCCTCATGGTATCTTAATTATTTTCCTTAAAGGATCTTCATTTTTATAATTTTTATCACTTGATAAAATTACTCCAATACTTGAATATCCCTTAATGGGAGAAATAAGACTGATATAGCATATTATTTACTTTTTACCAGTTGATAATCCTAAACTGAATAAATTACTTCTTTCACAGTAATGATAATATTCATCCCCCCCCCC
>BMAW01131780.1:0-14004 GCA_019974015.1 Nephila pilipes
ATGTTATCCTAAAGAATATTTCCCAATGGTTGCTCACTCTACTAACACAATGTTTTTGTTCAAACTTGCTTGATCAGAAACCATGATATTGCTTGATAAAGACGTTTGTGTTGAAATTCCATTTATATATATTATGATCAAGGTTTGAAAAGAATTTTACTTCTTTTGTTGAATTAGAGATTTACTACATTTTCGGGGTTTAATGCTTATTTTTTATATAAATAAAGGCTGGTGTTAACAAAATAATTCATGAAATTAAAATTGATACTTATCCTAGTATTTCTAAAAATATATTTGATTTTTTCAAATGAAAAAGATTTAGAGGCATTTAAGAGAGATTTGTAGAATCATTTAACTACAGTTTTTTCATTTCTAACGTTTAGTTATAAGGGAAATGAGAAAAAAAAAAAAAAAAAAAAAAAAACGATTTGATGTAAAGCAGAAAAATTGCTTGAAACTTTTAAATAATGTTACAAGTAATGAAAATAATACAAACTACAGTAAATTGCATTGTTCAAATTAATAAATAAGTTTAATCCACGAAAATACATTAAAATGCCAATAACAGAAATATAAAATGAGCAATAAAAATTTTCGCAAATAAATATTTAGTGCTCACAATAAAAATATAAAAAATCAACCATTGAAAGAAAATTCACATCTATAGGCTGTTCAGTCCACTGTCTATTTTATATTATTCAGAGAGCTTTATTGTAAAGTCACTAGATGGCGCTCTTCCTTATAATAGGGGAGAATTCTTTTTGTTTTTGGTAGAATGTGGATGTAAAACGGTACGGTTGTTGGTTCGAATATAGGTGTGAGATCCGATATAGTTTGGATTTAATAAACTTTATTTTATGTTTAAATGGTCCGTCGATCTTAATTAACTGAACTTTAGTTACTTATAGTAGTAACATTCTGGTCCGACGAGCCGGAGCTAGCAACTAATGAAGTTTGGATCATAGTGTTCCATGTATGAAAGTTAGTACGATAGTTCATTGGATATTGGTGTCTTCGCTTTTGTGCTTAGTTGACTGTTTTAGAGTGATTACTACTGTGGATATTTTACTATGTCTTCAAATATAACTACACTTATTCGAAAGAAGGGCAATATTAAAACCCAGATTACAAAATTAAGTAATTGGAAGGAAACAAATGATTTAGTGGATATTGCTACTCATTTAATGGTGCTTGAGAAACCACAGAAAAAGTTCGATGACCTCAAGAATGAGTACTTTGAATCAGCAAAGGAGGAAGAAATTCCTGAAATTTCATTAGCTGAGATGGACTCGGATATACAAGATTAAGAGGTAAGATTTATAACCTTGCTTCATAACTGTAAAATTAAAAATTCAAATTCAAATGACGCTATTCATAATTGTAATAAGGCTGAAAAAATTGAAGACTCAATAAATGTAGCGATTAAATTGCCAGAAATTCTACTTCCTGTGTTTTCTGGAAAAAATTGACGATTGGAATTTGTTTAAAAGTCAATTTCAAAGTTTAATTGAAGATAATAAAAATTTATCAGAAAATCAAAAGTTGTATTATTTGCGAGCAGCTTTAAAGAGTGAAGCTAAAAATATTGAAACGTCTGGTGATATTTTCCAATCGCTTTTCAAAGCTCTTGACGAACGTTATGAAAATGAAAGATTAATAGATGGAAATCATACTAAGAATATAATTAATTATGATAAACAACTAACTCAAGAGTCGACAAAAGATTTTAGAAGATTTCTGGACCGTATTACAAAAAACTTAAGAGCCTTGAAAATATGAAATTATGAAAAAGACAAGTTATCGAATGTGTTAAATATTATTTTACAAAAGCTAACAATAGGAACGCGTAAACAATATGAATTGTCGCTTGTAACCACTGAAGTTTCAGATTTTGATGATTAATAGAATTTCTAGAAAAAAGATATTTAGTTTTAAGTAATATTAGTCGTAATCTTTCCGTTAGATCAAAATATTTTGAAAAAGGAAACAATGTTAAAACACTATTTGTTAAATCTCCTATAAATTCTGCCTTATGTTTATTATGCAAGAATGTTCATGCACTAAACAAATGTGAATCATTTCTTAATCTTACTCCAGAAAAAAAGATATGCATTTGTTAAAAATAATAATTTATATTTGAATTGTTTTGGTCTGTATAAAGTGGTCTTATTGCCGCTCAAAGTTTATTTGTATCACTTGTAAATCAAAGCATCATTTGTTACTTCATAGGTATGAGTTAGCATTGCGGGGTCAAGGGTCGCAATATCCCTCTCCCGAAGGGGAGAAACAAAAGGAAAGTTCCGAAACGGCTTCCGAGGAGGGTAATAGCACCCAAGGAGTGACGTCATGTTTTGCGTCGGAAAAAAAAAATTAGCAACTACTGTTTACATTTCAGACAGGAGTGGTCACTTTCAGAATGGACGGGCGATCCTTGACAGTGGCAGCATGTATTGTTGTATAACATCAAATTTTGCAGACTTACTGGACTTGAAAAAACTTAAAGTTAATATTCAGATTTCAGGTCTTTCTGGTTGTGCGGTTAATATTAAAAAGAAAATACATACTTTGATAGCAAACGAAGACGGATCTTTTTCTGCTGGATTAGATTTTTTGATAGTATCTCAGACCACAGACTTGTTACCAGTGACAAAGCTAGATATTTCAAACTTAGAAATTCCAGCAAACATTAAATTAGCTGATCCATTATTTTTTGAGCCTGGAAAAATTGATCTATTGATAGAAGCAGAGTTCTTTTTTGAGTTAGTAATGGAAGGTAAATTTGCAATCCCTGCTCACTCCTTAACATTTAGGGAAACAGTTTTTGGATACATATGTACTGGTGCCATTGAGGGCTCCCCAGAAACACAACATTGTAGGTTATTCACTCAAGAAAATGCTATAGAAGAAACACTGAGAAAGTTTTGGGAAATGGAATCAGTTTTAGATGAACCCAGCTCAAAATGTATAGAATAAATAGAATGTGAACAGCATTTCTTAAACACATGCCAAAGAGGTGAAAGTGGAAAATTCCTTGTGAGACTTCCTATAAAAGAAAATTCAAAATTAGGGGAATCCTTGGGGATTGCAAACTGAAGGTTAAATAGTTTAAGGAAACGTTTGTATTCGAATCGGGAAATGTATATCCTCTAATTTAATTTTATGGAAAGAGTATGAAAAACTAGACATATGGAGGAATTAAAGGACGTTTCTTCACTTCATTTGAAGTATGTTATGCCTCATCATGAGGTTTATAAAGCAGATAGCAAAACTACAAAACTTCGAGTAGTTTTTAACGAATTCTTCGCCATCCTTTAATGGAGTATCTTTAAATGATTTTCTTCGAAAGGGAGGCGTAATACAAGAGGATCTTTTTTCCATCCTCCTCGAATTTCGTCAACATAGAGTTGCATTCACAGCTGATGTTAAGATAATGTACCGTCAGATATGAATCGACCCTAGTCAATGTAACTTGCAGTGTATTTTAAGGAACAAAGGTTTTAAAGAAAATCCTAAGATATATAAGCTGTTAACAGTTACGTATGGAACGAAATGTGCTCCATATCTGGCAACGAGAGTCTTGAAACAGCTCATTATTGATGGAAAAAATGCAATCCCCTTAGCTACTGAGGCTCCATTAAAGGACTTCTATGTTGATGCTATTCTGACGGGAACAGATAATATTGCTTCTGCTATGGAATTGCAACGCCAGTTAATTGCCATGCTAAAGTCAGGTGGCATGGAACTGCATAAATGGTGCTAAAATGAAAGAGATCTGATGGAACAAGTTTCCTTTCATGATAAGGAATATAATTTAGAGGAAAATAACTCTGAAAACGTTAAGACTCTTGGTTTAAGATGGAACCCCAGGGAAGATAACTTTAGTTTCACCATCTCACTTAGTTCGAACAAAATAACCAAACGCACTGTATTAGCAGAAATTGCTAGCATTTTTGATTCCTTGGGTCTATTAGGACCAGTAATTGTACAAGCTAAGATTTTACTCCAAAAGTTATGGCTTTTGGAAATAGATTGGCATCAAGAACTTCCTCTGAAAGAGAGAAAATTTTGGGAAAGATTTAGAGATGTCTTACCAGAACTTAAGATTTTGAAAATTCCTCGCTTTATTTATACTGACTCTAACGTAAAGGATTTGTCTCTACATGGTTTCTCCGATGCAAATAAGGATGCTTATGGAGCAGTAATATATCTTCGCTGTGTTACTAGCTCAAACGATGTGAAAGTGACATTATTTAATAGCAAATCAAGAGTTGCACCAATTAAAGTGTTAACTACTCCTAGATTTGAGCTTTGTGCAGCTGAGCTACTCTCAAGGCTTATGGCTAAGGTTTTCGAATCTATTAATTTTTGAAATAATGCTGTGTATTTATACTCTGACTCCACCATAGTGTTGACTTGGATTGACTCTTCACCACATTTGTTGAAAGTTTTCGTTTCAAGCAGAATCACTCGTATTCAAGAGCTCACAAAAAAACTTCTGCTGGAAGTGGATTAACACTGCTTCAAATCCCGAAGATCTGATTTCAAGGGGAGTCAATCCAGATCTAATTGAAGGCAATTCATTATGGTGGCATGGACCAAACTTCCTTCATCAAGATTGCTGAATCTTTCAGTGGACCTGATCCTTCTTCTGATGAGGATTATCTGCAGGAATTCAAAATAACTCACATTGAAACAGCATTGACTCTTACTACCACTGACGCATTCCTTGATTTTCTCTTGAGTGTTACTAATAACTTTTCTAAATTAACTCGTGTTATAAGTTTTATTTTCAGATTTTTTCACAACGCTCAGAACCCCCGGAACAAAAGAAGTGGATCTTTATCTCAACAAGAGCTACAACAAGGTAAAATAATCATAATCCATGCTGTACACTTAAGAGAATTCAGGGAAGGCTTTAATAATCTATCCAAGGGCAATCCAGTAGTAGGCAAACTTAGGAACTTGAATCCATTCTTAGACAAAGATAATACATTAAGAGTAGGAAGTCGTCTCCAACATAGTAATTTAAATGTAAATCAGATGCATCCTATTATCTTAACTGCAAATCATAAACTGACTAAGATGATCATAGAACATTTTCACAAGAAGTATCTTCATCAGGGACCTCAAAATTTACTTTATAGTGTTAGAAATTAATATTGACCTTTAAATGATAGAGCAATTTGTAGAAAAATTGTCCATAAATGCATCATTTGTTTTAAAGCTAAACCTGTGACAGCAGAACAAATTATGATCAAATTGCCTAAAGAGAGAGTAAATTCAAACGTTCAACTGTTCTGGTGTTGATTTTTGTGGACCATTTTTCATTAAATATAGAGGACAGAGAAAAGGTACATACCATAAAATTTATGTCTGTATTTTTGTTTGTATGGTAACAAAGTCAGTTCACTTAGATATAGTGTATGATTTGACATGTGAGGTCATTTATTGCAACTTTAAAGAGATTTTTTAATAGAAAGGGTAAGTCGCAACGACTGTTTAGTGACAATGCTACAAATTTTGTAGGTGCAAATGTAGAACTTAAAAAAATGTACAACCTTGTTGGAAGATCTGATAATGAGTTGCTTAACTTCTTAGCATCAGAAGATATTGAATGGAGATTTTTGCCTCCCAGAGCACCAAACTTTGGAGGTTTATGGGAGGCAGGAGTCAAGTCTTTTAAACATCATTTCAAAAGGGTTGTAGGAAATTCGAAATTAACTTATGAAGAGTTTCTTACTATAACTTGTCAGATCGAGGGAATTTTAAATTCTCGCCCACTTATACCTTTATCCGATGACATGGAGAACCTGGAAGTATTAACTCCTGACCATTTTCTTACAGGTCAAATGATAAGTGCTATTGTCGAACCTAGTCTTACAAATGTTCAGGAAAATAAACTTAAATTTTGGCAAAGGATTACAAAAATAGTACAAACTATTTGGGAACAGTGGCAAAATAATTATTTAAATACTTTGCAACAACGAAACAAGTGGATGATTATAAAAACAACATAAAAATTGGTGATATGGTAATTGTTAAGAAGGATAACCATCCCACTTGTAAATAGATTATGGGCAGAATTGTAGTCATTTTTGTTGGAAAGGACAATAATATCAGAATGGTAAGTGTTCAAACACAAAAGAGTACCTTTAAAAGATCTATTTCAAAAATTGCTGTTTTACAAATGGAAAAAAGTTATTAATATATATGATTAATTGAAGGATAATATTAGTTATATTTCAACTTGTTAATATTTTGCTAAAAAATTGGTATTTGCTTTCTATTATATATATATTTGATCATTTATACTAATAATATTTGTGAATAAGGTGCATTGTTATTATGTACTTGCATGTATTGCATTTATAATTTTGTGTGAAATTGTTGTGCTTCTTTTCCTGAATTTTTGTTATTTCAGCGGAGGGCAGGATGTTCAGTCCGCTGTATATTTTGTATTGTTCCAGAGAGGTTTATTGTAAAGATACTAGATGGCGCTCTTCTTTGTAATAGGGGAGAATTTTTTCTGTTTTTGGTAGAATTCTATTGCATGTAAAACGGTATGGTTGTTGATTCGCATACAGGTGCGAGATCCAATACAGTTTGGATTTAAGAAACTTTATTTTTTATTTAAATGGTCCGTCGTTCTTAATTAACCGAACTTTAGCTATTTATAGTAGTGATATAGGCTTTTCATTTATTTTCACTAAAAATAATAAATATTAGCAAGTGGTGAATAATTATCAATTGATGTATGAAAATAATTTTATATTCTTATGTAAGTAAAATTGCTTGAACTTTGAAATCATGTAATACATTGTATTGCAAATTATTTAAATATAATAGATATAATAATAGTAAATAGATTAAGATTTTTACCTACATGTTTAAAAGGAACTCCATTAAATATTTTTTTAGAATTATCATCTTCCAAAAAAAAAAAAAAGAGAATGCTGTTTAACAGAACGTGAAAGTTACTTTCTTGAATAATAATCAAAACTTTGAAATTAAACAGTAACTGTTTCGTGTGTTTTGTAAATTTCTTTTTTGTTTATATTACCACTAGAAGAATACAAATTGTGTTTTTCTTTCCCTATATTAAGGAAGAATACTCGAGACGAAACAGACTTAGCAAACAAAATCAAATTATCGTTTCCTCCTATCTTTCGAATTCTAAAAGCTTGTATTTAGTTTAGTTAGAATGCTGAACTAAATGCATAATGATCCACTTAACTTTTAAAATAAGTTCTGTTATGTTTTGTTAAGCTCTGTTTAATATAAAATAGATTAGAAAAGTTTTACTAGTTTTATTTGAAGAATGTAATTCAATAAAACACAGTTTGGAATCTAGTAAATGTTAAAATATTTATAGATCTTTTACTATGTTAAAAAGGGTGAAACAACGCAGTGTTTAGATAAATATCACGCATGTATTTTTATTCATAAGAGTTTTTCTGATTCGTCTTTGAGTAAAATATAAATACAATCAGAGACTATTATATTAATAACCAAGGAGACTTTCCATAAGAGGCACAGTTAACATAATTACTTGAAAAATATAAATCGAATATTTATATTCCAATAAATAAGTTGAATATACTCTTAAATATAGCTCATTAGATGATTTTGATACATTTATTAAATTGACTAGTGATATTTATGGCTATCATTATTTCATATTAATGGAATACAATAATTTTGACAGTAATTTACTGTACAATATTCTTACTTCCCAATTGTTGAGTAAAATCTATTTTTCATCTCCTATTTAAATAATGAGATTATTGATGTAAGATGATTCCTTATAAATTAAAAGTGATGTTTTGTCGTATTATAAATAAATGCAGTAGTTTTTGAAAAACGTATGAGATGAATTCCCTATTCACATTGTCCATGAACAAAAAGCTTTAATTAAATATCTTTTCATTGGATACCAAACAATTTGTGGAAGATTTGATGATATTGAAAGCAGCATATGTAATCATAGGTGAAATATTGGACTCTGAGAATATTAACAGATATTAGAAAGACGCTGTAGGCAAAAAAAATTGAGAATATTCTGCAGAACTGTAGTGCTATTTCAGGCCAGATGTTAAATAACGAATTCATGTTAAAGGCGAAAAGTTAGAGGAGTGGGGGAGGAAACGTGGTACGCTATGTAGTCAGTTTTATCAGCATTAAATTGCAGGTAATAAAATAACAGCGAACAACCTAATAACTGGCCCAGCAAGGAATTCCCTTCTGTTTCAGTTGTAGAATGCGCATGTTTGCGAACACGAAGACAATTAGCTTAAACCGACACCAAACATATCCAAGGACAACCGACTTCTGTTGAAAATTCATCGTAGTTTAAAGAAATAAAAGTGTTATTATCATTCTTTGTTTTTTTTATACAGGATATTGTTATGAACGTGTGATGGTGCTTCCCTATGGCGGTTCTCTTATGAAGAAAAAGATACAATTACCGAAATGTGTCATCAGTTAGTAAAAGAGAGTTTACGTAATGACCCTTCAACCTTGGTGGCGGATGTGATGATCAATTTGGAGACTTGGTGACTTTGACGACAAATAAGAAAGATCTTGAATGTGCTATAATGTAGGCGAAAAATCTATCGCGAAGAAAGTTACGGAATTTTCTTGAATTTGCCCATGTGACATCATGCCTTGGCGGAAATGGTGTTAATACTTCGAGAGTCTGAGAAGCAGGGAATTAGTCTGTGTATGAATTCATTTTGTCTGAGGATCTGCTTTGGAGATCGATTGATTGAGCGGATCTACGGAGATAACGTGTCCGAGATAGCGTGAATCTTCTGGAGGTTCGGTCTGAATCTAGCGGAATGGTCAGAGTCTGTCTTTAGAGTCTCTGTTGAGGAGATGAGGAGATCGATCGGGAAATCGACTGAAAGCTGTCAGCATTTCGTGTGTAGCGTGCCAGTTGAATTTGCGGAGAAGTAGCGTGTATCTGCTGGGAATCGCGTCGGAGTTTACACAGGAAGTTCAGAGTATTGCCGCAGAGGTTGTCCATAGTGAGACCTAGAAGTTGGTGTCCTGAAGGTTGCTGATAACTGTGACTGTCCTTAAAAGTGTGTTTTGTTCCTGTATCTGTATAATTAAATTGTTCAAGTACTATGTATTTATTTGTACTATTAATGTCCAAGCTAAGCTACCAGAGTGTTATCCTGAAGATTTTCGCATAAAGCATTATTTGTCATTATCCTCCGAGTTAGACTTGATTTTCGCTCCCACATATACTCAGAGGAGAATTTTCGTACCAATATATAAAATTAATATGTAAATAAATCCCATTCAAATCCATTTATAATTTACCAAGAAATTAGCTTAGGCAGAAATTAATGAGCTTCGCCCCTTTTAATTTTGAGATTCAATGGTCGAACATAAGTTAAATTTAATTTGACACTAACAAAATTAAAACATCAGTGATTATTTACTAATTGATAATAAAGTATGCAACACTTAAGTATATTGGTAATTATTTGCAAATACTGGTAACTGTCCACTTAAGTGACTTTCCAACACTTGTAGCTGGTCTGCATCTTATCACCGGAATTTCTTAAAATTCCTGGTTCATTTCAGCAATAGATGTATTGTTATTCAGTCATTGTTATTGTTTCAATACGAGTGGTGACTATATGAATGTTTTAATTTAGTTATGGGGATTTTATGTGAGCCAAGAAAAATCTTCTCAAAGAGAATTAATATTATCAGAAAATATTAGGAAAAAATAACTGAATATTAATGGAGTAAATTATGCTTAATATATCCCTGCGATATTGTAGATATATGTTAGTATTTCAGTTATAATTTCACTATTCTTCTTAAAAAATGATTATTGTATCTCAGGTAATTTAATCTGCTACAATTCATTAATAATGTTGAGGATCTGATTCCACGGAGACTTGGATTATCATTTCGTAAATCGTTACAAAATTCCATAATTTTTTTCAAAAAAGTTCTACCTCAAGAAAATATATATTGTTAAACATTATAAAAATGCTTTCTGTTTTTGAAATCATAAAAAAAAGAGTTTAACTCATTTTCAATGATGTTAAATGCACTGTTGGTTAACTCATAAAATGTAACAGCCAGAGATTAATGAAATCTCTTTTACTAACTATGATATATATTTGAACACTGTTATGTAAGGAATAATGCACAGCTCTAATTTCATCCTACGATACATTTTATCAGATATTCCTCAATTGTGCGTTCAAGTATTTAAGTACTTAGTATTGCATTTTGTTGTGCCCGAATTTGACAACCTACAATGTCCCACAGGTATTCAGCTGGCAAAAAGTATTATCACCATGGTTGATAAGGATGAGTTAGAAAAGCATGTAAGCAATCCAAATATTATGAGTAATTTAGGACTTGATTTTATCATATAGCTTAAAATTAAAACTAGATCGATGCCGGATATCTTCATTAAAACAATGACTTGTATAAATTGTACGAAAGATGGCTATTAGCTATAGTTATCGTGAGATATAGCCTCCTACATGATCCTAAAAGGAATAATGATAATTCAAAACAAAGGCCTCTTGAGAGTTCTAGTTTGATTTACTCTATGCTTACAAACGTAGATGCAATAGTATTCTACTTTGAGATAATGTAGGATTCATCATAGAATTCTACTGAATGTCAGTCTTTTAGTAACTTTGATGATCGATATAACATCATTTTGAATAAGTGAATAGGCAGATGTCTAGAGAGCAGCAATTGCATAAGGATGAGTTAATAAGCAAAATAATGTAAGCTTATTAACTGGAGATAGATATTTTGCAGTAATTATTTTTTGGAAAAAAAAAAAAAAAAAAGGAAAACAATATCCTTAACGATTTTTCCGAAGTTTGTATTTCTTTTTAGTCTACGACTCATTCATGGACACACTTTGCTAAAATCAGAATTTATGACGGGTATTTTCGTCTGTATGAATTACTATAATTAATAACAATATATTTCAAATTTTCTATTGCAAATGTAATTCAATTTCAAGTATTTATTTAAGAAGAAAATTTAAAGCGGGAAAAATAGAAGAGAATGGGATATAATAAATATTCAAGGTGGAAAAATAAAAGCTATATAGTATATTTGTTCATATTTTTTATTTTTTTCACAATATTTTATTGAAATTCACTGAAGCTTTGAAAATTTTTCTCAACATCAAAATTTATCACCAGTAAACACATGCCGTAACTGATCATTAAGGTTTTAAGTCTACGAATAATATCGATTCTATACATTTAATTCTTTTCGCTTTCAGTCATAAAATATTTCTTTTCTAATATATATATATATATATATATATATATATATTAGACAATTTTTTTAAAATGAGGTCTACTCGTGTAAATTCTTCAAGTAAAATCAAAGAACATAACAAAATGAAACAAATAGCAAAAGAGAACTTAAATATTATCGAAATTTCCTTTAATAAACTTCTTTGTTCTATGATCGTGAAAGGGAATTCTGGCTTAAAATGTTTCACGGGAACTATTAATTTGAACGAATATCTTAACAAAATATGTTCATTCGTCATGAAAGGAAATTATGATACACCCAACTCTTTTTTTACTCGAGTTAGAAATAACACGGTTCACCAATACACTTTTTTTACACGAATTTCTTGTTCCAACACGAATCCCAAAATATTTTTTTCAAACATTCAAATGCTAGTTTTACCGCCTAATACCACCTTTGTGGTTCAACCTTTCGATCAGGTTATTATATAGCAGCATTTAAAATGTACTACATAAAGCAAACTTTAAAATACATTTTAGACTCAGAGGAAGAAAGAAATTAGACTGTTGTGGAAGCATGGAGAAAAATGACGATTATGGATTATATTACTCATGATTCTTTTGCTATTATATAGTTGCAGCAATCGACCTTAAACGCTAGTTAAAAAAATTGCAGCATGCGGGAAAAGTGGAAGTTACCTAGTACGAAAATCAGCCGTGTGTTCCGAAATTATTACTCTATCAAATGCAACTGGTGGCGAAGGTTTTAACAATATGCAAACGACTGACATGGAAGAATTGATGCTAGAAAGTTCTTTGTATGAAGACTATTTGATCGAATTTATGACAGTTTATGATGATAAAGAAGTCGTTAACGACGAAGTAGAATGTGAAGTTCAGCAATAAAGAACTGATTTAATTCGTGAGGGCTTGAAATTTGCTACAAGTATGGAACAATTTCGTACTCATAATACTGACAAAGGGCGTGGATTAAAATTTCAACACAATCTTAAGTTTTGTGTAGCATGATATCAAGAATTATATAAGAAATTTGAGAAACCAAGAAAAAAAAACGCCACTATTAACATACTTTGTAACAACAAAACAACCAGCACAGGCCGTTAATAACAAACGAAATTCTGCATTTGTATCAAAGCCGACAGTGGTGCTAGACATATCTGACACATCTACTGATGAAAGCATTTTTGATCCACTTTTGATTTTCACTGTACACTAATTTTAATTTTTAGTAGTAAAAATGAGTTATTTTTGTTTTATAAATATGTAATATGGATATTATTCCTTTGTTGCACAGTTTTCAGAAATATTTAGTTTTTTCAACTTACATGATTTCTTAAAGTTGTGGAATAATCCCCAAATTTACCATATGTGGTTTGCATTTTTTTACACGAATTTTTTTGCACGATTTTCTGAGGAACGTATCTACCGTGTAAAAAAAAGAGATGCCTAATACGTAACTTTTTAATGATGCAATACAATGCAGCTTATTATCAAATACAAATAATTCGCTTTATTGAATCACTTGAAGTAAACTATAAAAAGTTGCTTTTGCTAAACAACTTTGATTTCAATAAAATAATTCATAAGAATACAGAACTAGCTATATATATTTTTTTTATTTAAACAGCGTAGTTGTTAAAACAATTATGAGGAATTTTCATGCAAAAATTTGATATTTTCTTAGATTATAGTAATTTTCATAGTAATCCCTTTGTAATATAATCTCTTTATTCTTTTCACATAGAAATATGTCTCTGGAAATTATTGCGAAAAAAAAGCCACAATTAATTGTTTTCCAGAATGTTACCAGTAAAAAATTAATTAATTATTGATTAGTGGTTAACAATTCTTATGGAATGTAATTTTTTGTGTTGCCTATTCACATTGTCTGAAAACAGGAAAAAGACATTAATATTAGCACCTTATAGCGGAAGACATAAAAATGAACATAAATTTCCTTTAACTATCTTCCTTAATGGGAGTACTAATTCATCTGGTTGTTCATTAACTAACCGTATATTCGCACATTCTATTAACATCGTGATAATTCATTGTGCCCTAAATGGATAATCATTGCTTTCATTGGTTTGAAAGCTAATGTTATTTGTTGGCATGGCAACGAAACTAATTGTATAAATGATGTCTATCAGATTAGACGACATTTGTCACGGTTTGAGACTGGTATAAGAAAATTAAAAAATAATATATATACGTTTAATGGAGGATTAACTAGGTATGATGTTATAGTTAAAACTAAGCCTTTTCTTCTGATTTTTCATAATATAATAAATGTACTTAAGATTTAACTGTATTTTACTTTTAATTTCTGAGCAAAATAATTCAAAGTTAAGTCCTGTCTAATAACTTATGTACCACCAAATATGAAATCAATATGTACATTCATGTAGAAACAGCATTTGACTTGATACCAATACACTTGATTAGATTCTAATTGCTCTATTGTGATGTTTATAGCAATACTTATGTAATTTAAGAATTTCAATTAATCCGAATGTTATGAAACTTTTTATTAAATTTTGTCACATTTATTTGATTAGATCTTTAAAGAAGTATTTTTTGTTATATTTATTTAAGAAAACTGTACTAAAGTACATAATAATTGAGTAAATGTAAAATATTCTAAGCAGCAATATTTTTTTTACTGAATATTGTACTTTGACTTGTAAAATTTTAATTTGTTAGTAATGTATTAATCATTGTAATT
>BMAW01131782.1:0-13506 GCA_019974015.1 Nephila pilipes
TCACAAAAGTCCACATACATAAGCGATAAAAAAAAATAATTGTATTTAAGAAATAATAAATGTTTTTTTAAATTAACGCTATATACATTTTGTAAGTTAAACAATATTCTATAAGAAAAAAGTGCTAAATATATGCACTTAAATCTTTAGTTGCAAGCTTATTTTTTCTTACAGAGGAAATTAAAACATATTAAGAATTATACAGAGCTTTATAAATTATTTTTCTTTCTTTATAACACCTATGAGGTAACCTTTATTTTTACATGGACTTTTTTAATATTTTTGGTCTTTACTCGTGATGTGCATCTGTACTGAAATTCTTAATATTTGTATATTCTAACCCTGTACACGCACTGTGAAAATTTCACACTGTTTGGATGCTTCCTTCATGGTGTATTTTGGCTGGCAAGTAATGTATGTGTGAGGCAATACCAATAAAATGTTCCAATATCCTTTTTAAATAGAACGATAAGACGCGCGTTCCCGTGTTACTTTTACATTGGACTTTAAAAAAAATCAGATAGACTTTACAATTCGTTTTATTATTCTCTTCCGTTTCATATAATCAAGAAAGTAACCATCAAGAATGTTTACCATAATAGAGTGATCATTCTTTAGCATTTTTTCAAAGCTTTTAAATATATATTAAGAATCATTGAAAAATAGTAACGATTTTAAAAATGACAACATTTTAGATTAGCTTTTATTTTATTTTTACTAATTAAAATCTCGCGACATAGTAGCTATAAGGCTACTCAGTGATGGATATAATTAAATGATGATTACAATACTTAAGTTGGTGTCTCAATCTTAAAGCTTCCATCCAATATCATTAAGAACACTGTTAGACACTGAAGGGTGGTTATACATTGTAGATGCTGCCACTACTATTTGACTCAATGGTGTTCGACGTCTTCTACCCCCTCTCCTTCCCGTTAAGCAAAACATTATTCCCCAATTCTAAAATCAGTTTAACGGATCGAAAGAAACTAGTAGGCCGCGGTATCATTTGTAATGAAGTTACTCACAGTTACCGACTAGACTATTCTTGCAACATCTATACTCTCGAAGCTGTCACCCTTTACTGAGGACTTCAGATGGTTGAACATTCCACTTCCTGTAAGTTTGTGTCAGTGGCGTTCCCAAAAGGGGTGCAATGGGACATAAGCACCACACTCAAGATTTTTTCTGGAATTTAAAACACTTTAGGATAATTATTTTATAATATTATGATAGATGTTCTAAACTTTACAAAATTCATTCTTTTCTACGATATTATGATAGATGTTCTAAACTTTACAAAATTCATTCTTTTCTACCAGACAGTAATCTATAAGTGTCTAAAATATGTCTATGGAAATGCACATCTCAGCGTATCACCTCTGCGGAGTTGAATCGTCTATGAACCGTAGTCTCAGCTTTCGTAAACGAACAATAGTCGAGAAAACTTAGTCGATATATTTTCTTTTGCTCAAACTATTACGTTTATAATTTTATCTATTTAAATTTTTATGAATCGTTTTTTTAATTTTTTTTTTTATTCGATAATGAGTAAAAAGAAATAGTAGTCGCTTTTAAATAAATTTAACTCAGGTGAAAAAAATTCCAAATGTCGATTTGAAGCAGAAAGTAGCATCTTTGATCAGTTTTGAAAAGGGGAAGCAAGATTATTTTTAGAAAATTCTTTTGTTTTTAACCAATGATAGTTCTAAACTAAGGAAATTGCTTCTTTCCGGATGATGATGATATCCCCCCCCCCCAAAAAAAAAAATTAATTTCTGGGCTTTCCACTGGGTCGTGTTATATACTAACAGCACGAATGTCTAGGAAACATTGGAAAATCAGGATACTTAGAGTCCCCCTGTGGAGGCTAATAGCACAGGAATCATTTGCGAATTATACAGCGTGAGTTTTAATATTAAATTTTATTGGATTCTTAGCCGCATTGACAGTGAAACATTTTAGGCAATGAACAAGTTGACTCGATTTTGCGATCAACTACGAAGCTTTTGAAGCTAGCATTCCTGCTTCGAGACATCAAACGTTTAATTTTAGTATTCATTAACACGGCAAGGTAGGAATCCTAGAGTCTGAAAGCTCATAACAAGCTTCAATCTGTTTAGCTTGCTATTGGAGTAAGCCCTTTTATTCCAAGCGTAAAGCAGATGTCAGATAGACTTGCCTTTCGATTAGGCATACTTTCTCACTTTGGGGAGGGGGAGATTCCAACTCAACTTTTTGGCACTTCTGTTTAAAATTCGCCTTTAACACTATTTTTTAACTCTATTCACTTTTGTCAACCGTTATACTTTATATATATATATATATATATATATATATATATATATCTTAATGTACTTTATGTATATTTTGATCGAAATGCACCTTTTTAAATAAAAACCTTGGATAATTTTAACAAACTTTAGGCGTCGCTAAGTCTAATTTGGCTCTTGTGCCATAACACTACAGTCACTTATATTCACAAACAGTTTCCTTCTATGGAGTAAGGTAAATCGAATTTACCACACATGTGTTAATGAAATCATTTATTTATTTTTTTTTTTCTAACTCGAACCAAATGTTGTTTTGAATCTCTGTCTTCCCATTTTCTAGTTTTTTAACGCAGTTAGGCAGAAATGTAATTAACCATACGCATAAATTACTGCTTAGCTCCATTTCATATAGATATTTTTAAATTTCTTCTTGTTTTATAAGAGCTTATAAATAGCATCAAATGACTGTCGATGATATCGAGGGGGAAGTATATCATACATAATATATCTTAGAGGAATTTGACGATAAAAATTAAATTTATTTTGACAGCTGTAAAATAAAAAAAAAAATGTTTTTCATTTCAAAGCGTAATGATGTCAATATAAAAACTCCCTTCGGGCTACCTTTCGAAGAAGTGATATTTTTAACACTTATTTATAAGAAATTCTCGTATTTATTTACGTTATTCTTATGAAACTTCCAACTGGTTGTTTTTTTTGTTGTTGTTGTTGTTGGTCTGATTTTTTTTTAGAAATATGCAATATTTATTTTTCAGGAAAAGATAAAAAAAATTTTTTTAAAAGAACGGAAATCACCTGACTGTATTTATTTTACATAAAGAGAAAAGAACCCATTCCAATGAAAAGTAAAGCTTTTTTAAAAGAAATAAGTAGGTTTATATTTTCTAAAATGTTTACTTTTATGCAAAATTTTTAGTTTTTTAAATCGTTTTGTATAAATAAATTTTTGTTGGCGAAAATATTTAAGCGATAAAACATTTACCGCTGAGAAAAACTGTAAACTGCTTCTACCATCCGTTATTTGTTTATAATAAAATACGAATCAGAATTAACTTACACTTAATTAAATTCGAAAAATAACTAAAAACAAAAAGTTTCCAAATTTGAAAATCCGAATTTAATAATAAATGAAGACGGGAAAATTTGTCTAGGCCAAAAATTGTTAGAAAAACTATTTTAATAACTTAATTCGACCGTTTAACCAATGACACGGAATCTATTAGCAAACAATGAACAGAAAAAGAGATATACAAAGAAAAATGAGTAGTAAAAATTGCTGAATAGTTTATGCTTATTTCAGAATATATTTATACTGAAAGTTAATGAGTAATGAAAAAATATACATAATTAGCGTTTGGAAACTCTTAACATATTCGAGCCAACTAATACTTTAAGTATAAAGTATATTTTTGCAAACTATATTCAAATAATTAATTTATCTTTTTTGTTTTTTAAACAGACAACTTTAAGGCATCTATATTTCACTCGGGGTATTATATGCGTTAATGTAAGCCTTTGTATTCCTCGAGGTCTTAATCTCTCTTAAGAAGTACGAGAATCATGATGCCCAGGCACTCTAATGATCTTTTTTCTTCCCCATGGGCACTTCCGAAGCCTCGTCTGCTTTAGATGAGTATGGGCGCCATGCACCCGAAGGGTCTCAGTGATCTTTTTTTCTATTTGACCTTGGGACGGCCTTGGCCGGAGAAGAGTCAACTGTGAAAGAGTTGCGAATGCCGTCGGTAACGACTTTGAGATATGTTCAGCCAAAAACGACTCAAAGGTTAGTACCCTGGTTGCGTTCGACTGATGGCAGGGATTTCCAACCACAACGAAAAATCATCGCTTGTTATGATCTGAAATTGTGCACCCGGTGCAATGTATGATGAACTCTTTGTTGCCCAATACACGAAGACCCCGTCGGTTATCCAATGGTGTGTCAGAAAATGATGGAATCTTCAGATCTGGAGGGGACTCCGATAGGACTGGAAGTAATCCTTCTTTGGTAAAAAAAATATCCTTGTTTGTTAGTATATGCAATTAGGAGTAACTCTTCAGCTCAAACTAAGTGCTTTTTGAAAAATCAAAACATTACAATAATTGACGAATCAAGACATGATATATATATATATATATAGGTCGTCTTTTTTTACTTTTTCTCTTTTTTTTTCCCTCATGGTCTCCTTGATTTCTTTAAATTGTAGATGTCACAAGAATAAGATATCATAACTCAAAGATATAAAAAAAACAAATGTAATGCCATTGTAGTTGTCTTATTCAAAAAGCTTATTCAACAGCTAAAGACATTTCAAATATCCACCTACACAGCCTACTCAGAAACGATAATATTATTCAAAAAGCGAGTGGAGATGTCTCTTATTGACACTTCCATTTTTCCGATCTCTCAAATTTATTTACAAACTAAGCCTCAAGCCAATTCTTCGATGATTCATATCCAAACATTAATAACAGTCTGTATTTTATACCTGCCTTCAAACACTCTCTGTGACATCACGCATATCAACAAGCTCAACAATTAACTCTCTGTCCCCTTTATACTGCTCGAATTTGTAAGACTATAGCATTCTTTGTAGCAGTAAAAAGGAACAAAGAGAAACCCAAACTGAAAAGATCATTTCAAACGATAATCTGTGCTTTTTGAACAACAACCAAGCGAGTTACTTTAATTAACCTACTAAAACATTTCATTAAAAATGTTTGGCAAATGTATCGCTTTCATTTAATTTTTCAGGGCTTTTGAAACAGATCCGTATCTATACAATAGTAACCACTTTCCTGTTATATTCCATTGTGCAAATCGTATCCAGCAAGACTATATACAACAATGAATATATTTATTAAACAGATTGTTGGCCACTTTCTTCTTCCTTAGCAAATATCACAGCTGCAATAATTTATCACAGTACACGTTAAATTGTAGATGACACCACAAAAATAATCATTGAAAGTGCAAATACGTCCATTAAAATTGCTTTTCATAAACAAAATAATCCAAACTGCAATGGAGAGAGAGCGAAAGAGAAAGAATGATTGCAGAAACCTAAATAAAAATCTGAAAAGGTCATTTAATAATTTTTTAAATATATCCTATAATCCTAACTTCACTAATTTTATTTAATACAAAAAACACAAAGTAATTTCTAGAAAATTCTAGGGACGAAACAAAGAGAATCTTAGACTAGATATGTAGAAATAATAAATAATAGAATTACTGTGTTTGTAGTTAACAATTATGGGGCATAGCGGAAAGTATTTTTGGAGTGTGCACGAATTGACATGTTCCAATTTTAAAATATAACTAGATCATTTCTTCACCGAAGTACATAGCACGTCTTATTTCTCTATCTAATCTTATTTCCCTATTGTACATCTTGTTTCAATATTTACTCAAGCTGTTTCAAAAATTATAATAATAACTGCAGCTGAAAAAAGAAAAATTAATTTTATTTCCAGACAAAATCAGATCTGTGCAATATTTATTTTACGAGTACTTTTGATGAATTTAAAAACACTCTTTGTTCCAGAATCGGATAATATCACTTATAATCTTATTAAGCATTTGTTGGAGAATTTATTAAAAATCTTTTAAAATTATTGAAAAATATCTAGAGAAAATATTCCTGGAAATATGGTCATATTAAACCTATTTTAAAATCTGATAGAAAAAAATCCCTCTGTTTCGAAAAAGGAAAAATGTCAAGTCCTGGAAAAAATGGTGAATGCCAGATTGTATTAAAATATAATTTTTTCAGCGTTTTAGTGTGGCTTTCGAAGAAACAGATGTATTGTGGATAACGTAATCACTTTATAACCACAGCTAAGAGGTGCCTTCGCACAGAATAAACATCGTATTTCCATATTTTTTTTTATCGAAAAGACCTCTGATTTCAATTTGAGGTATGGAATTATCAGTGGTTTATATGTTTGATTTAATAGGGAATCTGCCAATTTATATTCAAAACGTTATGGAGCATAGATGTAATATGAAAGAACTCGACCTTATCCAATAATTTTACTCGAGGGGAAGAGAGGCTTCAGAGAGAGTTTTAAGCTCCTAATTATTCATTAGATAAATTAGTAATATCCCGTCATCTGTCAAAGCTAATTAAATTTGAAAACCAGCAGGTTTAATGTATGGGAAAAGAAATTAATAGCATTGAGAGACAGTTTCAACATACTATAAGTAAAGTCATAAATTAGCCAAATGAGAACGGTTTCTTCTTCTCTTTGATAAAAACTGCTTATGTTCAATTTGGTAGATAAAGAATAATTCACCCTTATCCAGAAATTTATTGCAACAGTATTTTATATAATTAAGATAGCAGAAGAAATAAAATACTTATGTCTCATATTTGACAAGAAAGAAACATTTTACTCTCATATTTTACAACTTCGCAATCGTTGCGAACATTCGATGAATATTTTAATGGTTTGAGCACATACGTCATGGGGGTTCTGATCACACTTATTTATTTCTTATGTACCATGCACTCAAATGTTCAAAATTAGACTATTTTTGTATAGTATTTGTCTCTGCAAAAAAAAAAAAAAAAAAAAAAAAAAAAAGATAAATTTTACTGTAAAGGATACTGCGCCTCGGGTTTGTTCTGGAGTATTTCAGACATTACCTACTAAACGTTTATACGTCGAGTTCATTTATCCATCTTTAGATATAAGGTGATAACATTTGTGTCTTTAATATCATTTCAGAACTGCATCATTATTATTTTTTTACTATTCTCAAATAAATTTATTCTTAAATAAAATATATCACGCAAAAAAAAAAAATAACCCATGCCTTCTTTTCACAGTAAAGTACAAATATTTACTTGCGACTATGGATTATCTAACATCTCTGTGATGAAAGCAAAGGAGAGGTTTTCATCCTGGTACGAAGTGAATTTTAATTTTAAATATAATTCAAACATTTTTAAAAAATGAGACACAGGGCAAAATATTTTCTTTTAAATGTTTAATTACCTTGCTGCATAATACATTGGTTTTAAACACATTTACACTGGCGGGGTACTAAATTAATACTAATTATTAATACCGCCGGTACTAATAAATTGTTGATGCCTCATATTTAATAGACATTTCACTTCACGCTTTTCAACTCCATCCATCATATTCTGTTTTTACAGTTCAGAATTTTACTTCTCATAAAGCGTTAGAAAATATTTCAAGTCTAACCAATGAAACTTTTGTTACATTCAAGAATTCCATGAGTGTATTGGAATTTTTAAGTCATCCAAATAATTCTTCTCGTCTATAAATCATTGACACATTAAAAAAGTGCATTAAAAGTCAAAAAAACAGTCATTTGATGTTTTTTAAAATCCTACTATTAGTTCACACTCTTCTTATATATATTTATATATCTTGTTCAAATTTTCAATCGTTATTAAAATACTTTTTTACTCAACCACTCAAGTTCAAATACATTTTTTTAACTTGTAGTGGATGACACTTGATGTTAATACAGTTTTTTCAAATATTAATTCATTAATTACATTTAATTGCTGAAAAGGCAGTTTAGCCCAAACACTAGGCGCGATTTCAAAAATTGTCAAACTTAGCAATTTTTTTTTTTTTTTGGCAAAACGTTTGGCGAAGTGGTACAGAGTAACCACATTTGGCAAAATACCGCCAAACAATTCCTGTCACCGAGGGTGGTTTGGCTAAACTGCATTCCAACCATTTAATTTTCCGGATGAATTAAGTAACAATCCAATGCTTCTACTATACAATTTGTCTTGCAATGGCAAAGTTGGTAGAGCGTCAGCGTAGAATCTTCATGCCATCGGGTCGAAGCATAAATTCTTTTATTTGATTTTCAAATAATTAATTTTAGTTTTACATGAGACATAAAAATATATCTTATATAAGATATTTAGCAGGATATAAATTTAGGAATAACTACCGTCAGTGGCAAAGCGGGTAGATCGCTGGAAAAAAAAATTTCTTTTCCCCCTTAATATTGTGATTAAATCATATGTATAAACATATTTATATTAATTGTAATTATTTAATAAAAGGTAACTAAAATAAATTTTTTCTTTGTTGTCCTAAGTAGGAATTGACTTTAAAATCCTTTTTTTTACTTTATTTGTTCAGGATATTTTTCCTAATTGATATCGACAGCAGCGAGACATGCGATAATGCAGCTAAACATGCAACCAGAGCAATATCTCTCCCCATTCCATACTCTGCTAAGTTAAAATGCATTAAATCATCTGTTCATGGCCATTGACAAGATCGATGGACTCAGGGAATGGATGGCGAATTACATGAAATGAAATCCATCATATCTCATTGGAAATCATTTTCATATAGAAGAGAAGACACTACGAGTATTTTAACACGTCTACATAACGGACCCACAAGACTTACTCATTAACACCTTTTCCTGCGGTACATTCTTCCCACCCTGTGTGTAAAATTTTGTTTGTTCTCTGACTAGAAGACACATCTTGACTGAATATTTTGTACTTTTAACCCTGTTCGACTTAAAAATTTTAAACCATATAATCTTCCATTAATTGACTTGGTTGAGAAAAACTTCAAAACAAATATCTTTCACTTCTTAAATGAGAATGTTTTTACTCCTTGATTTTGTTCCATATATAAAATTTTATTTTTACCTCATTTTATTCCCTATCCAGATGTTTAATTTTAAATTACTTTACCTTAAAAAATGATAGAATGACACAATATATTCCATTAGGACTTAGTGCCATAAATTCATACAACCAACCAACGGAATCTATGAAACTTAAGTTTTTGGTTTTATTTCATATTAACTGAATATATATTATGTATCGATTTGATGCAAGTTTCATCTGACTTCATATTGATATATATCTCCCCTTAAATTTTCAGCTCACTAAGTTTTTGGCGTTCTAAAGATCAATCTGACACAATCGCACACGAAACGAAAGTAATCGAAACATAAACAAATATTTAGGGTTTATGCTTTTATTTATTTGTTTATTGAAAAAAATCATTTTTAATATAATATTCCATATTTGTACGCTTTATAAATTTTAAAAAACTGCTTAAAAACACTCTATAACCACAATATGTAAAATTTAAATCTATATACAGAACATTTTGAAAGTTTTAGTTGAAGGAAAATATATATTTCAAAATACGAGGTGTGTATATTAAATAATGAGGTTTTGGGGCTGCTACAAAAGAAGTATTCATGTCTCAAACGCCAGCGAAAGACAGTTGTTTAGCGTGAAGTCTCTTTATTCGAATAAAGTGCCTCTCGTTTCTGTAAACACAAATCTGTTTACCCGTAGCCTTCGTTCGTATTAGAGAGTTTTTTTTGTTTTTGTTTCGCCAGAAAAATGATGTGAGCAACGAATTTTTGTGAAAATTCACGTGAAACTTGGAAAACCCAACATTGAAACATATAATTTTTTGAAACAAGTGTATAGCAATGAATGTTTATCGCATGCACATGTTTTTGAGTAGTTTAAGTGATCCAAGATGTTGAAAATAATTCACGCCCGGGTCGCCCTCCCACGTCAAAAATAAATAAAAAATATCAAAAAAATCGGTAATCTAGTTCAATCTGACCGTCGGTTAAGTATTCTTACGATTCATTTCCTTTTCTTTCGAATGTGGCGACACTAGCTTCTTTACACAAATCCATATAGCCGTAGCGTTCGTTTACATTTACGTTTTTTGTGGCGGCGGGGGTCGAAAATGATAAGTGTCACAATAGAGTAACGAATCATTGAGAAATTTCACATGAAACTTGGAACAGCCACTATAATTTATTGAAAGAAGTGTATGGCAATGAATGTTTATCGCGTGCACGTGCTTTTGAACGTTTTAAGCGTTTTCAAGATGGCGGTGAAGATGATTCCCGTCTGAGTCGCCCTCCCACGTCAAATTCTAATGCAATATAGGAAAAAATTTGTAATCTAGCCTGATCTGACAGTCCGTTAAGTATTCGTGCGTCTGCTGAGACTGTAGAAATCGACAAAGAATCCGTACAGCAAATACTTCCACCAAGACAATGCGTCGGCTCATTCCACATTGTCTGTCAAGAGGTTTCTAGCAAAATACAGCATCCCAGTATTAGACAATTCACCTCATTCGCCTGACCTTCCGCCGTGTGACTTCTATCCGTCTCCTAAGGAGAAATCTGTATTAAAAGGTACAAGATTTGAGTCCGTTGAAGGTGTGAAAGAGAAACGGCACACGTACTGAAGGAGCTGAAAAAAAGACTTCTAGCACTCTTTCGAACAATGGGAGATTCACATGGAGCTTTGTAGGGATAGAGGATGGATGTATATTGAAGGTTATAATAAGTAAAGTCACATGACATCAAAATAAAATGTTTTACTGCGTTAGTCCCGTTATTTAATAGCCACACCTTTTTTATTATAGCAAGTTAAAAATACATAAAGGTCTCTACACTTACTAACAAAGGAGCTTTGGTGATATATATTGTTGTTTTCCTTCTTAAGAAGATATGACATGGCAAAAAGAATTTTATGATCAGAAGAAATTCGTTTCACAAAAAGTTTATTTTCAATCATCTTTTTTCAGTTTGATAACCAAATAAAGTCACGCTACTTCTATATATTTTTTTCATTTCCTTATTACATATTCAAAGAAATTCCTGAAGCATGAAACTTTAATTTCGAAACATCTTACTTTTTAAGTGATTTCTAAAGAAGTTATGTTCATATTATTGTTGTAAAAGTTTTATGTTTCTGACTTGTTTTAGGGTTACAAACAAAATGAAAGTTTAAGAGATAACAAAATTTAATTTCATAGCTGAAAGTTAAGTCGCTGTAATTTCGAAAAATTTTACTAGCCCAATTTTAAAGAATATATTAGCTTCTTAATAAAATTTTAGTTTAAATGCTGATCATCCTTATTAAATTAATTAGAATTCATTAAAAGTGTAATTATTTTTAACTTTGCCATCAAAGCTTTGGAAAATAAACCAGAATAAATATGTAGCTTCCGGTTCGGTATTCCAAATTTATAATTCGATATCAGATTATTTAGACGGCATTTTTATCTCAGTAAACAACCCATCGGCTGATTTGATATAAGATTTTAATATTATTGGTACATTACCTTCATGTATAAGTTGCAGTTTATGAATAAGTTTATAAATGGTCTATTCTCGTGAAACTTCCTTTAACTAATTTGGTGGTTTCTTTCATACTATATATTTCAGTTTCTGAATTCTTTTTAGTCCAATCAAATATTGTTATGCAAATTAAATAAGAAGTGAAGTGAATAGATACAATCAAGTCATATAAAAGCGACATAGAACTGAATGGAGATAAGAAGGTTATATACTATAATATGAAGGGTGTTAGTATATCAGCGAGAAATTCTTTTTCCTTTCTACAGATTTTTTGAGATCAGGATCCAACATTGTCTGGTTGATAAAATATTTGGAGAATGTACTTGCATGATATTCCTATAAGCGTGTTCTTTGATATGTAATAGAAGTTGTTAGTACGTCACAGAAAGAGAAGTGAAACTGTTTTAGAGCATTCCCCTTATTAGAGAATAAATAAACTCTAAAACGAAACATAATTGAATATTTTAATTACTTTATCAATGCTTGAATTTAATTTGTGATTCGAGTAACTTATAACATGACAGAGGAGATGGATTACAAGAATACGCCACAAGTTATATTAAATTTTTTCAAGTATTGAATAAAAATAGAATTTGTTCATCGGAATAAATGAACATATAAGCAGCACCTGTTGTTGCTCATGTTGTTTTTCATGGCTAAGCCAGACAATTTCTCACAGACACGGGTTAAACAAATCAAACACTCGGTCGAATTTTCCCAAAACATTTAGTAACGCCATATGGGAAACTGTCGGCTATCTCACCTTTCAACAATTTAACAAAGACATCAGTTAATGAAGTAATTTAACAACTCTGATTTCAATTTACATGACTTTTCCACTTTACATAGCTCTGATTCAGGGAAGCAGTAACACCTTATTGAATAAATACCAAATAAAAGAAATTTAACTTAGCAAACTCATCTGAGTGTTCCGTATCACGGATGATAAATTATCTCTTTGGATAAAATAATTGAATATTCAATAGGAAAGATGAACTTCACAATTAATTTGTTTTATTTATTCCCATAAAATATTATTATATTTGAAACAACATCTACCATTAGGTTTATAATTTAAACTCTCCTCTATTTCCTTTTTACCTGGGTGCGAACAGAATAAAGACTTAATAACTCATGAGAGGAGTATATATAGCTTCATTTGCTGCACCATCATCAAATTTCAAAAGGCTAAATACATCAGTCCCTCTACACACACTACTGTCGGTGATATTTCAGACGAGAACAGTATCTTCACTCTTTTTTTGTGCAGAAGGAATGGTACATGTTCAATCTTTCAAGACAAATTTTTTAACGTGAACTTTGATAATATTCTTTATTAACAAGTACTTTTAAAAAGAAACAAGACAAGAACTATTTTGACGAACTTCGTAATTATGAACCTCTGTCAAATGACGAGGATGACACCTCCCTCTATCAAGTTTCAATGAATCTCAATAGCTTTAAAGCGCATCAGCCTTGCAATGGGGCTTTAGTGACACCAGGACATGAATCCATGTCTCAGTTGAAAATGCCTGCCATGAGTTCGTTACCATGACGACATGGCTACCGCGGTCTCCACATATAGATATAGGGGAAATACCAACGTCAACAACAGATGGCGCAGCGGCAGATATACCTCGATGTTACACAGTCGGCAGAGAGAGGTGCTCTGAGGTTCGCGAGCAGGCGACTTCAAGTAACCTTCAGCTCCCACGAAGAGGGTGCTTGGTAAATGTCCGTGCTGACCGAAAGAAGGCGACGAGGGTCAAGGATTATCTTACGTGCTAAGAACGGCATAGTGATTCTCCGACTCAGAAGACAATCATCTGTATTTCAATCTTCCTACGAAAACTGTAATTATCCTCTGCATATCTAACTTTAATAAACGAGCATTATTACTTTAAATGGGATGAATGGCATAATTTCTAAACCAACACACCCATAGATATTATATTACAGTTAGGAAATTATGACGACAGACGTCAAAAAACCTGTTTGTCACTTAACCATGGTCCTAAATTATGAGGTCCTTCGCCAATAGCTCTAATAGTGGTTTTATACATGCGA
>BMAW01131785.1:0-36756 GCA_019974015.1 Nephila pilipes
ACTTGGTAGTAAGATCGCAAGTTAAGTGGCCGATGAAGTGGAAGATAATGGGTCGAAACTCATAGGCAAAAATTTAAAGCGTGATAGAAACCGTCTAAACAAGCAATTTTCATCGTACAATGTATATCGTCATGCCTCCTGAAATCTACGGTAGAAATGACGATGTGTAAGAAAACTCGAGCTTCATGCTTTCCATTACAGCGCCATCGAGCGGTTCACAGCTTATTCTCCGCCTATGCATTGCATGGGGGAAATTGCTTGTTTAGATTTTTTTTCACTCCTTAAATTTTTTGCCCATGAGTTTGGAAACACCTCGTACAATTCTTAATTCCTCTTCGTTGGGACTTTGTCACAAGTTTTAACATACAACGAGAAGAGTAAAAGTGCTTAATAACTAGCCTGGCAGAGAATTCCTTTCTGGATCAGTTGACTAAGGCACATCATAAAGCACCGAACAAGATTTCTGTGGAATCAAAGGTATTCAGTTCAAATCCATCCCGTCACCAAGTTCAACTTCCCTTCGCCAGGTAACAACATGACGTGAGGTGATCTTTCCACTCAAATCATTTCTTCCAATGACAGGAGTAAAAGCGCCTAATAACTGACTAGGCAGAAAACAATTTTCTGGATCAATTAACAAAGGTATTCCTAAGATGTGCCAGACGATATCTGTAAACTGGGAGACATCAGTTAAAGTCCCCATCGTCATTAAAGTTAACGACCTCTGCCAAAGTGGTGACATAAGTTTCAGTTAACTACCAAAGACTGTCGGATGAAATAGTGTGGAAATTTGTACAAATTAATTATAGCAAGGTTAATTATAGCAGCACTCGTTTTTTATATAAATGGAAATTCTAAATTCCTAATTTATAATTATGGAATTTTTTTTAAAATTAACTTCGTTATTTTATAACACTTCTCTGATAGTGAATAAAATGATAGCTATAGTGATATAGATCTGATAGTGATAGCTATGAATAAAAATACAAGGACTTCTCTATATTATCTCTTTAAGCATTTCTTGATGATTTTGGGTATACTTGTGATGATTACTGCATTTTTAACGCAATTGGTCTGAATGTAGTTCCCCTTCAAAGAAGAGATGTGTACACAGAGAGAGATACTTCGTTAGATAAGAAGGTTAATTAAATAAGAAAATTTTATTTTAAATATTTTTATTCAGATTTGCAGGAAAAATGTTATTTTTTTTATTTAGAATTATTAGCTTTTAGTAATACTTTATTTAATGGTTACCAATTGTAAAGATCCTATTTCCCATATTTTTTTAAGGCTTCATCTCACTCCTAGAGTTTCGGACGTATTTTCAGGGGACAAAATTGATTTCAGAGGAGCTTAGCATTTAATAAGAGCTTAATTTTAAAATCCATTTGGTACATTTCAAACGTTTTTTTATTAAATTTTCCCCACTTATGATTTTTTTTCTTACATGAACAATAAATAATATTTTTAAAGCTAGTTTTATTCTCAAATTACCTGTGAGACTTCTACGATGCTAATACATTACGACACACAAACACGAAAACTGTATTAAAGGAAATGATACATAATTTTATTATAAACAAATTTTCTTATAGACACCGACCATTACTTTATTTTAAACAAGTATTGTAAAAAAAAATTAAGTCAATTCCCACTTAGGTCAACAAAGGATTTTTTTTATTTTAGTTACTTTTTATTAAGTAATAACAATTTATATAAATAAGTATATACATGGGGCAGAATCACACTATTAAGTGGCAAAAGAATTTTTTTTTCCACCAATCTACATTCTTCATCAATGACGGTATTTATTCCTAAATTTATATCCTGCTAAATATCTTATATAAGAGAAATTTTTTTCTCCCTATAAAACGAAAACTAATTATTTGAAAATCGAATAAAAAAATTATACTCTTCAATGAGATTCGATCAGAAGGCATGTAGATTCCGCGCCGACACTCTACCAGCTTTGCTATTGCAATGGTAAGAATGATGAATGAAAAGTATTTTATTAACGATTGAAAATTTGAACAAGATATATATATATATATATATATATATATATATATATATAGGGAGCGTGTGAGTTAATAGTTGGAAATTAAAACCAACTGACAAATGAATTGCATTGAGTTTATTGTTTTTACAATTTCAATACATTGTATCCAGACACAGAACAAATAAAAATTATAAAGTTACATATTTTTATTGCAATTAAGGACGCTAAAAATAGGTTTGCATAAAGGTCAGTATTCAATAAAAAGCGTATTTCATATGCATTTGATCTGAGGTAGTTTAATCATTTGATTGCGAGTCTCTGACCGGTAATGTGGGAATTGTAAATTAATTCTGACAAGAGAAAGGGTAAACTAACTCGTAAACAAAAAGGACCAGGAGTTGGCTGTTTAGTTGATTAAATTAATTATAATAAAGCGGAAAAAAGATAAAGATTTCTTAGATAATTTTAAAATGTACATTAATAGAATTTATTATTGAAATAATCAATATACTCATTTAATTCCCTGCTTTTGAAAAAAAAAAAAAAACCGCAATTTTTCCACACCAAAAGTTTTTCTCTTTTCAATTATAGATCTTTATAATCATTTAGATTATTATTTTTTTAATCTTTGCTACAACAGCTTATACGCCTTTTAGTTAATTCGTTCTTCAGGTGCAGTGTAAGCTCTGGCAGTTTTGTCGCCTATTTGAATCCAAATAATTCGAAATAAAAACCAACGTTTTTAAAAACAACGTTTTTATATGGTGGCAAAGTTTATTAAAAAAATTATTAAAATATTAGTTAAAACTGGTCGCAAATATCTAAATATCGCATTGTTAGGCAAATAAGAACGGTTCCCAAAATTTCAGAGCTCTAGCTTGATGGGAAGTTGGTTAAATTAACAATAGACAATTTGATGACACACTGATACACATACATACAGACACACACCAAGTGAAATACATAACAACGCTAAAACTAACTAAAATTAATTAATCCGGTAAATTAAATGGTTGGAATACAGTTTAGTCAAACCACTCTTGGAGACAGGAATTATTTGGCGGTATTTTGCCAAATGTTGCTAAATTGGTCCGCGAAGCGGACTTAACATTCAGCCAAGAAAAAAAAAATTCGCCAAGTTTGGCAATTATTCAAATTGCGCCAAGTGATTGGGCTAAACTGCATTATTTAAAAAAATATGAGTTAAAACTTGTCGCAAACGTCTAAATATTGCATTGTTAGACGAGTACGAATGATTCCCAAAATTTCAAAGCTCTAGCTTGATGGGAAGTTGGTTAAATTAACGATCGAAAATTTGATGACACACACACACCAAGTGAAATTCAGAAAAACGTTGTAATAAAAACGTTAAAACTAACTAAAATTAATTAATTCATCCGGTCAAATGGTTGGAATGCAGTTTAACCCAACCACCCTTGGCGAGAAGAATTATTTGGCGGTATTTTGCCAAATGTGGCTACCCTGTTCCGTTTTACGGACTTAAAGTTCAGCCAAAAAAAATCGCCAAGTTTGGTGCCAATTTTTGAAATCGCGCCAAGTGGTTGAAATAAACTGCATTATTAAAGAAAATATTAGTTAAAACTTGTCGCAAATGTCTAAATATTGCATTGTTAGGCGAGTAAGAACGATTCCCAAAGTTTCAGAGCTCTAGCTTGATGGGAAGTTGGTTAAATTAACTATCAAAAATTTGATGACACACACACACACACCAAGTGAAATTCAGAAAAACGTTTTAAAATGTACTTTAATGCATATATGAATTTAAAAAAAAACATGAATGAAAGGAAAGGGAGAGGAAAGGGGAGAGGAAAGTAAATGAATTATTTACCAAGAGGTTGAGATTTTTTTAAGAGATTTTAAGACTTCTTTCTTATCGTAAGATAAGATTATGTCATTTTTAATATCATTTTAACCTCCCCCTCTTCAATGCTTTGGATAGACTCTAAGTCTAATCCTCAGCAATAGAAGAGTATTATTTTATATGAATTTTTTATAATTTTTTTATTATTGCAAAATTGCAATATATTTTATATTATTAAAACTTTTTTTATGATATGAAAGGAGAAAGAAGGGATAGTCAAAAAGGGTTACTGTTTATCTGAGTGAACAGCAATGGTCAGCAAACTAGTTTAAGAAAGGGGAGGTAGGGATATTGACAGGGCAAGTAAATAGATAATGCTCAGCTGAATAGATGATGATGGAGGTCTTGGAGTAAGATGGTTGACTAAAAGAGGCTGTTGAAGTAGTGATGAAGGATTTAATTGAAGGGGTCTGAGTTGGAATGAAAAGTTTTATGAGGGGATTGGATGGAAATAATTATTGCATGATTGGTAGTGTAGGGCATGGGTTCCATTATTGTGAGCCAAAATTATTTGGGTCCTTTTTAGTGGGTTAATAGGATTAGTTAGTCTATTATAGAATCTTCTAGAGAAATATTTGACGTACTTATTAATAGGAGGGATATTGAGATTCTTGTGTATGATAGAATTTTTGATATATCAAAGTGAGTTAGTAATCATACGGAGGATTTTATTTTGATGGACCTGAATTTTTTTATTGTGAATAGGTGAATCATGTCCCCAAGTGGGGGAAACAGAGTAGAATAGGGCGGATTACTTTTTTTTATAGAGGACTTTATTAGCAACAGTTAATACTGAATTTTTGCTAATTGAAGGTTATAGATTTTGTTATGGATAGGTTATGGAAAAGTTATGGATTTTGCCCCAGCATTTGTCTGATTGATTGGATATGATGTTTCAATGTGAGTTTGGAGTCCAGAATAACTCCTAGGAATTTGACCTCAAAGTCACAAGATATTTGATCATTAAAAAATTTGAGTTTTTTATTGAGAGGGGGGAGCGTGACCTTTTTTTAAATACGACTTCAATAACATTACGACTTCAATAATTTTAGCATGTATAAAATTTCAGAAGAATTCTCCATGCTTATGAATACATATGAATTCTAGAATAATATGTTTAATTATTAAGCACATTCATTCCAAGATTTAAGGTTTATTCCAGTTGCGATCAGTTTTTGATCAAGTATCGTGAGCAAAAATAATTTTATTATATTGAACTTGATGTTGGCAACATGATTTCATTGTCTGTTCTCGTTCTGTTTTAACTTTCTCTTTCTTTCTACCGCATTTTCGAAATGATTTAGCCATATGAAGTGTTCTTAATTTTAAACAAAATAACAGTAGTTGTGCGAAAGATTTCATGTTTTACGAAATGTACTGAAATAATCTTCAACGAGCCTGTTGCTTCGTCTTTAAGACTCAAGAGTGAAAATGTGGCATTTTTTTTGAAAAACTCGAAACAGATTTTCAAGACCTAATCACAGTCCAGATTGTGACGCGTAGATATTTGCGGAGTCTTATAATTTCGTTTTTTGTGATGATTGAGACATTAAAATTCAAAATATGAAGAGACGCAGGGAGTCATCACAATCCAGTTCTCATTCATCTTACCGGCAAACATCATTTTTATCACTCATAAAACATTTCAATACATGTTGCTATCCGTGTCCAGAAAAATACGATCCTAAAATGAAAAAAATGGACAGCTTTTGTACTGTCAGACTAATTTTAACTTTTATGAAAACTATTGGACTAGTATGCCTGTATTACTGCTTTTCTATTGGTATAACATTTTACCAAAAATGGTTTATAAAGGTTAGTAGTTTAATGTTTGTTTAGATTTTCTCTGTTAATTTATTCATTATTCGATTAATTTGATTTTTAATTATCAGTTATATAAAAAGATGAAATGTCTTATAATATGTGGGACATTAATTCCGTGTGCTTGAAAATAACTCGAATACTCGTTAATGATGATTGCAAAATATTGAATAAAAACTTCGAATCTCATCACGTAGATTAAATATTTTTTTGTGATTACACTGCATAAAAATCATGTTATGATATTAGGTTTTTATTGTTGCAAAAAAAAAAAAAAAAACGATTGCTCTGCGTTTTCGATGTATTTAATGATTGTATTGCTTTTTTGAGTGTCTATAACACTACAAATTGTGGTTATGCAAATGTCAATTTGGTGGATTAAAAACAGATCTGTGATTTATTATTAAGTTATTTAAAATGTAGTGGCATGCCTTTTGCCAGCTTTAAAAAATGAAAATAATTGTCTTTTTTTTTTTCTTTTTTTTTTAAGTAGGTGTGTTTTTAAGATGCAGAGTTATAAATTTTAAAATGCTCTAATTATCTAGTTAAATATATATCAAAATCAATGAAGGCTTCAAATTTAATTTTGCATCTAATGTTGTTGAAGGCTTCATTTGTTCTAGTTCATTCTAAACCGAACTATGCACTATATAATTTATTAAACTTATCACTTTCATTCATTTTTTAGATTATTATTAATTTGTCATATAAGAGTGTGTTTAAAAAATTTCATTTTTTTATCTTGATTTATGGTGGAAAATTTTTTCCAGGACTTCCATTTCCCACTCACAGTTGTTATATGTCACTTAGTTGTCAAGTTCATGCTGTCTGGGATGTTAAGATGCCTCTATCACATTTTCACAGGTAGACAGAGAGTTGTTTTAGATTGGCCAACATATTTCAAACAACTTGCACCAACAGGTAATAGTACAAATATTTGGATTTGATGCTAAAATATAATTGTAAATGAGCAATTCATATGTGTTCATTATTGCTTAGATGGAAAGTTTGGCTGTTAATAGAATCTTTTATACTTGAGTATTTTTATTAATATATTATGCAAATATAAATTTTTTTTAAACATTTGTATTTTTATATTGACTTTTTTGAGAATTTTGTTTTTTCTGTTTCAATTTGTTTTATTTGATTGGAAATTGTTTCATTTTGTAAATTGACTACTGAATAGTCTGTTTTATTGAATAAATTATTTTCAACTTAATATTTATCAGTGTAGGTGTTAGTATCATATAATTTATTATCAGATTTTTTTCTTTGTAATCTTTTTGAAATTCTCTATATTCTCAAATACACATTTCTGTTTTTTTATTTTTTATTTCAATGTGTTATTTTCTAAAAGAGTATCTCTGAATCTTTTTTCTAATGTTTTAAAATATAAAATAATGCAAAAATAAATATTAATTTGTGCATGCAAACTGAATACATTAATAATTGTTGCCTTGATTGATTGCATGATCACCGTTTCGATATTTGAGAGTTTTAATATAATGTGAAGTATACTCAAAAATTATTACTAACACTAATGTTATTCAATATTTACTTGTGTTTTTAATAAATTAAAGATGAAAAAATGAAATATTTGATTTTAGTATTTTCTAATATTGTAGGCATTGCAAGTGCTTTGGACATAGGTCTTTCAAACTGGAGTTTTGAATTTATTACAATATCTTTGTAGGTATTTATGTACATTAAATAAGTTTTAATTACATTTTAATATAATTAATTACATTATGAAATTATTTTCTACTTATAAGTTTTTGTATTTTTTTCCTACATAAATAAAAAAATTTGAATCTGTTTACTTAAAATCATTTGGATTTCATGAAAGAAATTATGGTACTTCTCCATTTCCCTGGTGCAAGCGATAAAGTTGCCAAAAGTTATACAATCTTTGCCAAATGGAATATGTATATACTGTATGTTGTCTCCAATACAGTCTGCTTGGCAAGATATGCGTTGGGCGAAATGGAAAAGTACCGAAATTATTTTGTAAAGGGCAGATGTGTTTTCTTCCTTGTAATCAAAGAAAAATAATCTGTTTTTCCTATCAATCTTTGATATTTCAACTTTAAGAGTTTTATGAAATTTTTTGGAACTACTTGGCAGTATTTTAAAAAGGTTGTATTTGATATATTTAATGGAAATTTTTTTTCCTTTGTTGTGCATATATTCTTCTTTCTAAATTCTGCGATTTCTTATATAAACCTTTAAACAATTTTTTAACTTCAGACTGTTTTTTATTGTTTTGCAAAGGATCATAATTACAGTGGTACACTTTTTTAAACTTATGGGTTTTTTCTACTTTCCATGCTTATAGAAAAGGAGAGTACATTGTTTACAGTATCTTAGTATTACATTCAAATTTTAATGGGAGTATTCTTTATTCTTGATCACAGCATCCTAATGACATCTCATTGAGCTGACGTAGCTGTGGTAGCCTAGTAGTCATGGCCACACACTCGCGGCTGGCGGTTTTCGTCAAGTCACCTTGATGCCACTAAAGATCTGCTATGTAGCTGGGACTGATGCACAAAAAATCTGTCGGTCCCCAAATCCTCTCATTAGCATGGTGGGAAAGTTAGGAGAGGGGAGTGCCAGCTCAGATGTTGCCCTCGTCACTTGACCAAAGTTCGAAATCATGAAGTCTGTCGCGTATAGCCCTTGTGTTGCTTCTAATGCAACGTTAATAAAATCTAACCTAATCTCATTGAGCTGACAAATACTTGGAAGTTTGTGTTTCATAATTTCATTTTCTGGTGCTTATTATTTAAACTTCTATCACTAACCATTTACTTGATGGATAGGGCATTTATATAAGATTTTTTTAAATAGTGCTGCAAAATTTTATCAAGTTTAAGTCAAGACTGGGCCTAGCCAATTCCATTATTAAATTCCTTTAGTATTAAAATATTATTTACATATATTTGCTGTTTGGATAGAAGCTGAATCATATTGAAAAACATTTGGAACATTATTAGGAAACAGAGCGCTAATAGAAGGTAGCAGCTGTGGTTCCAGATATATATGTTCTTGCATTCACCATACTTTCAGTTACCTGTAGCAGCTCTTCACCATCTTCTGGCATATATGCTCTTAACATTATACTTGTAGAATGCTTGATATTTAGCTCAATACTATATGGATGTAACATCTCCCCTGTTCTACTCCATGCATAATTTTTACCTTTTCTAAATATATTTTACTCTTATCAAACCAAGTAATCTATTCCATTAGTTGCCCATCCAATATTTTTATTAATCTAATTCTTTTCGGGTGTTTGTGTGGGTTTAACAAATGACATTTTTATCTTAAGAATTGTAGCTTAAGTTCAAAATTTGGTAACCTTATTGTTCTTGAACTCTCAAACACATACTGCATTTAAATTATTTCTGATTTCTTCAGTTGACATTCTGTCTTTAAGACACATCATTTTCATCCTTCATTCATCAAGAGCTAAGTAAACCTTTTCTTCTTTTACCTGTTTTGTTTACCAATTTTTTTTTCTTTATAATGTAAACAAAATTACCATACTCTGATAGTCACATTACCTTTTACTTGTTTTATATGTAACATTTTCACAGTACAGCAGTTCTATTTTTTTTTTTTTTTTTTTTTTTTGGGGGGGGGGGGGGGGGGAGAATTATATCCAATTTCTTCTTTTGTTCAGTTATTATTTAAAGTATAAATGCAATTTCAATATATTTTGTGATAATTTAAATGCAAATAACATTCTAAAAAATTGCCCTTTCTAATGAAAGTCAATTTGTAGTGTACATAAAACTACATTTCTTTGCAGAACCAAACTAAAAGGATAATAGAATAAAGGATGAAAGTGTATTTAAGAGAGCTATAAATTAATATATATATTCACAGGCTTGGAACTTAAATAAACAACAAAAACATACAGATGAATTATTTTAAAACTAATTAGTATATCTAAATTTTGATAACTTAGTTTTTGTTTAAATGGTCATGACATATTTTAAAAGTTGCATTTAATGAATGTTTTTATATCCATGTGTCAAGTGTGTAACTTCTAATTTGTTCATTTTACCAGCTAATAGAAAAATTTTAAATGCACAAGGAATAGACAAAAACAAAAGAAAAATACTCAATGAACCAGTTAGCCATGTCATTAAGGTGCAAAAGAGTAAAAAATTAACATAATATAAAAACTGAAAATATAAGAACGGGGCTTATAAATTTGAATGCCATAGAACTCACGTTAATTTGCCATGAACATAATGCTCCATGAACATGTCGAAGTTCATTATTCATTGGTTCTCAGACAAATGACTAAGTTTTGCATTCCAGTTATTATTTCAACTCATTCAAACTTTTTATTTCTCTTTTAGAATAAATTTAGTTTATTTATTTTTTTTTTTTACTCAAGTAAGGTATTTGAATTCTGAAAGAATGTTGCTTGCCTCAATATAGTATTAGATGATACATATATATTGCATTACATATTACAATTCATTTCCTATGTTAAGTTTAAAATTTTTAAATGGTATCTTAAATTTATACAACTGCAATATAATAGTTGATTGTTTTAATATCTGTTATACACGAAAGAGCAGTTTGTTGTGCTAACTGTAACTAACTACCTTTCTTACTGTATAAAGAGTTTTTTGGTGTTGATCTTATTAATCTATTATGTATTCTAACATTACAAATTCATTTATTTTTCTGCAAAATATTTCAAAATATTTTTTGTTTAAATTTCTATTTTTCAAATTGTTTAAATGTTTCATTCTGAATTATAAAATTATGTAAGGAAAATTTCATTATTATCAAAATTTTATTCATCACTTAAATATTTCTATCTTAATTTTCAGGTATACAATGACAAAATCTACATGTATTATATTTATATTAGGATTTTCACTTTTATTTGGACTTGAAAAAAAGGTAATATTTTTTGTGGTTTTTCTTTTCCTAAGAAATTATAAATTTTTTGTCTTAAAATTAAATTTATTGCACATAATTAATCTTTTATTTATGTTTTACACACTTATGTATGAATGTTTTCTGAAAATATGCATGGAGGAATATTGGAGAGTGGTTGAAGGTACAAAAATTATTATTTTAAGGAAATATATATATCTGGAATGTTATATTTAGATAGTAAAAAAGGCTATTTGATATGTATAATAACAGTTAACTGGTTTTTTAAGCATCTTTATAAGCTTGAATATTCTATTTGCAAGCACTCATATGAAACTTGCTTGTAAATATTCAATTCAAGTATGAACAAACAGAAGCAAACTGGCAGTTAAGGCTTCAATACACAGTTCTCAAAACTTTTTCTAATTCATTAAAAATTCAAGCATGGACATGTACAACACCATGTTTATTAAATTTGTTATGTTAAATTTCATCTGGGGACAAATTAATTACGTTATATACTGTCTTTGGCTTAAGGCATGCATCTGAGGTAACATAATAAATTATGATGGAATTTTGCAAAGTTTTAATTATTCCTGAGAAATGACCAATATATCTGCATATTTTGCATATTAAATGATCCTTATGTATATAATGTTGTAAATTTCAGCTATTAATGTTGATTTGTTAGTTTCAAGATGCCATAGATTGAAGTAACCTTCAGTATGCAGAAGATAGAGTTAATTCTGCTGAGTTCTACAATGACACCCTTAAAAAGGTTGAGAAATGCTGGTATAAATATAATTCTAGATGCTGGCTATGTAGAGAAGCTTTAAGAGTAAAAAATAAAAATTAAGTTTCTCTCTTGATTATTTTTCGTAATAATTAAAACTTTACAATACTGCAGTTTATTTCAATCTATGTCTTACCAAAGAAATCAACATTAATAAATCTAACTTAAATTATATATACATAAGGACCAATTTATATGCAGAAGAAATTTTATCTAGAAATCTTATTTTTTAGTATTTAAAACGTTATTCTATTCTCTCTAAGCACATTTAAATAACTGATGCATTTGAATGTTCCAAGATTTTAATCATTCAGTAAGGTGTAGCAATCCTTACATTGGTGATTTAAATTTTTGATAACATTTAGTCACCTTTTTGATTATCTATCAGAAAAAACAAGATTTCTTAAATGGTATATTACTTTGAATTTTACTTCTCTTATATTTTTTCAATATATTCTGTCAAGTACTAACTCTTAAAGCATTTCATATTGGCACATCAATCAGGAACATGTTTTTTGTTCATTTTGTTTCCTATATAACTCTATTAAGTTTGAACAGGGTTTTGTAAATTCTCTGTGTGTGTATCTATTTATTCACCAATTTCTTTGCAGTAAATTTAGTTTTTTTTTTTTTTTTTTTAAAAAAAAACTAATTTATTCTACATATAATAAAATATCTCCAATGTATTGCTATCTCAAAGATTCTAATTATTTGTATTTAATTTATTGTAAATTTCTTTATGTGTAATCAATTCCATGAAAAGTCAGTAATTGATTTTTAAACTTAGTAAACCATGCTGTATAAATTTGGACTCATTTTGAATTTTTTGGCTTTTGCATAATTTAAATACATGTTAAAAATTAACATTATAATAATTCAAGAAAATAAATTTTAGACTTGTCATTTGCATTATTGCATTGTAAAAAAGAGTATTAAAGTTTAACCCTTTTTTGTATGATTTAATAGTGGAAAAACTTTGCTCGAAATAACCATTAAATTTTTATTAAATACCTGTTTCATTTTATAATTCATATGAATTTTTTATTACAATTATATTATTAATTTGAATAGACTTGTAATTCCCTGTGAAATATCAAAAATGATTAATATTTTTTTTAAAAAATTCAGAAAAAATAAGATTATACCTAATCGTCTTCAATCATGTGATACTTTTCATAACAATCCAAAATGTGCAAAGGAATCCTGCATTGTTTACACTGCTTGGAAATCTCATTTGTAATTTTATTCTTGTAGAGCATACAGCACGTTTCAGTATGTTTCTTTTCTTATAAGTTTCAGGAATGTAACGTGGAAAAATTCCCCATCTTTTGGCCTTCAACTTAACGGATGTATCTCTATCTTATGGCTGTCTATAGTGACATCCCTGCTAAGTTTTATTGTTCAGTAGTGTAACTTACTAAAAATATATATAGACTGATGTTCACACTAATGTTTACTGGAAGGAAGTCCGACTAACAAACTTTGGTGATGATTTCTTACTGGTAGTTCTAATGGTAAACAACATGTGATAATGGGTTGTTACATTTACACAGGTAATAAAAAGGAATGCAGTATTGCTAGATTCAATACAATAGAAATTTTAAACAAATTATTTTTATCATATTCTAAAAATTAACATAAGCTTGATGATCATAGCTCATCATTGTGTAATAAGGCATGCAAACTTGATGATGAATTTGGCTTGTCCTTTTACTGCAAGGGATTAATATTAACAATTAATGCCAAAACTGTAGCATGTTTAAATTTTCTTCTTTTGCTTTTAATCAAGTGAACTCGTCTTTTGAAGTATATAACCTTTTCAATTTGTGTGTGTGTTTTTATACTGGTCATTGATCTAGTACTTTTAAAATAATGCACTGATTTAAATTTTCAGTCTTCAGTATGAATTGTATTATTTATGCATATATTTTAAAATTTTAGAATTTTTCCTGTTTTCATCACAATCAGTTTATGTGCAATGAATTTTTAATATTCTATTGCTAAGTAAAAAAAAAACATATTGTCCATTAATACAATTTATCACATTATTAAAAATCTGTATTTAAAAGTGTAATAATTGTATAATAACTGGGTTTTTTTTTTTTTTTTTTTTTTTTTTTTTTTTTTGTGTGAGTGAAATACACTGCATGGGCAAAAAATTAGTCGCTTATTTTAATATTTGATTGGACCATCTTTTGGCTTGAATTACTGCCTGTATTTGACTTGGCCTGGTTTCAGTTAGATTCTGTATGACTTTAGGACTTATTGTTGTCCAGATTTGCAGTAGTTTTTCACTGAGACATTGAACTGACAATGAAGAAACCAACTACTCAGTAAGAACTTTCCAAAATATCCCAAAAATTTTTGATTGGTTCAAGATCGAGACTTTATGATGGCCACACAGTTCATATGGGAAAATTAGTCCTTATGTTTCCTGAATCAATTGGGAATAATTTATGTTGGGTGAATTTTGGCATTATCATCTTAGAATATGCCAGTTCCACTGGAGAAGAAAAAAAATCTTTTTATGTTATGACTGTGCATGCTTAAGTAATCCAGTGACTTCCTTTTATTATTGCATAATATTATGTTCCCTGACTAGACCTATTGAAACAACCGCAAATCATGATACTACCTCCATTTGCCTACACAATGGACACTATGCATGAAGAATCCATCAGTCAACGAGATTTCCTTTTCATTCTGATGTTCTCATTGTTTTGGAATTGACTGAATCTTGACTCATCACAAACATTTCTCCCCTGCTCAACTGTCCTACCTTTTGCTCTTTATTCCTTGCCTACCTCTACTACCTTGCCTTTTTTCCCAATTAATTACTGAAACAAGTAGGTTTTTTGTGTGCAAGCATTTGGCTCTACAACTAATGTTAATAATTTTAGTTCTATGTCCATGGCTTATGTCATATTGTGCATCTTGAAATGTTCATTGTTTAACATTTCTGCTAGTTCAACAGGTGATTTTTTTTGTATCAATTTTTCGAGTATAGAAGAATGAGACCAGTGGAGAAGAATTCCAATTATACATTTTGACTTTTTTTATTTAGGGAAAACCTTATTAACTGTTTAAACATATCAATTAGTGCTGTAATTATAACTTCTTAACTCAAACAAAAAAAAAACAAGGTATCAATAGGAAATACCAAAATCTCTATATTTATTCAGGGACCAATTACATAGGTATATTTGTTTCTTAGAAACACATATTGGGATAACACATCCTCTTTATTCTCAATAACATTTTTTCTTTGGAAAAAGGAAGAGAATGGAAGATATATACCATGCGTCATAATTTTCCAAATCACAGGCCAAGAACAATGTTGTTTGTGTACCAAATAGAACTGGATGTTTCAATGGACGATTAATGATTAAACTGGGATTATCGACAAATATTGTGTAAAAAATCTTGGCATGGAAGAAATTTTGCAAGTTTATGCATTTTTATCTGTTTCTTGGTTAGGAATTGTATTTTTTTCTTGCCTATTATGCAATCCTGACTTGGTTTCATTTTAAAATATTTTACTCTCTAAACTGAAATTCCTCAATGGGTATTTTTTGAAAGTTTAAATTGATGAGAGAGTTATAACAAAGATTTTAAATGTTGCCTACTGTAGAAATCTTTTTAAAAGTATGAAACATTGTAACTTTCCTTTATTCAGTCACAATTAGTCTGTTATGAAGGTAATGAATTGAAATACTGTGCCATAATATTAACTAGACAATTTTCTTATCTTTTATACAGACTATAAATTATATTTTTATTTTCTTGATATTTTTCCACTAACACTAAGGCCGAGTTTAATTTTGAATTCGAATTTTTCCCATGATTTATTATTAAATAATCAAAATTAAAACATAGCTTTACTTGATTTATTGCAAATATTTGCAACTGGTATTCTATGTGAGGATCATAGGCAAAAAGGAGTGCTACAAACTTTTTTGAAGCATCAATTAATTTTTTAGGAGTCTAAGCATAATAAATGTACAAATTAAAGTTAACTTTCTGAAACTGAGTATGTTACTGTTTTGCGACCATTGCTGTAATAAATATATATATAATATTTATAACATGAGCGTAATATTTGTCTTTTATTACTGTTTATTTTTATTTTTGAAATAATCATTGAGAAAAATTATTATAATCTAATGGGCTGCTGAATTTTATTATTTTAAGTATATCGTATAGTTTGAAAAATATCTTAACTTCAATTTAATATACATGCAAAGTATGAAATCTTGAAATATAACTTATGCTAACATTAAAATATTTTTTAATAAATATGTTTAAGTATTTTATGTTAATTTAATGTGAATTTTTTTTTTTTTTTTTTTTTTTTTTTTAATATATACAGTATATGTAAAAATGTGTTATAAGATAAAATTGATATTTTTGATGAATATTGTTTCCAATATATAATGCACATTTCAATTGATTATTTTGTATTTTCAGAGATATTCTCTAATAATAGTTGTTGCTCTGATAGCTGCAGGCTTGTTTATGTTTACATATCAGTCTACCCAGTTCAATTTAGATGGCTTTTTGCTTGTACTCAGTGCCTCATTTCTTGCGGGACTGCGGTGGACATTGGCCCAAATGGTAGTACAACGAAAGGAAATGGGTAATTAGGATTGAAACTTGCTGTTAAAAGAATATAATTACAGTGAAAGAAAATATTCTGTGATGTCACAATTTTTCTTTTTGTAACTTATTTGAAGTTATTTATACTTTTTTAATGAAAATTATCCAAGCTTAAAATGTATCAGTGTTCAAGCTAATAAATAATAAAATTAAAGTTTTTAATTTTTTATTAATGAGGTATGTATGTTTAAAATCTTAATTAAAGTGCCACATTTTAAAGAGATTTACCTATGTAACATTTTTTTCCTTTGCTAATATTAATTCTCAGGGTGCTTGATAAATACTAATAGCTGCTTTATTATAATATAAAGTTATAAATATTTATTTTAGAATTGTAGCTATTTCAGAAAGAAAATTTTAATATTAAAATGTAATGTTAATTACAACACCTGTCATTTTCCAATCTATATATTTAGCATGAAATTTTATTTTAATTTGTTAATTTAGCTCATTTATTTTTTCCAGGTTTAGGAAATCCTGTGGATATGATTTATCATGTTCAGCCATGGATGGTTGTAGGCCTCCTTCCTTTAGCTGTAATTTTTGAAGGTAATTTTTAGTTCAATCCTCTGTGTTTTCATAATTGTACATAAAATATGTTATTAGTAAAGGAATGTACACAAATCTTTTATACATTTACAATACACATATATATAAGGTCCTTTTGTAGACTTTTTTCACCAAAAGAGAAAATTATCTCCAAACAATGATTGGGTTGGTGTAATTGAATAGGAAATAGTTTGTGAATTTTTGCCAACTTTTATGTTCAATAGAATTTTATACGTGTATCATGTTTATTTAATATTCCTAACTCATATGTTATGGTATTTTTTAGTGTAAGATAGTAAAAATAATATTTATAATTATTACTATTAATTCTTTTGTTTACGAACCAATAGTTTATCAAAACTAACAAAATAACTTTGAAATGTTGATAACTTTTCTATTCTAAATGTATCTAGATTGTCATATATATATAATTCAAATATTTTTTTACACCCCTTATAAATGTGATTTTAAAAGTAATGAACTAAGAATATTTATTTGAAAAAGTTGTTTGAGTCAATTCTTCTCTCAAATGAAATTTGAAATAAACTGGGAAACATGTTGCATTGTGAATTGTCTGAATATGTTCCATTTCACATAAATATATATTTTTATGTAATTATTTGAGTTTTTTTAAAATCGATAAATAAGATCAAATATTTTCTCTAAATGTAAATGCATTAATTATGTATATTGCAAATAATAGATACTGAATAATATAGTATGTCTAAAAATTAATTTGAATAATACAGTATGCCCAAAGATTAATTTAAAACTATAAGAAAGCTGATGAAGGAATAACTTAAAACATGTTAATCAGTTTTAAGATGAATTTTTTTTCATAGGTATTCCAATTGCCACGACTGAAAAAGTTTTCCGATATAAAGAAGTCAGTGCCGTATTATCTACTTTAGGGTACATATTATTAGGATCTGTGCTTGCGTTCTTTATGGAGCTTAGTGAATATTTATTGCTTTTGTTCACATCAAGTCTAACTCTGTCCATTGCAGGAGTATTTAAGGTATAAATTTTAATGATTTTTATTCCAAATGTTTTCAAAAAGAAAGGAACCTAATAATAGTTTTTAATAAACATTTAATATTTTCTTTTTATATTTTACTCTCTTTCCGAGTTGCAACACTGTGTTCGTTAAAGATAAAGCATTTTTAAGTTATTTTTTATATAGAATTAATTTCCAATTACGTATTGGTTGTAATTTTTCTGGAGTGCATTTCTGTGAAATAAAATTATTGTTTTTTTAAGTAAGTCAAGTATCTAATTTATTTTTAAAACCTTAGTTTTCCTTTTGATTAAACTTTGTTTTTTGAAAGATTATTTAAATATTCCATTGAATCGATGTTAAACAAAATAATTAAAAATTGAATTCATCTATTACTGTTTATGGCATTCAATCCAGTTTTAAAAAGCATGTTTTTAGTTCCACCCAAATTTGCTTAAGAAAATACAGGGCTTTTCAAAATGAATTGTCTGATTTTAAAATTCCAAATTTTCAAAAATTAAATATGCAGAATGATAAGTAATACTTACAAAATGTGGAAGTTTTATACTATGTACAATATGTGGTTCTTGTGTGTTTTTCGTGGTGCTGTTTTATGAAAGCTGTTCTAGAAGCTTTCACAGAGCTACTTCCCAATTAAATCAGTCGCTGTGGACTATATGACTTGATGTGGCACAGCTAAGTCACCTGATATAGTTCCATATGATTTCTGTTTTTCAAGGTTTGTGAAAGATAAAGTGTATGCTCCACCATTGCTTTCAAATTTATGAGAACTTAAACAACAGATTTCTGATGTTTTACTATCAATTACCACTGACACCTCATAATGTATTTGGCTGGAATTTATATAAAGAATTTACATTATACATGTAACTAAAGGAAAATATTTCGAACACTTGTAAGAAAAGCCTCTATATTTACACTTTGCATTCATATATTACTTAACAGTCTCTGTCATTTATTTATGAAAATATGGTATTTTGAAATCGGATAATTCATTTTGAATAACCCTGTGTTTTCATTTTATTTTCAGTAACTGAAAAGTCCAATTAAATCTGTCTATTTTGTAATATATGTAAAAAAAATAAATTTTTTTTTTCCTTTTATCTAAATAAGCTGTATCTGAATATTTTGTTTTAAATTCATAGTATTTTGACATTATTAATACATTTTGTCTTTCTCATAGAATGCCTTATCCACAACTTGTTTATATTTACAGGAAGTATGCACTCTTTACCTTGCAGTAAAATTCACTGGAGATCATATGACAACAGTGAATTTTATAGGTTTAGTTGTGTGCCTTATTGGAATTACACTCCATGTCATTTTGAAAGCTGTAGATTCAGATGGTGAGTCTTACATGAATATTTAATTGTATTAGCGTATTAAAACTTTTTACAACTCATGATATTGCAAATATTTTTTTACATCATTATGAAAAATATTCAAGTCATATTAAATGATTAATGATTGGTGTTTTTTCTTATTTTATAGTGTATTACTCAAAATTGTATTACTACTGATTAATTCACATGGCAAAATAAATTATAAATTCATTATTAAATTGCATTCCTGTTAGTGTTTTAAATTGTGTTCTTATAAAATTAATTTTAATCAAATCCTGTGATTAGTTATTTTCTAAAATTATTTTTATAACATTTATTTTTTTTTTTTTTTTTTTTTTTTCCATTTTGATTTTAAAAAAATCTTCATGATTGATTTTTGTGTTTGTTTTATCATTAAATTTCCTAATGTATAATTTAACAAATAATGCTATAAAAATTCCAATAAGTGAAATAGTGAAAATATTTTATGATTAATGAACCTTTCTGGTATCATTTTTTTATCTGCACAAAACCAAGCATAGCTGTCAATGAATGGAACTTGAACAATGTCATTTATTAAAAGTATCAAAGTTATTTTTAAACTTTGTCTTGTTTATCTATTAAACAAAAAGTCAGATTAAAAATGTGTAGTGTACTTTTAAAGTTATTTTAGTTAAATTATAAATTATGTTAATAAATGGATTTTTAAAAAAATATATCATTATATTTTGCCTATAAGAAATATAGATGAAAGTTGCTTTCTAAAAGTACACTTTTTATCTATGAAACATTTTGTAAGTTTATATATAAATATTTCTATTAGCATTTATTCCAAAATTTTTGCTGAAAATTGTTATTTGAGGCTTTGACATAAAAATAATATGAGAGTTTTTATTTTGTCATAGCATTATATCTATTAGTAGTTGTAGTAGCCTATTGGTGGTGGATGCAGACTCGTGTATGTTGTTTATATGAAGTCTTGGGTTTGAACCCTCTCTTTCTCTGATGCCAATAAACACCCACTGTATTGTGGAATGATGCACATTAAATTTGGCCATGGTCCTAAGTCTTTTCATTGGTAGGTGTAGAAGTTTGGAGAGGGAGGGGCCAGTTCAGGTATTGACCTCATCACTTGACTGAGGCTCAAAATTACGAGATCTGTTGCCAATAGCCCTTGTGTTGATGCTCAGAGTGATGTTAATAAACAGGCACAATGTGTAGTTTCTATTCATAATGTTTCATAAAATTTTTCAAACAATTTTTATTTTTTAATAGAATTTTTTGAATTTTAAATATTTATTATCTAATTATTTTTTAATTTTTTTTTTTTTTTTTTTTTTCCTAACAAGACTGAAAAATTGCGCAATCATTTTGTGCTTAATAAATTTTTATTGCTTAGATAAATTTGTAAAGCATACTACTGGTTTGTAGTATATCAATATTGGCAATAATTTTGTTTTCATTCGTGATAATAAACAGGCACAATGTGTAGTTTTTATTCATAATGTTTCATAAAATTTTTCAAACAATTTTTATTTTTTAATTTAATTTTTTTTATTTTAAATATTTTTTATCTTAATTTTTTTTTATTTTTTTTTTTTTTTTTTTTTTCCTAACAAGACTGAAAAATTGCGCAATCATTTTGTGCTTAATAAATTTTTATTGCTTAGATAAATTTGTAAAGCATACTACTGGTTTGTAGTATATCAATATTGGCAATAATTTTGTTTTCATTCGTGATAATAAACAGGCACAATGTGTAGTTTTTATTCATAATGTTTCATAAAAATTTTCATACAATTTTTATTTTTTAAATAGAATTTTTTGAATTTCATATTTTAAATATTTATTATCCATGTATTACATTTTGCTTTTTTTCCCCCCTAACAAGACTGAAAAATTGCACATTCATTTTATTTTGTGCTTAATAAATTTTTATTGCTTGAATAAAATTTTAAAGCATATTACTGGTTTGTAATATATCATTATTGGCAATAATTTTGTTTTCATTCGTGATAAAAATTTTAATCTTAAATTTTCATTATTTCTTCAAATACTGTTTTATGGTATTTAATTTCTTGGTACTTGTGTTTAATCTCATCAATCATGAAAGCGGACACAATTTTAGCATAACTTACACAAATCTTTTTAGTGACTTAAAATCCTTAATTATATTTGAGCCAGCAACAAATGGGTTCTCTTTATTGTGAATCCAATGTCATAGAACTTCATCAAATATGAATCCAACTGGTGGCATGTTGTTCTTCAATGTTTTTTATTATGCCTTTTGACCAATCCTTGTAGTGTTAAACATTTTGCCTGTCACAACAGTAATTAATTTTAAAATGTTCGAATTTCAGAGTTCTTAATTCTTCAGTTTTATTAAGTTTTCAATGGTCAGGAAAAAATGTTGGGTCCTTCTTTAATATTTTCTTTTATTGCATTGAAAAGAGTTACCACAAGGTGGAAAAGATTTTTATTGTTAGAAACTCTTAACAAACTTTCTGCCCACAATGCTGTTGCTTTTCCATTTTCAAGTATTACGACACATTGTATTCGTTGGCATCCTTTTTTTTTAATGCCAGGATTCTATTCCTTTTGTAATTCTCCACTGCATTCTGCTTTGCAGTAGGCAAGTCCCAAATATGTATAATTTTTTCCTAATTTTTGGGGAGGAAAGAAAAACATCAGTTCATGATATTTGCTGATGGAAACTTTTGTTTAGAATAATATCCAAACAAGTTTACAAAAATTCACATGCTTAATGTTGCATCATTATATTGACAAAAAGAGGGGCAAAATAGAAAAAGAAAACGTGTATGATTTTCCACTTACCATTTTAGCAGAATATTACATAATTTAGTGACATTTTTCTGGCTTGGAGTAAATGGTCATAGAATTTTATGCAAGTACCAATTTCTCATTGTTTTTTCAAATGCATTTTGACCTATGTATCCTTTTCCATGTTTCAGTGATTTCAAAAACTTAAAGAAATTATTTAAATTATTTCTTTAATTTTCTAATTGTTTGAAATTTTGACATGTTCTAAATTGAGATATTTATTAATTTTGAAACTAATATTTCATATCATAGAAAATCATAAAAAAGGTAATTACTACATTCATACAAAATTTCCAAAAAGTAGGTAGGTTGCAATTTTTTTTTTTTTTTTTACTTAAATGTTGTTTTAAAATTATTTATCCTTTTGAGAATTTTCTTTTCAGTAATTCTATGATAAACTCCATTTTCATATATTTAATATATTATGTATTGTATTTTATTATATATATAAGTTCAATTTTAGCAAACTTTTTCCTTTTTTCAATTTTACTGTAAGAAATACATTCTATTATAATTTTATTCTTAAAAGTAACAAGACTGTTTCTATAAATCTAATGTAATTTTGAATACATTTTGCTTTACTCTGAATGCTATGGCCATGGCTTTGCAAGTCTTTGTTTTCAAACTGTTTAGTTCCTTTCATTATTATTGCTAAGTAAACTGAAAATTTTGAGCTACAATAAGTTTTGAATTTTTTTTAAAATATTGGAGGATATTTCAAGATGATATTAAAACAATTTGTTAAAAATTATTAAACACTAGAGAAAGTTATAAATAAAAAAATAATTTTGATCATGATGTAAACATAAATAAAAATTGCATAAATATATGGTATCTTATATTATAGCAAAATTGCTTAGATTTTTTTTTTTTTTTACTTATTTGTCAATCTTTTTATTTCTTGTATGAGGAAATAAATTCAATATCTTATTTCTGCCAAAATTTATCATGAATAAGTGTAACAAAATATATTAGGGTACTCCAACATAATTAAAATAGCCATATTTAAGCATAGATGATGATGGTTGCAATCATTTTTGTGTATGCATGATTCAGAAATGTAGTGTAGATATTTTAATTATTTTTCTTTAAAGCATGTGTATTTTATTCCTGGTAGTAAAAAGAAAATGTAATTGGCAACTCTGTAAATTACTGAGCACAAACTTCTAAACCAAAGAAAACAAAGGCTTGCACAATCTTTAAAATCTTGCTTGCCATTTAATTTTCAATCTTACTAATCTATATATAGGTAAAGAATCATCTTCTTTGAGGAATCTTCTGGTTTCCTGTTACCTTAATTTTCTCCACTATTTCTCTATTTCTGGACATAAGGTATATATGCTACTGTATGTTTCTTGCATGTGATCATCCAGGGTTGCTATAGAACTGTTATATATTTTGTTTGTTTTTGTGCATGCATCATTTGTGCTTATGCCTATGCTTTTGTGATTTATATATTTTACTGGAAGTAAGTATTTGCATGCATCTGTCTATGCTGTGAAAAATTTACCTGCATTGGCTTTCTAATTATTGTGTGCCTTCTTTGTTGTCCTTTTATAAAATCTCATTGTAAATACTTGAAGGGTCAATTTAAAAAATTTTAAAAAGTAACTATTAAAGTAAATGAATGTAAAAAAAAAAATGAAAATTTTAAAATTGTCTGTTGAATCAATGCATATTGTGAGAATCTGTTTTAAATCAACTCTGTCACTTTATGTATGAAAAATATTGTTGAAATCAGGAAATAGTTGCCTATTCATGATTTAAAAAAAAGGCATCCATTTATAGAAACAATCATTGTATACTTTATTAATTTTTTTTATTTAAATGTAAAACTTCTTATTTTGAAACTTCACATCATTTTTTTTTTATTTAAAGATAGTGAATTATAATGTTTTATTAAAAATGTTGCTTGTAAAATGATTTGATTTACTATTGAAATTTAAGAGCTCCATCCTTCCCCCAGTTTTATCACATTTATGAACGTTTAGGAATTTTCAAAGTCTTTTGTCTTTTCAAAGTCTTTGTGGTGTTTACTCTGTAAACCACCCTAGCTTTGATAACTAAATCATGTAATGCAAATAAAATTTATGCTACAAATTGTGCATAAATTTTAAACAAAAAGATACAGTTGACAATTTTATCTCTTAAGAATCTGAGGTATATGAAAAGAAACAAATATATACTGAAACACTTAAATTGATGTAAGAAATTTAAGAATTTTAAAATTCCAGTTGTATATTGATTAAATAATCATTAATATAAATTTAATAAATAAAATTCAAATGATATTAGGTCCAATTTGTATCAGCAATAAAAGTTAATAAGCTGTGAAATAAAATACATTGAGCAATATTTTATTTCTAATATGTCGAGCAATATTTTATTTCATGATATTTCTACCTCCTAACTTGATTTTTCTGTATTTCGTATGTAAGAATATTTCAATGAGAAGCTTTGTCTGAAACTTCACGGGAGCTGCCCTTTTTTATTATCCACCTAAAGTGCTATTGTTTTAGTGGATCACTTTTGACATACGAAATCACTTTTCAGTTTTATTATCATTTGCTTTAATTTTAACTTCGTGTAGCTGATATCATCACATTTTAATTATATGTCCTGTTTTTAATCATCAACGCCGGACTTTTTTTCATTCATCAGTTTTAAACCTGTCTGATTTGGTGAGGGAACCCCCCCCCCCATAACTTATTTGCATTTTTAAGACATATTGGCTTTTTACACCAAATTTGAATTTTTAACTTTTAACGTTTATTTATACTTTCTATGAATTTCTGTTTAAGAATTATAAATTTTAATTCATTTTAACAAATGTTTGGCGCAGCATAGCCTACCTTGGCTCTTGCGCCATAAAACCTCACAGTCACTCACTCATGTAGCTGATATAATATTCAATTTAATAATATCTACTTTTTTTTTTAATTTGAATATCGGAAAAGTTTACTGTTGTCCATTTCTCGATATTTCATCATGTACTTTAATTCTTATATTTAAATGAGTAATTTAATAATAATTTTTTTTTTAAAAAAAAAGTGCACTGTTGTTGGTTAAATCTGTTTTTTGCAAAACTTTACATGGAACTCTTTAAATTTTTATTATTATTATTTAGATAAAAGGAAATTTGTGGCTGTTATTAAAATTCAGAGCATTGAATGTTCCTTAATCCCTAATTTTAAAATTATTTTTTGTCTATGCTTAGTGTCTAAATTTTTGCTTGTATTAATCAATATTTCTAAATGCATATTTTCTAAATGATTTAATAATTTATATTGGTGATTAACCTGTTCTGAAAATGAAGCACTATCAGCTATGATTTAGTAGGAAAAGTGATTGCCTGAGAATGCAGTGTATCATTGATATTTTTTCTCCAAATTAAATGTAATATAGAAGCTACTCCTAAATAGCATGCTCCTAATATCTCCAATCAAAAGAATGATGAACAAGCAATAGTCTGCCAAATTGGTTACCATTCTTAACCCTTTGATGGTTATGAACGAGCCCAGCTTGCATTCATATAGCGCGCCAAAATGTGCACAGACTAATTCAGCTCATCTGAAGTATTTTGACCCAAATGGTTGCAGCTGAAGCAATCTCACTTCGCGAAGTTTTTCTCCAATGCACACTGACAAACTGCTTTTATCCACATATAACTAGTATCCTGCATTGTTTGTGTTACAAATGATACCTACTGACAAAATTTAATTAGCTTGATAGCATACAGATGGTACTACAGGAACTGTGAATTTTTTGCAGAATGAGGAAATAAGTTACCAATCTACTTGTTGAGCTAGGTATTTGTCTTGTGTAATTTGACAGATGTTTGTTTCTGTAAGGGCTTTAAAACAAAAGCTAGATAACTGTGTAATAAATAAGTTTTATGATGATATATATATATAATGAATTGCATGGTTTAAAGTGTATCATACTCAAAAAGAATTTTAAGCAAATATTACAATTAAATGTTTCACAAAGTTTCAAATTTTGTGTATTTATAGATATTTTAATTTAATATTTTACAAATTAATATTTATCATTTACTGAGTTGTTTAAAAGAGCTAGTTTGAATTGTTGTAAATATTACATTAATATACCACAAATAATTCTTCAAGGATTATCTTTTAAAAGCAAACAAACTATTCATATCCATCAGAGAAGAATAACATTTTCAGAAGTTACTCGGATGTAAACAGCTGTCATTTTCAGTGACCATTTCATCGTAGCTCTGTGTGTAATAAGAGAGCAAAAACTGTTGATTCTCCTAATCATCAAAGGGCTAATGTGGTTTTAAAAACCTTTGTTATATTTTAGCAAATGTTTGGAGTAGTTGCCAGATTTAGCTTTTGCATATAAGCCTTACTGTCATGCATCCAATTTGAGCTAACTAGCTAATCATGAAGAATACAAGTAGACAGCTTGTGTTTAAGAAACATTTTTTTCAGTACTTTTCTATCTTCTGTCAAATACTAAATCCAGATAGATGCACTATAACTCTAACAACCAAAATACTTCTTACTTCAAAAGCGAAGAATTTCTTATTGATCTTTGTTTTTAAATTAATTTCCTGTATTTGTACAGACAGGCATAACATTTTTAATGTTTTGATTAATCCTGGAAAATTTGTTGTACTTAATTCACAGCATCAGAACTAACAGAGCTTAAAGTTCTGAAGTATAAGATGTTTCAAAATCTGTGTCAAATACAGTTAGTGACTATACTTAATTTTATTTATGTAAAAATTTTCTTAGGAAAATTATATTCATATATATTATTGCAAATTTCCTGTTTTGGACTTATTTTAAGATTTTAACGTTTAACTTTTTGGTGTCTGATTTTTTAAACCACATTTAATATAATTGTATCCACACACCACAACCACTTATAGTATAGTATAATTTTTATTATTGAGAAAAAAATTAATATTAATTAAGGTAAAATTGGTAAGTGGTGAATTTACTACATTAGGAATAATATAAAAGATGTGAAGTAAACGATTTGACCAGCTGCCAAAAATGTTTACTATTTAAATTATGCATAGTAAAAAATTGATTGTTTCTTATAATGCTGATAAATTGATTTTGTGTCTTTAGAAGATTAGAAGAAATTTTAAAAAAGTTGAGATAATTATAAATTTATTGAATGAAATATTCTGATGATCAGTTATGATATTGAACGTAAGTGATTGAGTGAAATAGATTGAGATTGAGTGAAATAGATTGAACATATAAGTAGATTTACTGCTTAGATTAATGTTGCAATAGAATTACAATAATGGTCCACAGATCTAATCAATTTGAACTGTTGTCAAATAACAAGGACAATGTATTACCTATCTTTTGTCATATCATTTTTTATGATGAGAACTGTGGGCCTTAATTTGGTAGTAATGTACTGAAATTCTTATTTCATACATCAATTTTTAATGTATTTGAATCTCGGATGCTTTGTCCTCTCTTCCAATAAAATATTTCGCATTACAGACAATTTAAGTGATAGAAAGAAAAATATAAATAAACATTTTATTTTTATTTAGAATATTTATACGTATGAAACTCTTAAACATACTGGGGCCGTAATAAAGCAGTAGAACTAAGTAAAATGTAGTCTTTGAGAAATTTGATCTGATGTTTGATTCATAATTAATACATCACTTAATGGGAGCTGGAAATGTATGTATAAAATCTTATATTCATTAATTTTTTTCGTGAACTGTAATTAATCCTTTGATGGTTTTATATATATATATATATATATATATCATTTTTATTTTAAATTTCAAAATTAGTTTTCTAAATAAATATTTTGTAAAATTTTTCTTTTTTGAAATATTGTTACATTTATAATTTCATTCATTTTAACTAATTTATCTATTTTATCTTTTGCTTTTTTCTTTGCCTTTAATGCAAGTTTTATCTAATTTGTTATTATAGATATTCAATCGTTAGAAGAATATGGTATAGTTTAAATTGCACAAAAAGTACTTTAAGTAGCTGAGTAATTTAATTAACACAATAATTTTACATTATTTCCCCCTAAAAATAAATATTTGTTACATTAATTATAAAACAAAATGTTTTTTTTTTTAATGTTTATGCAATTTTACTGTAATTAAACATGCAAAAAAAGTTTTTTTTAATTCCATGCTGGAAAAGTGACATTTAGATATTACTTTTATTTATGCTAATATGATCCAATTGTTAGTTCTCAGACTTTTACTTTGGTCTTATGCAAAGTGAAAAATTTCTCAAATAATCACATATTTAATTTATGACTTGTGTTAAGAAATTCAGATGTGTGAAAAGTATCAAATGCACATTGTCAGGTATGTCGTATTGCTGCACATTGTCTCATGAAATATACATTTTTACTTTGAAAAAAGCTAGATAAATTAAATATGTTGCTTGATGTGTTTGTTTATGAAAAAATATCACTTTCACTGCATTAAAAAGGATGTGGCATTTTGAAATTATAAGCATAATTCTTTTTCGAAACATATCTTAACAATACAAAGATAATTTATGCAATAAAGCTTGCAACATTTAGCTATTATTTATCTAACAGAAAACAAATAATATAAAACACAAACTGGTTGAAACTAAGATAATGAACAATAACATTTTGCAAAATACTTGGCATATATGTCTTTCAAAGCCCTGGTGGTTGTTAATTAATTGAAAGTTAATGCATATGAACTTTCAGAAGAATAAAATTCATCTCTAGTTTTTTTTTTTTTTTTAATCTACATAAAAACAATTTTGAACCTAGTTAATAGTATTTTAATTTAGGCAGGGATTGAGGCTATTTTTATCATTTTTTTTTTTCTCTTAATATTTCATTTCTCTTGCCACTAAGTCACAATAAAAACTATGCTATTTAAAAAAATAAATGCTATTAAAAAGCCAGAAAGTATTCTTTATTTTTACATAATTCAAAAATATAAATTTATAGCATTTATTAATCATTATATTACTATATTATTAAGACTTTGCTTTCAGACTACTGATAGTCATATGAAAAACATTAATGTTCAATTCACAAAAAACAAATGAAATAGAAAAAGTTATGTATTGTTAGAAAATTAAAGAAAAAATCTCAATATGGAGAATAAGTTTTTTTTAAAACTTGTAAAGGCAAAAAGAAAAAGTCTTGAATTTAAAATCATTTGGAAGTTTTTCTTTTGTTAAATAACTAAGGTTTAAAAAATTTCTGAATGTATTTCAAATTTATCAAAGAATTTCCTAGGTTCATCGGAAAAAATTAATTTGATTGTGATTTTTTTTTTTTTTTTAAATTAAATACAGGGTTGAACATTTTGCTGTTGAATCAACAGTTAATTTTATTAATCTATAGCTTTGTTTTTATGTAACATAAAGCAGATAACATTTTAGTATTAGTGTTTTGGAAACAATTCATTCAATTAAAAGTGAATTATTCTAAGAGCTTTGAAAGAAGAATCAGATGGCTTAACATTTATTATCAAACTTTGTTGAAGAATTGCAATTTAGTTGAAAGTGATCATTTTCTCCCTGAAAAAACTTGTAAATTATCCTATTTAATAAGTGATATTTGCTTTTAAACATCTATAGAGTGTTGCTTCTTACTGAGGACTAGGATCTTATTCTAGTTTGACACATCACTCATTTTCATTCATTTGGTTAAAAACAGAGATTTCCTTCCTTGCAAAACCACAGTAATAGTTCATGTCATCTTGATTTTTTGAGTTGGTTATTTGCTAATCTAAATGATCAAGGCGATGATTTTCGATTAATTTCGTGGTTATGTTTCCTTTTCTTTTCTGTACTGTTTCAATATCCCTAAGAAAGTCTTTGTATACTCAGAGGAATATGCATACCACAGTTTGAGAGAACCACTACTCTTAAATATCGACATATCTTTATTTTCTACTAATGTATCAAAGACTTTTCCCAAATTTTGTGAATGGGTATATATAAGAAAACAGTTTTAAATTTAAACTATTTTATGCACTTTATTTAAATGTTTTATTTTTAATAAAATTTATAATTTTTAGGTTGAAGAATGCCAGAATAGAAATATGATTATCATAAATAAATATATATTTATAATATTTTAAGGTATTTCAAGTGACATTCAGTCTGGTGAAAATTCAAATATTCATCTTGAAAGCTTCTGCCTGATTCAAATTTTAATGCATGTTTCACCCATGTGTGAATGAATAGTCCCACGATAGCTCATGCATGTCGTAAGAGGTGACTAAAATGGGTATCCAGTGTCTGGGGGTATAGCCAAGCACCCTGCCCCTGGGGATTGTATCAAGGGACCTCAGAGACTTGCCTGCTTTCAGTAGGTATGGGCATCATGACACTGAGGTACCCTAGTGATCTTTTTCTTTCCCTTGGGGTTTACTGTCTTTGTTAAACACTGGTGACATGCTCTTGGGATACTCTAGCGATCCTTTTTTATTTTCGACCCTCCTCCTTATCAACCAATTTTTTTTTTTTTTTCCCAGATGTCTAGACCACAGACTAGATGTGGTTATGCATGCTAGGCACAGTATAGCCACATTTGGTTTTCGCACCATTAAATTTCACTTTCACTCACTCGTTCAATACATGTTTAACTTTTATCAGCTTATAATAAAATCAGTCAAAATAGAGACTTTCTAACAACTTCAATCACATAAGCTGAATCTTGTATACTTACCAGATTCTTGTAGTTTTGGTAAAAGTATTTTTTTAAATACTAATACTTTTTTTCTTTGTATGATTGTATTCATTTGTATAAGGTTATATATATAATTTTTTAATTTGTAATAGTTGTGGAAAAGGAAAAGGAGCACCAAGGGTGGCAACAATTACTAGATAGAAATGGCTTGGATGCAGACAATGATGAGGAAGATGTACTTTATGAAACAACTCCTATTACACGTATGTGAATGTAGGTTCACGACAGAATTTGATTTGATGACATAGTAGTCTGTTCTGTCTGTCCTAAAACAGGTTCAAAAATTGCTCAACTGTTTGTAATTAAAACTATCAATGGCTTTTGGGAAGATGAATCTCCATTTACCTACGTACATTGTCTTTATAAGGTCATCAAGGTTTTCTGGGGAATTATGAATCCTATAAAGAATATTTATATATTTGTAATGTATTTTTATTAAATGTGAGTAATTGAATGAAATGTGAAATTTTATTTATCAAGTGTTTAATGCAACTAGGATGATTCTCAATTTGTGCTATGAAGTATTTTAGATCTTCCAAAATTCTCTCATTTTAAAATATATACCATTTATTTATTCATATATAATTTATGATATTGTTTTCAAATGAATGCTTGCTTTGATTTTCTAGTTAATGTTATTGACTTCTTACAAAGTATTTGAAAAATTGTTTTCTCTAATGATATATTTTATAATTTTGAGTGTATTTATATTGTAGCATTTCTTTAAAAAATTTGTGTTGCTCCAAAAGAGATGCTAGTGAGAAAATTCATTCTTTCCCCTGAACTTTTTTAAATTGGAATATGAGGGGATGAAAGAGTGCCATAAGAAATCAGATTAATATTTGTGCAATAAATTTTAATGACTTTTTATATATATTTAAAGCTGAGAATAAAAATTAATATTTATTCATTGAAAGTAACCTTTGAAAATTGTAATTTAGGTACATTAAATGTGGCAATATATAGTTATTTTTTTTTAAAAAAAAAGTTTCGATCATAAAAATTGTTTTATGATTTCTTTTTTATTCTATTTTTTTTAAATACATTCCTTGATTTTTTATGTATTTTGAATAGATTTATAATTTTTTAGTTTATATTTATATGTATCGTTTAAAGAATTATGGAAATATAAAATTTCCATTATAAATGCAATTTTTTTCCAATTAAATTATAACAATGCTTGCGTTAAAAATATATATATTTATAGTATACATATCAGTCTTGAATGAATATATTAAAAATAATAGTTGGCAATATTTGTGTATATTTAAATAATGTATAGCATTCTGAATTGTTTCATTTTGTTTTAATTATTGAAAAAATTATTTTTTAATACTGTACTAAAATTGCTGCAGAACGTTTTGTTCAAAATTATTTCTTCATTGAAAATTCATTGAATGTTTCATGAAAATTTCAACTTCCCCCCCCCCCACACACACACTTTAAGTTGCAGTTAACTTTTTATTAAAATATCATCAGTGTTATCAATATGAAGCTGAAAAATAAGTACATATTGCTCAAAATTGATGCTATATCAAATATTGTCAACAATTTACTGATTATGAATTAATTTTTCTTATTTTGTCACTAAGCATATCAAGTTTATGTGTTTATTATTTTAAATTCAATAATACCCTTTTTTATAAATAAAACATTGCCACCTTTTACAAAAGCTGTGTTCTTAATGTATATCACAAGCATTATTTGATGTTTTTTATGAATCATTCCTAGTATTTTTTTTTTTGTTGTTGTTGTTATTTAATGTAAAATTTGCTGTTTTTAATTTAAAAAAAATAAAATTGTATGTATACTTATGATATATATATCAAAATGACAGTTATATGTGCAATGTGTATTTTTTTTTTCTCTTCCTGATTTATTTTAAAAAATCTTTAATCTAGTCATCTGTCATCAAAATTGTTTCTCTGAGTTAATCGAGTCAAATTTTATTTAGTGCTTAGATATTAAGAATAGTCATTAGTGATATTATAAGGAAAATTTTGCTATGCATACAAGTTTTAGTACTCCATCTAATACAACATGTATTTGAAGATTTGTGTATAAGCTCTTGTCTCTTTCATAAGTGTATTTGATGTTCTTGTATCAGACTACGACAATTTAATTATTCTTAATATGATGATGGTAATCTATGTATAATTTTATCCTTTTTTTCCCCCTGTTTAATTTCTCTATTCTAAATTAAAACTATTAGTTAAACTGTTGTGATGATAACATTCCTATTTTTAATTGCATTTTGATTCTTAAAGGCCAGAACATTAGCTTATCTGGTTGTGATTTTTAATTGTACAAATTAACATTCAGTGTGATCTGTCATTGGACCATTTCATTTAGCTTAGCAGAAACAGTAATTTTCAATTAATGTTTCTAGTCAGAAATAATTATTTCATCAAATCTATTCTGTAAAATATATTTGAGTGAACTAATGATTGTGTATACTAAAGTTACAATAAAGATATGTTTGTATTTTTTCATTGGCTGAACTTATTAACTTTTTGTTCAGGTGTTGTGCCTGTTGAAAACTATATATATATTAATGTAGTGTTATTCAGACTTTTTAATCCATTTTAATTAGGAAATTGTTTCTTAGAATGGGTTGATATTAACGTCTTTTTAAAAAAATTCATCAAACTGTAATTGACATAATAAAACATCTGTGAATTTTATTAGCATCAACAATTAAATAAATTATACTTATGAAAAATACACTTTTGAAATTATAGTAGAAAATAGATGCATTTGAATAAATTCTTGATTTCATAGAACTGTCCAATTTGAAATGCATAATGTTAAACCAATTGCTTACAAAAAGGTGTCACACATGATCTAACTATAACTATTTGAATTATTTTAGAAAGCTCCCCCAGGTTACCCTAGCGATCCTTCTGTTTTCAACCCTCCTCCTTGTCAACCAATTTTTGACTTTTTTCATTTTCTTCCCATCTAGACCACAGTTTAATCTTGTTTGGTGCAGCATAGCCATATCTGGCTCTTGCACCAATAAAATTTACATTCACTCACTCATTCACATTGAATTATTTTAGTTATCAATAGAATTATCTTTTAGATCATTGGCAATAACATTGTAATGTAGAATCATGATCAAGTGACAAAGACGTATTTGAGCTCTGCCTTATTTTCCACATCATCCATTTGGAATTTGCTGTAGCCTCTCTCTCCAAATTCTGCTTCACTTTCATTTGTCTTGTATCTGCACTCTTCCACTATCCTATTATAGCTCTCGATATTTATTAGAGTTCTAACATTTTCTTCAACTTTATCTTAGTTAAAACATTTTTTTAAATAATTTACCCATTTCATTATATTTCTTTCTATCACAAACTTTATTTTGCTCTATGACTTTTATTTGAATTTCACGAAAACTTATTTGGAATTTTCCTAATTTCTTGTTTTCAAACTGCTAAATGTAACTTGATATATTGAATGTATATTAAACATATGGACTCTTAAAAATATTTGTGGCCCGAGTAACCGAGTTATCATGATTAGGAGTTGAATCCACTAAATATCTGTTGTGCAGCTGGGATGATGCGTTAAATCTGTCAGGCTCCCAGTCCTCCAGGGACTTATCTTCTTTAGGTAAATACAGGCATCATGACCTCGAAGCCACTAGTGGTTTTTATCTTTCGCATGGGACTCTTACTGTCTTTGTTATACACGGGTGATGGTCCTAGGATATCCTAGTGATCCTTCTGTATTTTCTATCTTTGTCAGTTTTTCTCATCTGGTCCACAGTTAAATCTTGTTCGCCACAGTATAGCCACATCTGGCTCTTGGACTAATAACTTTCATATTCACTCACTTACTTACTCACTCATGTCAATTTAAACTTTCATACTTCTTTTTCAATGTCTCCTTTCCGTCTAAGTAACAATTACAATTTGTGTTTTGCTGCATAGCCTCATCTGGATCTTGCGCCATTAAATTCCACCATTACTCAAGTGGCATCCTCACGTTGGCATGACGCGGAAACTTGTAGAGTGAAGTGCCAGCTCAAGTGTCGTTTTCGCTATTTAACCGAAGTTCAAAATTACGAGATCAGTTATCAATGGTCCTCATTCTGCTTAAAGTATCTGTTTTATATTTGAAGAGTTTTTTAGGTTATATATTTGCCTACTTTAAAAAGTAATCCTTTTTTAGGCAGATAACTTGAACAAATTCAGATGAACAAAAAAATTAATGTACAAGATTATTTCGACATTTATGATATTTTTACCAAAACTTTTAAGTAGTTTTATTTATTTATTTAAATGAAAATACTTTTCTGATTCATTTTGCTATAGATTCAACCAGTTTTTCATGTCTGAAAGATATATATATTTTAATTCTTTTTTTTCCAAATGGATATATTTCTGGTTTTGTTGGAATATGGCGTTTCATTGTAAGCTTCTCGAATTTATTTTAATTAAATTTAAAACCAGACAATAACAAATTCTGACAACTTTTGGTAATTAGTTGTTGTGAAAAATAATTGAACATTTATTGCTAAATGTTAGAATTGTTACTTTCATAGGGCTTGCATAAATGCTTTACATCCCTTTTTTTTGTGTGTGTGTGTCTGTGATAGCCTTATGTTCATGGTTGAACTCGCATTCCGCATTGTTTCTGTCTCGAGTCTTGATGCCTCCAAAGACCCGCCGAGGTGGCAAGTCCTGTTTGTGTGGTGTGGAAGTTTGGAGAGTGGTGTACCAGCTAATGTGTCTTGACCAAGCTTCAAAATTACGAGTTCCATCGCCAGTAGCGGCTTATGGTTTCGTCGAGTCATGGGTACGAAAATTGATGCCACTAAAGACCCGTTTAAATGTTTCTTTTCAAAAAGAATGATTAAACCATAGTAAAATAATAAAATACGTTTTGCCTACTAGATTTGTTTGCGCTTTTGTCGTTTGAATCAATATCCTTTAAGCTACGAGAGTGGGCTGATGAGTTTCCAGTCTGATTAAGAAATCAAAACTAAAAATTTGCCTTATTTCTCTTTCCCCCCCCCCACAAATATTAATGCACTTCAGAACGGTGTTATAATTAATGCCATTTTATAAAGCGATCAGTCAATTTCTGAAAAAAAAAAAAGCATTTTCGCATCAATAACCTCATTGCTCACTAATCGTTGTCTACCAGGCCATTTTCTTAGAAAAGAAATATGTGGTAGTCGTTAGGTACTAAATCTGGTGAATACGACGGATGAGCAAGCAATTCGAAGATTAGCTCGCTGATTTTAGCCATTGCTACTGAATTAAGGAATGTGTTGGAGCATAGTCATGGTGAAACAATTTATTTTTTCGCCAGATGTGATCACTTTATCTAAACCTCGTCTTACAAATAGTGCAATCAATTTTGCATAGTATTCACAATTGTTAGTTTTACCCTTTCCAAGGTAATCAATGAACATGGTTCATTTTGCATCCCAGAAAACAGATACTATAACCTTGTAGGCTGACAAAGTTGTTTTTGCATTCTTCGATTTTGGTTCATTAGCCACTGTCTAGCGTTTTGACTCGTGTTTACTTTCATCAGTGCATTGATGGATCCAGATCTCACACATCCATAGTTATGAATAAGTTCAAAACTTAACTGGGTTTTTCCACTTACAGAACACTAAATTCTCATTTGAAATAGTTTTGCTACTGAACTTTTACTCGGGTGTTAACGAACTCGGCACCCACTTAGCGCTTTTGCATGCCCCCCCCCCCCAAAAAAAAATGTATAAAATATTACCTACACATTCTTTTAATATATCTATAGTTTGAGCTTTCTCTCGATCATGTTTAATCTATGGTCTTTCAACGTAGTTTTTTAGATCTTTTCTATTAATTCCGAGAATCATCGTCTGGAGCGAGGCTCGTCTTTAACGCTCTAAACTTTTTTTAAATTCAGAAATTGATTGTTTTAGTCGAATATAACGCAGAAGAGTCTGTTAGTGTTGAGTCTCTTTCTTATTTGACCTGAATGGTGTCAAACCTTTCAAATAGAAGTATTTAATATCGTTTTTCCAATTAATCCGTTTTCAAAATGGCACTATGCGTCTTACTTAACGAATACTAACTAAACAAGCCTCGTGAAATTTTATATATGATCCAGTAAAGGATAGAACTATAGAATATCGGTGAGATATTAGATAGCTAGCGACATCTCTAACCAGACCACCCTCGTAAGCAAAAAATCTATTTAGATTATCTATTAATTCGAAAAATTATTTATTAAATAGATTATCTA
>BMAW01131791.1:0-13770 GCA_019974015.1 Nephila pilipes
ATTCTTTTCTACTGACGTAAGTGGTGTTTCAAAGAACGGAATTATGATTCCGAGTATCTCCTATAAATGAAGCATTCTTTAAATTAGACGAAAACTGATCTATTTCAAAAAAAGTATCTATTTATAATTCTGCATCTTTAAAATTTAGAAGCATTTGATTAAGAATATTTTTCATATTTTGTTTAAAATAATTTGATAGTCTATTTAGCCTCTTTCAAGAACTGTGCATAAAAATAGTTTCGAAAAGTTCTTATTAGATACATACCTATATTTATCGTATACTATATGGATGCAATCGAAATTACAATCAAATTCCTTTAACACGTGGCTCAATAGGACGAGTGTCTGCTGTAATTTTGAAGTGGCTCTTTCGATAAACAATCCCTTTTAATACTAGTCCTAGAAGCTATAGTAGCATACCTTTGCTTTTTAAGAAATTCAGATTCTTCTTTTGCTCCTAGGAAAAGAGTTGCAATTACAAATAAAAACACATTAATTTCTTTTTTTGTTCAAATTTATGCATGTCAATCCCCATTTCTTGGAAAGTGAAATATTCCTATTTGAATTATTAATTTTGTAAGAGAGAGAGAGAGATTATTTTCAAGATCTCGAGGTCATAGAGATTTGCTGTACGTTCAACCATCTTGTATTGGTCGAAATGTAAGAGTAATAAAAATCTTTTTCTTATACAAGAGATTTCTGTAGGGAATAAATATACAAACGAAAGACAGCAATAAATGTATGCGATCGAGTAAGAAAAGAATATCTAGCGAATTCGAAGAGGGCAAGACGAGCAGAAAGTGCCAGAGAACTTAATATACCATGAGTCTACACTACGTGGATACTTAAAAATGAGGATATCATTCGTTGTTTTGTTGATAATGTTGATAATCGCAAAGGAGTGGCCAGAAACGGAGTTAGGGCCGCAGAAATCTTATTGTCATGGTCAATATGGTCTTAATGATATAACTGACGGTACACTTAACTCGCATTTTTGTAACCATGGATTCCGATTACTGCGTGTTCGCTGGGATAGCTAATATTAATAATTATCCCTTTTTCCGGAGTAACCAAATGTTATTAATATATAAGAACTCAAATTAATGTTAATATAATGTTTAATTAAATATTAATGATGCACATTTCTGGGAGATATATCTCTGTTAACTGAAAACCCTTTCAGAAATTTTTAGCGTTTTAAATGCCAAAACGCTATTTTCTCATGAATATAAATGAGAAATTCTTTTCTGTAAATTTCGTTCTAAAATACCAAACCACGCGATATACTATTTATATAAATATTTAAGAGATTCGTTAAAGCCTGATGGGTATTTAAGCAGATTTACTTAATAGTTTTCGTCTGGATATAATTTTTTGAAATATAGACTTCTTTCGAAGAAAATATACCAGTTGTTAAAAATAATTAACTGACCAAAAGACTTTGATGATCGAAAATATTCCACAAATTCTTACATTCAGAGATGTTAAAAAGAAGTCGAGCAAGTTATTCTTTTCTAATTATTAGAATATTCTTTTGGCGAAGCAATTGGTCCGGAACCATCATCTATTCAAAAAATTATAATTGAAGAGGACATCTTTTTATTCACATTTTTAAACTTTAATTGAAAAAAAATGTACAATATTGAATTTAAGTAGAAATGTATTTACTTCTAACTATATTCTAACATGGTTTTTGGGAATCGTATTCGTTTTTGAACTACAAATTATATTTAAAGTATTGCATGAGAGTAGCTCCGGCACGCATGCGTAAAACGGATGCAACAGACGCAACAATACCTAACAGATAGTTTGCAATTTTGTCCTAATCGCTTACCAGAATGTATTGCATGAATATTTTCCAATCATTGAATTTTTATTTTGATCCAAATATGGTATTCGAACCCATGACCTTACTCTTACAACTGACCTTTTCGGCTAATTTGTCATATCATTTCATTTGAGAATCTTGCTTTGTGAAGAAATGTGGCTAATGAAAATTAGAGTCTTTACATAATTATTTATTAGATAGAGCTCCCAACCTGTGGCACGCGTACTGACGTAAGTACCCCCTCGTACTGTGTATGCGATAAGAAAATGGTAATGATGATAACCCAGCTAAGAAATGATTAATATAATTGAAAAATATTTAAAAGAATTTTTAAATGACAAGGAGAGATTTTATTACGATTAACATTATAAATTGTAATATTAACCTGCTCTCAAAGTAGAATCTACAATAAAAGAGGGGTTGCGTCCACTCGAAGAATCGACTTTTATTTATGCGGTGGGCTCCGCTCAAGAGGAGCAAGTGGTTGAGTCCTCTGTAACATTCATAATTTGCATAAAAAATAAGTATTGAAGCAAATTAAGGTAACAGTACATCTTCGAAGAAATTTTTTGAAATAACCTAATTTTTGCTTATAAATCCATATTTTACGACTTTATTGGGCTTTAAAATTAGAAAAACACTTAAGAAACGTTTTTTCAATGAAGGGTTTTACTGTCAAAAGATCATTTTATATATAAGAAAAATAAAAATTAAGACTTTACGTAAAACATGGTTACTTGAAAGAAAATATATATGTTGATACTACCTAAATTGAATAATGTAGAATATACCCTTATCGAGAGAAAGAAAAAAAACTACTATTTTCATAATGCAGCTCATATGTAGAAATTATGGTTACTTCTAAATTTGAACACTGAAATTTTCTTTAAAAGTCACTAGTAATTTTCAATGTTTTGTAAAATAAAAAATATCTTTCACTCATTATATGATCTAAATAACAGTCTATTCTATGTATAAGTATTTGTAAAACATGTTTATAAAATTTTAAATTCATTAATGCATAAATATTGAGATTGTGTGTTTTGAAGTAGTGAAAATTGTAAGAAAAAAATTTGTGCTTAGAACCTCTCTGGTCAGACAGATTCATAATCAAGTTATATTAAAACAGCAGTAAGACTCTATTTGTACACAAAATAGAAAGAAAATTCTTACATAGTCTTAAAGATAAAAAAAATTGAGTTTTTATTATAAAACCAAATATATCAAATCAATACCTTGATCAAAAATTGTGTTTTTAAGGTGTACTGTCACCTTAACCACAAATCCGGATCTGAGATTGCATTTATCCGTTATTGAGACTAATTCTTCAGACTTTTGTAATTTAATATAGTCCCAAATATCTCTCATTGAGGCTTTTATTATTATTATTATTATTATTATTTCATTTTTTGCTTTAATTTGTTTCGTCACTTCAAAAATGTTTTCTTAAAAAAAAAAAGAATTATGCTGTGAACAAAGTATTTTTTATTTAATTCGACATCGATCATTTCGGAAAAGTTTCCGGGATCTATAAAGGGTGGAACGAATTGAATTTGGGGAGGGTGTTTAGAACATTATGAGTAGTAGTTGTGTGTGTGTGCGATCGCGTAAAGGATCGGGTGTACGCAGAAAGTAACCAAGCTAACTAATGGTAAGCTGACTAGAAAAGGTTAGAAACCGCAGATATAGAGAGATCGAAGATTAAAAAAAAAGCGATTAGTCATACTAGGGAAAAGCAAATTTTTGGAGCAAACGATACTGGTGTAAGAAGGTGAGAGTGATTTCCTAAGAGAGGAAACTTTACTAGGATCCAATTTACAATTACTTATAGCTTATTCGGATCCCTATTTGTTGTTAATAAGTAGAATCCGTGTTTATAATCTTTAGCTTAGAAGTTAGAATGAGTTCATCCGACGAACGGTAAGTTTCAGAAACACAGATGACCACCTATCTAGAATAACAAATTTTATTAAAAAAGACATGTCCAAGTTAATCAAAGTGGGTTACATTAATTTAAAGGGGGTGCGGTTCCAAGCTAGGGAATCCACCTGCAAAAATTCCGATTACAGCAAGAAGCAGAGTTATCTTCAACCTGCTAAATTCTTAGTCGCCGGATGTACTGATCTTCTTCCTATTCCATTTGTTCAGCTTGTGAGGGTATCTTGTATTTTACTAACAAGAATCAGTGATTGGCCGAACATTTGTCGTTTATTTCTTTTCCTTTTTAACAAAATAAATAAATAAATAAAACACACAGAATAATTTTGACACATTTTACATAATCTTTAGAGTAACCGCACCGATTGTCCAAGCCTTGAGACTCATCTAAAAAGGTCGGAGTCTATTTTGAATTAAACTCAGCCAAATTTGGCGTTTTATCATTACAAGCGGCGAGTTCACCATTGATTCGTTATAAGCTTGTCCGTCTATCTTCTTGCTGAACCTCAATTGCGTCTTCACTATATTCTGTTTCTTTATAACAGGCTCTTCAAGGTCACATGTTTTCCCCCTCTGCTGTCTGTAACTATGGCATCAACAGATGAGAATCGACATCACTTTTTTTCCAAAATTCGTTTTATCTAAGTAAACAAACTTCTAATGAAAAGGAAATTTTAAATGTGAAGATCATCGTTAAGTTTTTTTTCTTTAAAACCTTCATCATCAAAATATTTGTTTAAAATCTGTATAACATTTATGAATATTGTTAACATGTAATTAAAAACATTCAGTTTTCATACATCTTTATATTACGGAACTGTACAAATCATTAGAACATTATAAATTAAATAAATTTGTAAACGCATAAGTATTATATTAATATTTTAAAAGGATATGTCTTAATAATTTATATACTTTCATTTTTTCGATGGAGAGAGAAACGAAAATGAGTTACCTTGACATGCCTATTCTAAAGTAACAGACTTAACAGTCGCCTCAGCAGCACAATGGTAAACGAGCTTTAGGTATTTTATCAGAGCCGTAATAAAGTGATTTTTATTTAAAACTCCACACTCACAATGCTAATCGAGTTTCGATCATTCTATGAAATAGAATAAAATTACTGTATGACCTCGATAACTTCAGATTGTTGAGGTCCATGGGTAAGAAACTGCGATTAACGATATAAATGTAAATTAAGCCATTATATAAATTCAAGCAGTGCTATCATTTTTCTGCGTTATGTTCAAAAGGTTTAGAAATTATTTTTTACTACTACTGAAATTAACTATACCAAATTTTTTTTATAACTTTTAAGATTTGACCAATAAAACATGGTTGAACATACAACTCACTGATAGCGAGTTCTTGAAAACAATATCTCACAAAAAATCCAAATTGGAACATTTCACGTTCAGAAAAAAGAAATGGTGATTCATACCTAATTCAAACATTTATATCAGTTTATTTCAGTACAAGTTACCTGCGTCAAAAATTCATTGCTTTAATTAAATCTAGATTGGCAATTATGCGCTCATCATTTTAGCCACTATCTGCCAATCAGTTAAATAATTTAGAATGAAATAATGAAACATTTTGTTTGGTTGATGGCAAGCATAATTTCTATTTCGTTTCACTTTCATTGAATCAATTGCTATACTCAGTTTTTATCGTCTGGTTCTTTATTTTGCTGTAGTAATCAATTTGCTCTTGGTTTTTATTGATTAAAGTTTTGTGTTTTTGACGTTAACAAGCTCGGAAAATAAACGAATGTTTCGAAGATTTTTATGAGCTATGTTTTTCTGAAAGATTCTACCTGCAGGGAAGAAAGCACTTCAGAGCTGAGAATCTTAGGGGTACCAAGACATGGGACGAATTCTGAAATATCATATATAAGACTGCTTGTTTATGTGATATACATTTTTTGAAATTATTAGTACAGCTTAGATTTCTTATGTACATAATAATGATATTTTAGTTTTTCTTTGGCAATATAAAAGTAATTTTTTAATCTAAAAAGTTTATTTTACATCTTAGATAAATATGGACATGATTTGTGTTATATATTTGCATTTAGGTACCCTTTTAACTCATTAACTGCCTATCATCGCTGGCATGTAAGTAAAACATTCTTTAACGAAATCCTTAATAATACGTCTGTGTATCACATAATTGTCTTACATTACTATTTTTTAATCATAATAAATATGTTGGCACATGGGTACCATCTACTTCCATATCAGGTCAATAAATATGAATCCAAACTCTAATGATCTATACCTCTGTAAACGGAACATGAGTATTTAATGATACCTATATGTAAATATGGATGAAAAATCATATCCATAAACAACTTAAAAGGAAAGAAAAACCTTTTGAACCAAAAAATTACTTTTATGGTTTATTAAAATGATTAAAATATTTTATTAGGTGCAAAAAATTCCTAAGCTAAACGAACATCCATTAGATCGTAAATATCTAGAAAATCTTAAATTTGTGGTATTTCTTTTCCCCTGCTTTGTCCCTGTATACATAAAATTACATTGCTGTTTTATACATGAAAGAAACACATATCAATGAAGTTACAATTTTCAAGCAATAATTGATTTAAAAATACTGTCAGGCCCCGTTGAATCTCGTCAGACCCTGTTGACAACGGCGTAGAACAACGGCCAATAGACTGTTGTGGTTCCGATTCAGAGATATTAGGGTTAAACTTAAACGTTTCTAAAGTAAAGGTTTTGAGAAGTTTTCAAACATGCTAAGAAAAACGGCTGGAATAGCAATAATAGACTCATTGCATCAATATTATTACAAGTAAAACTTTCAGTTAAAAGCGTTTAGTGTGATAAAGTACTTTCAGTTGTTTAGCTCTCAATCGTTCCGATTTTAAAGCTCTCCATTGAGCAGAAATTTTTAACAAACGAATGTTTTTGATTACGATAAGATAATTTAATTATAATTAATGAAAATTAATTGATTAAAAATAACTATTCAAAGAATTAAATTTTATCCCAAGTATCCCGCCAAGTCGCTAAATACTTCGTTTAAAAATTTATCGTTTGCTTTAATTTTAATTACATGTTGCTTAATTGATTAACATACTGCTTAGTTGAGCTAAGAAATTTAAAAGTATTTATTTTAGATGACAGATTTAATAAATGTCCAATAATAAAATAAATTATTAAAACTAATTGTTGAATAAATTCAATTTGACTCAACGTTTCCTTTTTCCCTTAACATTTTAGGTATAAAAATTATGTTATGCAAAGTGCAAAGTTTGAAAGAAAACTCAAGTTAAAAAAACTCTTTTTTTACTGGTGTTATTTAAGACTAAAATTCGGAAAGATTCCGGCTCTAAAAAAATTTCACTATCACAGAGAACAATTGACCTAAAAGTTAACTGCAATAAGTTTAATCAAAGGGTTATCTAAAAGTTCCCAGAATAGAGCTTCCCTGCTCCTCCAAGAGAAGTTTTATTCCGGTTTTCTCATCTAGGAGGGTATCACAATACTCTTCGGGAGTTCCTACTGCATGTAAGTCACTTAGGAAGGTTTAGTCTGCCCATAGTTTTTACTTTTGCCGTAGAGGTTTTGCTAAATTCTTGTTTTTGTTAGCATCATAGTTCAGTGAATAAAGCGTGACTGTCAAGATTTGCTTCCTTCTCGGAAAAACCACCGCACAAATTGTGTAACAATGATGCTTACCCGCTTACAAAATTGATAACTTAAGGAAAAAAGAAATGTACGAGCAGTTTTCTCATTCCAAAAACAGCGATATGATCATTAATGGCAAACCTTGTTACAGAAGTCCATCAAACAACCTGAGCACATGAAAACAACGAAATAATTTATGAACTTGTCTTGGAGACTGACGATAAATATTCTGGGAATTTCAGCAAAATATTTAGGAATGAGAAGGATTACTGCTCATTTGGTTTCTCATGTTATGTCTGATTAATAAAGAAAAATAGCAGATCAGCCTTCCACTCTTTGTCCGATAACCACATGACTCCTTTGCCCCAACCACCCTACTCACCTGATTTAGCTCTTTACTATTTATTTCGCGAGACTAAAGAGGGATATTAAAGAAAACCTATTTTATCAAGTAAAAATAACCAAGAAAAAAACGTGGTAAGAGATCTGAACCATCTACGTAAATGAGAATCAAAAATGTTTCCAAAATTGGAATCGTCGATTGAACAAATGTGATAATGAAAATAATTTGAAAGTGATAAGGTTTCTTGTCAAGAATTAAAATTTATAGCTTTCTGAAATAAATCTTTTTTTTTGTATGGGTGATATCCCTTCGTATATATACCGTTCATTCTGAAACGTTTCAAAAGAAATTTAAAGGAATTTTGTTAATTGGCTTCCTCTCGTTCACTATTCAATTTCATGTACTCATAACAAAAGCAAAATTAACACTGATATATTGTTACTTTATTCAAGTTTCTTGAATGATTAAGTTAACAGTATTCAGGGTTTAAAAGAACATTTTTTTCATTTTTGTTGAAAAAAGATCAGTAAGAAATAACGCCCTATTTCTTTTTGTTAAATATATCTTTAAAAGATTATACATCATTAATTTTCTATTGTACTTTGAAATCTCAGAATCTTAATTCTTATTCATTTTTTTACTAAACCGTTAATTAATTATTTACTAAACTCGAAAATTTTTCTAAAACACTAATGTTGATGTATTTTCCTTTTTTACTGAAAAATTGCAGTTGTCCATTTCTCTTTTTTTAACTCATTTATTTTGGTTTCTAAATTTAGATTTTATTTTAATCTTAATGGAATATAATGTTCGAAAAAAAAAATAAGAATTATCGAAGTTGACTTCTATTTTTGACATTCTTTTCACGTACTTAGATTAATGTATGTCAGGTTAGTATTAACTTTCTTAAGTTAAAAAGAAACATTTTTTTAGTTGTCTGGAATTATTTTAATTATGATCTCACTACCGAAATTTTTTATTTATTTTCTAATTGAAAGAAATAGATTTATTTTATTTCGCTAAATCCACATGATAATTTTTTTGTATTTTCATTTTCTAATACGATATGAATTATCTAAAAAGTCTATAAAAATAAATAAAAAAAATTGCAAGTGTGTTTTTAATAAAACACTGTAAAAATATATAATTAATACGAATTATATTCAGAATGTATCCCTAAAATTAAAAAAAAAAACAGTTATACAATGAATTAACATTCTCAGAAAAAAATTCTGGCAATTAAGAACCTTTAAATGGTATTTTTACTCTCTTAAATAAGAAACATTATATACATAAGGATAATATAAAGTTTTGATTATTTATTCAAAATGATCAATATATATGGACGAAACTTATTATGCATATTATTTAATCCTCATATATATAATATTGTAAAAAAGGTTGATAATATTTCGATTCAAGAAACTGTAGATTATCTGAAGTAACCCATAGTAAGTAAAATATAGTGTTAATACGATGAATTCAACAATAGAAATCTCAGAAATGTCAAGAAAGGCTGGAGAAAATGTACAACTGTGGATAATAACTATATAGAATAGTCTTTTTTTAAATATAATAAATAAAAATCACGTTTCTGACACGATTTTTTTTGCAAAAATTTAAATCATATGATTCCCAGGTATAATAATTAAAACTTAGTGATACTATTGCTTACTTCAATCTACGACTTCCAGAAGCCAAATTAATTAACATGAAAGCTGTAATTTACAACATTATTAAAATAAAAATCTATTAATATGTAGAATAAATTTTAACCAGACCTCTCGGTTATTTCTTAGTAATAATCAAACCTTAGAGGCACCGCATCGCATGTATCATATGCATAAGATTCAAACTGTTGCGCTACCAGCAACATCTGAATAAATGTCTTGAATAAATCACTAAGACCAATGCTTGAAAACATTGTAAGATCTAGATGGCAGTATCGACGGAGGTCCCCGCACATTGCAATGAAAGCCCGTCAGAAGTGGTATTAGGGAAAGAGAGGAAGAGCTGCTTGATAAATCTGATGGCCTCCAAATCCTCACATTGACGATGAGTAGATGCGGAGAGGGGGGGGTGACAGTTCAGATATCGTCGTCGTCCTACGGACGTGTATCAAAATTACGTGGCACATTGACTGAGCGTAGTAGACCTTGTATTAGGCGGTATTAGGTAGCCAGGAGAACTTTAATAAAATGATGAAATCTTAGCAATATAGCAGAAGTTCAGAATTGAGATTTGAAACTATTGTTTAGATAGAATGATTAGATCTTAGCTATATTTCTTTACGAAATAAATTAATTTCGTTTCTTATCGCGTTCGACTTAACGCTAAGCTCTATTTCGATTAAAGTTAATATTTAGGTAAATACTGAAGTGCATTTTACTCTCATATACAGAAATTCACAATTTGCTTCTTCTTTTTCATTTCTCATCCTCATGCAATCGTGTTTTTTATTTTGTTTCCTTCTCTACAAACAATAAAAGTTATTTTCATCAATCCAAAAAAACAGAAAAAACATAATTTGTAAACTCTTTCTTAACTGCAAACTCTCCCACACATATTTAGATGTTTCGCACATACACTCGATACATCGAATCGCCTATTTTAATGCATCGATGTCCTTATTGTTTATGTTTAGCCGTGAGTGAGTGTCCTAATCCCAGTAAAGACTCATCATGCACGGGGGCTGATGCACGTTAAATCTGTCGAGACTTCAATTCCTCACGTTAGTGGTGTGTCGAAACCTGGAAATATCGGTGTCAACTCAAGTTTGTTCTCAATTGGATGGCATCCTTTCCAAGTAGGATGGAGTGGAATTTTAGATAGCTTAAAATTACAAGAAATCAAGTACTTTCCTTGTCACTTGACTGAGATGCAAAGTGAAAGGTTTCTTCTCTAACACTATTCGAATATGCGTCTATGTATCGTATTGATAATCAATCAATCAAAAAAAAAAGATAATCAACAGGTTTAAAGAATGGCCTTTCTTAAGTTTACCGTCAGTTACAGCATTAATATAAATTGAACGAGAGACCATAAAGACAATGACGTGTTTTTGCGGCCCTGGCTCCTTTTCTCTCCAATACTTTGTCGCTATCAACAAAACAACGAATGATATCTTCTTTTCTAACCATCCATGCAGTGTAGAATCAAATATATATAGTTCTCTGGCAATTTCTGCTCGTCTTGCCCCTCTTCGAATTCGCTCGATATTGTTTTCTTCCCGGATCGCATACATTTTTCAATAACTTTCGATCCTATATTTATTCCCTACAGAAATCCTTTGTATAAGAAAAACCTTTTTATTACTTTTACATTTTGACCAACACAAAACGGTTGAACGTACAGCTAATCTTTCTGACCTCGAGATCTTGAAAATGACCTCTCTCTTATAAAAATAATAATTCAAACAGGAATATTTCACTTTCCAGGAAATGGGATTGAGATGTATAAAATAGAGAAAAAATATATTATATTAATAAGTTTTTATTTGTAATCTCCACTCTAGACTTCCTAGGAGCAAAAGATGAATCTGAATTCCTTAAAAAACAAAATTGTGCTAACTTAATTTGTTTCTAGAACTAGTATTAAAAAAGAGATTGTTTATCGAAGGAGATATTGCGCAATTGCATGTAAATCAGACAAAATTGCAGGAACCGTGTGTTAACGGAATTCGATTGTAGTTTTTATTTCATCCATATGGTATTCAATAAATATGGGTATGTATCTAATAAGAACTTTTCGAAACTATTTGTATGCAAAATTCTTGAAAGAGAATATTTAGGCTATTGAATGATTTCAAATAAAATATAAAAAAAATTTCATAGTTATGTAATTGAGTTTCTGACTGATAATATATAATGTCTCAAATTAGTTTTTTCAGTAATCGAATATTTAAAATTCCTATAGGGAGTTTTATTGGGAAAGGATTTATAGAAGTTGATAAAGTAAGGACTGTCGCTTCAGAGATGCATTCATCACAAACTTCTCAAAGAACAAGAGATAGAATTTCAGTGGACTGAAAAAAAAAAAATACAATTGCGTTTTACTTGGAGAATGACAACATATAACTTAGAAAGAAGGATGATTTAAAACCTCTATATTTAAGGTTTCTCAGGATCCTTAAACTTCAATATATTCAATTTTATAAAAACGCGCGTGTTAGATCCCCATCTATTTCAAACATTTTGGAACCCAAACTTAAACGATACTCCAGTTACGTCCAGAGTCATAAAGAAAAAGCTAAACCTTGTTTAACTAGTTTTATGTGTGTGTTGTCATTTCTTCAGCTTCAACTTCCTTTTTCTCGAAACTAAATATTTTATCTTAGGCGGAGACTTTCTCAGAAACTGTTAATCATATAAGTTTGAAACTCAACACTCATTTTCAAATTAATCATGACTTATACACATCACACACCCACAATTTTTAAACACATTATTAACAAGAAGAAATTGTAAGTGTTTTTAAAATTGTATAGTTTTCTAACTAATTGTATTAAAAGGGCTTTTTGCCTAAATTTTTGAAATAGAGCTCAACTTCAAAACTGAACATTTTTATACTAAACTAATTTTACTTATATTTATTTAGATTCTTGGCTGCTTTAAGAATTTTGCTCGTAGTAATATATCGACTTTCATAAATTTGAAAACAAAATGTCTAATTCATAATTTTTATATCGTTTTTAAATTTCTTTAACTACATGAAGACAGGAGATGTAATGTATATGAACCATATTTGTTAACAGTGTCAAGTTTCTGCTTTCTTTCACTGGTACGAAATATTAATTTGAAAATTGATTTTTTTTCACCTTCATGGAAAATATTTAAGAAATGAATTCGTGAAATACTCTAAATATTATTTTAAGCAAAGAGCTATATCAAACTTTAAAATGCGTTTCATGCAAAATATTATTTTTGTACGTAAATTTAAAGGGGAGACAAGTAACGCCGAAAATGTTTTGAGATCATTTAAGGGAAGTTTTTGTAAATGTGTTGTGCAAAATTAGAATTGTTTTGACTAATTTTACAGTAAACGTTACAGCAAATGTTCTCTTATGTGATTTCATATATTGACAAAGATCAAATGCACTATTTTTTTTTTAAAAAAAAATCAATTTTTTCTTATATTTAATATCATTTTAAAAATGTATAGGGAAGTATTATATTCATGCTAAAAATCTGAAAATTCGTTCATAAATATTTATTCAAAGTGGTCCCCGTTTAAGTACCTTTTTTATAAATTTTCAGTAATTTCCCATTTCCATTTAAATTTGTTTCATTACAATTTTAACCTTTCCTCTAATAACTTACTTAAGAAAATAATACATCAAATTTTGACAAAAAAATGCAATATCCAGTTGGACCTTAAATATAGCCTTAAATATAGAAACCACATCTTAATAAAATGCATCCAAATTTTAAAAATGCAGAATTATAAATAGATATTTTTTTAAATAGATGAGTTTACATCTAATTTAAAGGATGCTTCATTTACAGGAGATGTTCGAATTCATAATTCTGTTCTTTGCCACACCACTCACATCGGTAGAAAAATATTTTTGAAAATTGTAGATTCTAACAGATACATAAATTAAAATATTTTCCAAAAAACCTTACAATTAGTCTTAAAATATAGTATGAATTTTTTTAAATCTATTGTTCTAAAAAGAAATTTATTGCAACCTAATACATTCATTCGATTGCCAATAAGAATAAAACTAATACCTATATAAATTAGAGCCCTGTTGTTCAATTAACCTTGTGCAATCAGTTGGAAACACCCAATTAAGTTTGACAGAGTTATTTTTTTTATTTTTGAAGTTAATAGAGTCCGAAAATAAAAATAGAAAAAGTTTGAAACTAGAAAAAGTTAATTGTGTTGCTCAGTGATTTAATGAAGTCAAACTATCTGGGAATTACAGCGACTTTTAATTGGCAATCTTCCATAACTCCCTTCTCTGTTTTCTAATACATGCAAATACTTTATTATCAGAAACA
>BMAW01131796.1:2956-13783 GCA_019974015.1 Nephila pilipes
CCTAAAAGGTGATTAACAAAAGGTGTTATGTTGATGAATAAAAAAAATTTTGCAAAAAAAATGTTGTTTTCAATTTTAGACTCGGGAGTTATTGATCGATGTGTTAAAATGTATGCTCTAGTTATAATTTGATAAGATATATATCACAAAAACAGGAATCTTATATATAATATTCCATAATTTCCACTCTTGTCCTAGTAACTTTAACAAATATAATTAATTAAAATAATAATTTTATAGAAAATGGAAGAAAGGTGAACAACATTTTTAGAAAGCAGAAAAAATAAATAAATAAAACTGGAGATTTACATTACAAAATGTATAAGAAAGAGAATCTATTTGTCAGAAAACATAAAAAAATCAAAAAAGAAACCACAAATCTCTGCATAAATAGAAAACTAAGCATGAAAAAAGTTCTGAATCAGGTTTTAGATATATATAACACATGGATCAATACGTTCAGAGACTAACCCAGAGATGGCGCTCGTAGTAAACCAGTAACCAGGTCTTTCTAGAGTACTAACCTTTGCTTGAAACGTGTCAAAATTTTAATTCGATCGGACCAGAAACAGCTGAGTTATCGAGGTTGGAGTAAAGTCGTTTTGTAGTTTGTTTAAAAAATGGAAAAAACCGAGTTTCGTGTTCTGATAAAACATTGTTTTTTAATGAGTAAAAACACCGTGCAAGCGAAACAATGGATTGAAAAATGTTACCCGGACTCTTGTCCATCAAAAGCAACGATTTGTCGGTGGTTTGCCGAGTTTAAACGTGGTCGTACCGACACAAATGACGCGGAACGCTCGGGTAGACCTGTGGAAGCCGTTACACCGGAAAATGTGAGTGAAGTGACAAAAATTATAATGAAAGATCATAAAGTGAAGCTCCGTGAGATTGCTGAGATGACACAGATATCATATGGAAGTGTATTTACTATCCTTCATGAAAAATTGAGCATGAAAAAGGTTTTTTCCAAGTGGGTGCCGCGATTGCTTTCGATGGAACAAAAACAGCAACGAGTCGATGATTCAGAAAGCTGTTTATCGCTATTTACTCGCAACAAAAAAGATTTCTTGCGTCGTTACGTGACCATGGACGAAACATGGATACATCACTACACTCCAGAGTCGAAGCGGCAGTGGCGCACAGCTGGCGAAAGCCGTCCGAAGCGTCCGAAAACGCAGCAGTCAGCTGGCAAAGTCATGGCGTCAGTTTTTTGGGATACGCATGGCGTGATTTTCATTGACTACCTCGAAAAAGGTAAATCGATCAACAGTGATTATTATATTGACTTGCTGGTGCGTTTGAAGGAGGAAATCGCCAAAAAAACGACCGCACACTCTCGGGACTTATTGATCCATGTGTTATATATATATATAATTTCTTTATTTATACTGACTTTTATAGTTCCATAATATTAATATATATTTTATTATACATTTTATATACCACAATACCTGTTATTAATTAAAGAATTTAATACTATGTATGAAAAATTTAATTTAATAGAATAAGTTTAAATAATAAGATTTCAACTACGTCGGCTGTTTTATTGAAATAATATTTATTAAAAGGTTCTCTTAATTTTATTTTTCTCAACAAATAATTATAACTAAAAATTTCTAAATATTTGCATATCATATTTTAGAAGAATAAACTGTTATACTCCTTATTGCATTAAAATTACACCGAAAACTGCATTCAGAAATAATTGAAAATTATTATCATTCTTTTAATTTTTTGAAAATTCATAATTAACGATTTATATATGCCTCTTAATACATTTTAAGAATAGCAATTAATCTCCAAAAAATGATCCTTCCAAATGTTCCAAAAACTTAAATATTCATATTAATTTGATAAATTTCACATTCAAAAATGACTTAATATGGGTAGTATATTTCGTATGTATATTTTGATGAGATAAATATAAAAAAGCGAAGATAATCTATGCTATTCTAAGTTCGTAATTAGTGGAAGCATGTTTTTCTTATCTATAATATATTCAACTGTTTTTATAAAAGATACAATGCTTCTTTTTTCTGTTTTTCATTTCAGCCTCCAGTTGTTTCATTCCATACTCCAATAATTCGCATGAACACATAAATCTAATGTAACAAATTGAGATACCCTTCCTAAACGATTCTTCGAACCCTACACACATTCCTTTTAAACGGCTGCTCATAAATCCTTTGAATCGATTATTTGAATTATATGCTCCGATGCTATTCCGAATAGCGTTTGAAATAGATAACGCTAAATGAAACAAAATTTGAAGTTATTTCAGAAATCAGGAATCATTCTTCACCTTAACCTATAAATATATATATATATATATCTGCTAAAAAATTATTTCCAATAATTGCCTTGTTCTATCAATGTTGTGAAACATTTTCGAAAGAAAGAAATTGTTGTTTTATAAAAGTTCTCTGAATGAAATCACTATTTTGTTAGATCTCTTTTAAGATGAGAACAATCAGAGAATGTTTTGAAACAACTAATAAATTTGAAAATAATATATATATTAATTTGGATATGACAATTTTTTTAAGCAAACAAGGAAATTAATTCAAAGTTAAAATTACGGAAAATATAAAATCTGAATTAAACATTGAAAATATTGGAAACAGACCAAAAATAAAAATATAAAATTTGCAAACTAACAAGTGAAAGAAAATATAGTGAACAAATATTCTCTAAAATAGGAAAAATATAAACTTAAAAGAATGTAATTTTAAAAAAATAGAGAAAAAATCAGAAATATAAAAAAAAAGATAAATTAAATTGAAAAACTAAAATAAAAATAAAAATAAATTTGAAGAAAATCAGAAAAATTCAAAATAATATATATATAATACGCAAAATATCTCATCTTGTTTCAGAACTTATAGGATGGGTAGGGTGCACACCGACGAACCTGAGTCGTATAGCAATGCAGGCTCAGAAATGTCTTTCTAACGTGGAGTTGTACATAGAAACAATTGAAATAAAAAGACGCTCCAAGTAAATTAGTATTCTTTTTTTAATGATTAGTTGGTGGGGTATGAAGCAACAATGACTATTATCCCTTTATTCATAGATTCTTTTTATTCAATAAATATCAAAATATTTCATCTTTTGCAAAAATGCTCTGAAAACTGGTTTATTTGCCACGGTTCTCTCCAAAAATTCCTTGAAATTAATATTTTGCTGTGGGTCTATCTTGAGAATATTCCAGAAAATAATTCTGTGAGTGGCATTATTATTACGGGTCAAAATAATATGTTCCAAATCATTGATGTGGCTACATGTTCTACATTGAGCATTATCATTTAAGTTGAATTTATGCAAAAGCCCTGAGTTACATTCATTTTGCTGATGATTCCAGTGCTTAGTATTTTATCTCTTCTATTTTTTGTACATTTAGATATTATGTCAATGGTGGTGATGTTTCCTAAGATTTCAAAATACTTGCTTGAATAAAAGTTTTCATTAGTTATTTTCATTTTGTCGTGGAAAATATCATTTTTGATGTCTTCTAGGGCAATCTAGACATTGTATTCATTGAAATCCTTTACCGATTTTGTGAGATAATCCACCTATTAATTCCAAAAAATTTTCGAATGTCCCGGAATCTAAAGCAAAATCGTTTGAGTTCTAAATTGTGATTGAATGAAGATTATACTAACCAGTCTATGAATGACTTTTGGGTATTTTATATTGTAATTTTTTAATGCTGATATCACAGAATGACTATCTGAGAGAATTAGCAGATTTTCTTTCGATTCAGTTAAATTGTCTAGAGCTTGGAATATAGCAAGTGCTTCTGGTATAAAAATCGAATTGATATGATTTACGCTGTAGGCAAAGGATGTAGTTTTCGTGATACTTGCTATAGATGTCAAATGTTGATTTTTTGATGCATCCGTAGTTATTAGGAAAAAATCTCTGATTCTATAATTCATTATTTCCTCAAATTGCCCTTTTATTATATGATTTAGTAAGTTTTTTTATTTTGGAATCCAAATTCCTCCATAGGAAGATCTGTATAATATATCAATCTGGGGATTGATATGATTTGTTTTCCATAAATACCCAGAATAGGGAAAATATTCTTGATATTGTTACTGTCCCGTTGCAGGATTTCCAGATTTATTGTTTCTAGGCTATTGCGGTGCATAGGTGTAAAGTTACCGTTTCATATATGAGGTATGAAAAATTTATTAGCCAATCGTCTTATTTTATTAGAAAGAATTTCCTGATTAGCCAGTTGTAAGAGTATTCGGGGTCCATTGTGGAAGTCCCAATGCAATTCTAAGAGACATGTTTGTATAATATTGAAAGGTTTGAGCTGGTTATCAGACAATTTATTTATGATATTACAATTGTAGTAATAGGTACTATATATACTATTGTTAGTTAATTTAATAAGATTTGTTGCTCTAAGGTCATAGTGTTTATACGCCATGCCTTTTAGGGCATTAATAATTTTAAAGCTTTATTTTTCATTTGATTCATCATAAAATTATTTTTCTTGCGCTTAGAAAAAAATATTCCTAAATATTTAATGAATGCTTGGCATGGGAATGGGTACCCAGCCACATTTAAGTAGGATATATTTGAATTTTTTTATTTGACAGTTCTACTATTGTACTTTAGTCGGGACATAAAGTAAGTTTCCAGTATTTGCACCATTTTGTGATTCTTTCCGGAGTATCTTGTAATTTTTTATGGATGATATCGAGAGAATGACGATAGCAATAAATACAAAGGTCATCAGCTTAATTTGAACTCTCTACTACCTGAACGGCATCGCACATGGAAAAAGATTGGAAAGCTGGAGGCGAGGCGTAGTTTGATCAGTATAACTGAAGAGTTCGGAATGAACTAAAATGTCGTTTCGCGAGCTTGGAAAGCCTTTTAAATCATAGATAGAGCTGTTACAAAGATTAGCGGTGCCCTCCCCTAGAAAAGCGAGCTGCAGTGGATGACCTATATATCGTCCTTCAGGCTAAAAGAGCCCAATATCAGTCAGCAAGTGCCATTGCTCAGCAACTGTGTACAGCAACAAGGCGACGAGTGCAGCCGTTTACTGCGGCCAGAAGTCTTTATAAAGATGTCCAATTTGGGCGTCATTCTAAATGATTCATCCCTTTGAAAGTTGGATAATCGCTGGCACTGTGTAGAGTGGTGTAAGGAACACAAAAACTGGACATCTCATCTATGGGACACGATTTCATCCCGGTAACATCACGGAAAACGACCGTTACGATGGTCCTGGAGTTATATTCCGGGAAGGCATTATGCTGAACGAATGGATTGACCTCTACGTTTTCGAAAGGGGTTCTGTAACCGGAGATCACTGTTGTAAGTAGGCGATCCATTCCCATGTGAATATCTTCCGAGATGCTATTGGATCAGACTTAATTTTTATGGATGGCAATGCACGGCCACTTTGGAATGTTGATGTTTAGCAGTCACTGGAAAGGGACGATAACTCTCGAATGGATTGTTTAGCGTTCTTTCCTGATTTAAATCTCATAAAACATGTGTGGGATGCTATAGGAAGACTCCTTGCGCCACAATTGCATCCTCTGGGGAACACACAAAAACTGAAATAGATGCTGATTGAGGAATGGGCATTCAAAGCTAAAGAACTGTTGGAAACTTCGGAGCTGAGTATCGAGAAACGATGCGAAGCAATCATTATATTAAGGGGAGATCATATTTCATAGTAAAGAACATATACATGTTGTTCTTCCTCTTGGACCGATAATCATGTGTAACGATACCATGAGTTCAATAAAGCCTTTTTTGTTTTATTCCATATTATATGTATTGTATTCCTTTTTGCGTAACTATGCTTTCGTCATCGTTTAAGTACGATTTTCTGTCTCTCATTTCCGAATTCCATGTATCTCAGATGATTTCCCGTGGAGTTACGCAATTAAAAATATCTTTTGTTTAAGTTTATATATATATATATATATATATATATATATGTGTGTGTGTGTGTGTGTGTGTGTTTGTTTGTTTTTGTGTTTTGAATTTCATATAATTACTGAGGCAGACAATGAGTTTCTTACGATCAACCTTTATAATATGTTTTTCTTATAGCTATCAGATTTATACTCAGTTGCGTGTCTCCGGAAACAAGTGCCTTTTAACTAGATGCAGTTTAAAATAGAAAAAAAATGCTGATATTATTTTAAGTAGTATATCCAAATTGAGAACTAACATGGAAATCTTTTATTTTTTAACTGTATGTTTATACAATAAGACACGCAATAGTACAATTACTTTTAAAATTCATTTTTTCCATGTAATTCAACTTACTTAAATATTCTTGAAATTGTTGGGTAGTTATGCTACATTGCATTGTGAGACAAATATAGTAATAATAAAAGAAAACAATATAGATATTTGAAGAAATCTCAGCAAGAAAGAAATGCCTCAACATCGTTAGTTAATTATACTTCCGAGTTTTTATTCTACAATATTCTTATAAAATTGTATGACATTTATTCTTATAAACCGCTTTAATTCTAACATATATGGCTTTTATTGATGTAAAATTCTCAAGAAGTGGAAAGTGAGGTACAATAAGTTTTAAATATATAGTGATGAATCATCATCGTAGATGAAAATGAGTCTAATTACTAAAGACCAACTGGTGGAAAATATGTTCAATTTACTGAATAATTCAGGTTTATCCTAACCATTGATTAACAATGTTACTTCATCTAACAGAAATTTATAAACCGGTGCGTATCCTCCAACATCTGTAACTGATATAAGTATGGCCGCGTGTGTTTGATGATTTTGGTATAAATAATTTTAGATTGGTGCTCGGATGCTTATGTCTTTGACAGAGATTCTGTGACTGATGTAAGAGCACTTATGTCTTGTGTTCTCATTTCCAGATGTGTTGTTGACTCATAGTTCATTTTTATGAATATCAAAGCTCCTGGTTCACTAATAGTTCAGCATAAAAACGAAATTTTGTTAAATATGGATAAACGTAGCGTATTTTGATCGGTCAGAGTTCCATAGTTCAATTTTCTAAAGCATATTTAATATGCTCTTGGGTCAGCAATTGCAATCCTCTTCCCCATACTATAAACCATTTCAAATTGGAAACCGCGTTGCTTAAAAAATGGGACCGAATTCTAAAAAGACTCAAATTCTCTCATTTCTAAAATTAATTCAATTTGAGAAAGTTTTATTAGTATGAGAGAGATAATCTTATATAGTAAACCATTTTCTTCCATGTTTGACTTCTCTTTTAGATATTTCTGCGTTGATATTCCACACACATGATTAAACGCTTTCCCCATAATCGACGTGTTGTATTTTACCTGTATTATATCGTATTATTTTAATACCTGGTAACAATAAAATCTGCTTAGTATTTTTGAAGTAATCCGCGAAAGTAAAAAATGTTTTACTTTTGAACAATATTTGTATGCAATCATTTAATCTCTCTTTTTTTTCTCGACAATTTAATGACTCTTTATTTTTTTTAGCCTAAAAGTCATTTTGAGTTTCTTCAAATGTTTTACACTAATTGCTTTTGTTGGTGATTTTGGATCATGAAATTTTCATTTCACTTTAGGTACTTCAATGTTCTTTAATGGGTAACAAGCATTAAATAAAAAAAACTAATTATTGAAAGAATATCAGAATTTTTGTTTAATTCTTAAATATGTTCCCCACCAACACTACCAATAATTATATTATAAAATACTCTTAAAACTGGTAGATGATAAAGTTATTTCGAAGGGTACAGTTGGCTTCTTAGGCATCTTGGCATTATTTTGGCTGTGTAACGAAAAGCAGCCGCACACATATAAAACGGCTATAAGTGAACAAAAATTGAAAAAAATAGGTCAGAGAAGATAAAAAAAAAAGAATGACTGAAAGTATATATATAGAACCTAGATGGACAGTGTGCAAGACAGGGAGGCGTAATCGATTGATTGTATCATAGTTGCGATAAGTTTAAATGATATTAATATTCCCAAGGAGAATAGTTTGCAGAGGCGGAAGTCCTAAAAGGCGATAAGGGCTTCATTATACCTCAGTCAAGTGCCGTGAATAAATGATATTTGACAGCTTGAAGAAACGATGCTATTTCTCAAGACAGTTGATTACTCTTTTTAGTCATGCGTAGAATTGTCCAGCACAAACCTGCACTGATGACTTATATCGACAGATTAAATTTCCCTTTATGATTAGTTATATAAAGGATGGATGACATAATATAAGATGGCATGCATTTGAACTTTAATTATCAATTTCATGTCTGACAATATCGGTTGTTATTTAGATCGCACATGTCTAGATTTGCTCACGGTACTAAGTTTTATATCAACGTCATCAAACCTTACGCTACTTGAATATCTATTGAACAAGATATCAACCAAAACTGAGAGTTCTGGAATAACGAAATCCTATAAGAAATATAGCCTTTTGTGTAAATCTATTAATTGATCTGATTAATTTCTAAATAATTAAATATTTATTCATAAACCAAAAGTGAATCGTAGCTTCAGGATGTTTCGACAATTACTTATTTTAAATTTAAATTTTACTTGCTGATATTTAAATTTTTTTTTTTTTTAAGATTATAATTCACAGTTTTTAAATGCAAATTTGTAAAGAAAACAAATAAAAGAGTTATTAAATTATATTCTTGTTTAAAAAGGCTTATGGTGTATTTCTTATTAGTGGTCAGAATCAGATAGTAAAGATAATAGTTAAAATATTGGAGTTAAATATTCTTTAACACAATGAAATATATATATATATATAAAAAAAAACCCATCAGATTCATACTTCAAAATGTATTCTGTTAATTCATATGAAACCTACGGCATTCATTAAATATTGTTTTGAGTTGTTTTAAATAAATTTAAAGTGTTTAATGGCTTATCAAATTTAATTTTCTAATATACAAATTTTTTCTATTAAATATTATATTTTATTATTCAGTAGAACCGGTTTAAAAAGGCAATTTCTTAAAGAAACAGCATGTTAATTTTTTAAAATTTTATATAATAATGGTTTTTGAAAGCAAATCATGAATAAAATTCATGCCAATCTGATGAATTTTATTAGGGATTATATTTTAGATAAATTATAATGGAAAATTTAAATTACTGAGTTTTAAATTTCGAAATTCTGTTTAATGAATTCCTGAATTTTAAATTTACTAAACAAAATGCGTAGCTATATACTGTTATAAAAAGCATCTGTTATTGAAATATGTTATTTTGGTCTTTTGATACATATTAAGAATTGGCTAGTTAGAAGGTGCAAAAAAATAAATTTAAGTATAAACAATGTGTACTGGTAAATAATTTAATTTATGCTTTAATATATTTTGGAAATATTATACATTCTGAAAAAGATATATTTACGTCATAATTTTTTTTTATTTCAAGTACTAAAATCTAAAATTACCATTAATTTTATTTATTAAAAGGCATAACGATTCATAGCACAATTTGGAATCATATTACAAATGTTTTTATTTTCAGATATAGATAAGTTTATAACCAACAGGTAATGAAATAATTCTGTCCTGGTCGGAGATTACGTAGAAAGTGTTTGTCCAGCTAGATGCGAATCAGGCAACTGTTTGTGAGCTCAGTATCATCTATGGCATCGCCCTGGAAGATATCGTTTGCCTGAAATGAACTTTTTGGTCAATGCTGTTTTACTCTAAATACTTATTTTTAAGTTTTAAAGTAACAGATTTAAGTGAAAAATTCTCAATTCTGAACATTTGCTCCCAGGAAAGACAAAAAAATTTTAAAAACCAATGTGTTGAACCAAGAAATGACAAAGATAGAAAAAACTCAAACATATGAGTGGTTTTCTAGTTTCAAAAATGGTGAAGTGTAGATTTATGACAAACGTTCTTTCTATACGTCCATCAACTGTACAAAAAGTTGAAAAGTTAGAAAACATTCATAAACGCGAGCTTGTGACAAATATTAAACACATGGTGGAGTTGTTTGAGATGTCTTGGAGATTGATTCAGGGAATTTTATATTAACTTAACTTAAATTTTTTACAGAAAATTCCCTACCATATTTGCAAATCTGGTTCTGATTGACCAACAAAAATAGATATCTGAATGCACCAAACGCATTACCTCATTTGTTAAATACGGCATTACTCTCTTGCACGTTACACCTTGTGACATATTCAATTTTTAAAAAACAAATGATTTAATCTTAATGTAATACTTTTTAAGATATTATCTGCCCAACTTATAAGGGCAGATGATTTAATTTAATGTGATACTTTATTTAAGACATTACCTATTCTACTTTTAAAAGCAGACGATTTAAACTTAAAGTAATACCTTTTTCAATATTCTTTATTAAGATATTTTTTTGGCAACACCAGATCATAGTTTTGATTTTAGATAATTTAATGGCAACGGATATGAAATTTAGTATTGAGTTTGGTTCCAATAGGTAAAGACGAGCGTTGATAAGTGGTGCTTGTGTAAAATTGTGTCTTGAAATTATGCTTGAAAAGATGTGTGCAAATAAATATGATGTCCTGAAAACAAGTCATTTTTATTAATAGTCTTCAATACAGTACAACCTTATTCACGTAACCTAACTACTTGCATTTTCTACATGTTTCCATGAATGAACCGTGAAAATGCCAGGATATGATACTAATTTCACATGACGTAAAAGCTGCAAAGAAAAGAAGGAAGAGCTATCACTCATCACTACATAGGATTGTCAAAATGGTTTCAACGTTAAAATCACCAACTGATCAAATTTATCATGCAAATTGGAGAGCAGTTTGAATGTGATAAGATTG
>BMAW01131812.1:0-14630 GCA_019974015.1 Nephila pilipes
TATTAATGCCTTATTTTATTTAATATTTGCCAATTCCCTGGTTAATGCGAATTTTGAAAATTCCGGACCGGCTCTGATACCAAATTAATCTGATTTAATAGGGTTTTACTGAATTGAGCTATAAAAGAATATAAAAATAAGTGCATAGAATTTTATACTTTTTTTTAGTGACTAATAAATAAGAAAGATGCCTTGAGATACGTCGAGATTAAACTGCAGTTTTGTAGTTCAGTGCTATACGAGCATTACTAAAATCACGACAGTCTAATGGCAGGTTCGTAAGCCCAATGCATCGGACAGAAGGATATAGAACATTAAATTTAACTGAATCTTCACCCACGAATCTAATTATCTTCGAGAATGAAGCACCAGTTCAGGCATTGGTGGTTCAAAATGACAAGGGTTCTTGCCACTGGTTTACTTGGCATAGTTCCACAATTCCTGGTGATTAGAGAATGATTGATGGTGAATATATGAGACATAAAATACTGTGAAAAATTGAAATAAACCCTTTGGAGGTTGTAAACGAATTCAACTCGCATACAAGCAATCCCCATAATGAGTATTTTTGTGTCCAAGTAGGCACTGACAAAATTAGTGCAACATATTTTGGCTTTAATGCGCACAATTGAGTTTGAATCCATGAACTTTAGTTTGTCCTACTATCAAACATACACTTTTCAGTATCAATGCAGGCTTAAAAAAACACAATGACCTTCAGTAGGAGAAAAAGAGAAAGAAGGCGGCCTTTTAGTGTTTCAGGAAAAAGGCATGTTTTTGAAGGCAACACATACAAGAATAGAAGAGGCTCTTTCCCACAACCACCAAAGGGTTAAACGGTTTCGAAACAATAAGAGTCAACAATAATACACACAATAAATTAAAAAATAATAAATATTTAACCTGAGAGTAATTTTTTTTTAAATAGAACTATGAATCTAATCATAACAATCCATATCTTTCAAGCAAAGCTTGGAATTTCTGTGAAAATTGAGAGGTGCATGCCACAAGTATTCCTTCGGAACAGGTTTGGGACACCCTTCAGTAATTATTTTAATCACCAAAGGATAAAACTCGTCTTCTTCGACGTATTCTTTGTAATCTTGTGGACTCGCCTCCCAGAACTCTCTGAGGAGTCCCACATAGTCATAATCTCTCCATTCGGGAACGATTTTCTGACAGATGATGACGTGCAGCAAACCCAAGAAATTGGATTCCGCCAGATCGTCCCAGTCCAGCCTTTCCATAAACTGGTCTTGTAGCGGCCAGTCCAGAACTATTCTCAGGGCGTAGAAGGGTTCCATTTCAAACACCTCTTCTATTTGATTCTCATTCAGTTTCGAGAGGCAGGCGCGCAAGTCTTGTTTATTTGGCTCATTTTTCATCGTATCAATGAACAACTCCAGTGCATGTTCATATGGCAGCTTTGGCAGTATGGAACACACTAGATGAGCGTCGTCGAAACATTCCGGTAGCAAGTCGTGCACAAAACCTTCGGGGTCCTCAAACCTGAAGCCACGTCGCGACCACTGGACCCACAATCTGGCTATTCGTATGCAGGGTAACTCCCCTTCAGTTTCTTCGAGAATAGCGTCCCTTTCGAATCTTGGCATTTCTTTCCAGAGGTCGTGAACAGCCTCTTCTATCCAGTAGTTACACGCCAGCACGAAGCGTTGGCTTATGTTGAAATTAGTGCATTTGACCAGCACCCTCGCAGTTTCGTACCTGTCGATGGTCCCTACGTTTTTCCAACGGAATTTAATAGGTTTAAAAACACTGGAACCCAAAATGTCTACGTGGTCATTTCGCCACTTCGAGATCTGGTAACTCGTGGGTTTCATCAGACTTATGATCTGTCGTTGTATTGTCCCTATGGCAACGTAATGCGTCGTCAGGAATTGTTTGATTGTCGACTCCCATTTCTCGTGAGGCAAACAGTACAATGGAGTGTTGAATTCAGCTTCCACGTTCCACACGACGGGGTCGGTGTACACAATTCTTGCAACTTTTGTCAGACACATGTGCATCAAGGATGGCATCGAATTCATTTTTTCGGCACGAAATGCGATCGATTACGATAAATAAAACATAGATTTATATCGATGCGTCTAGTCTGATCAATCAATATTCATTGAAATATCCAGAACATTTTTGTTCTTGGGTGATTGATATAAATGCTATTCCAAAGACGGAGATTTGGAGTACCTCCATATTTTTCTTCCAGAGAAAAACTGCAAACGAAAAGTAATAATTATTAATAGTAAGCAGTCAGATTATAACAAATGCAATGTTTTACATTAAAAAAAGAACTCACTAATCAAGCCTGAATTTTGAATGCTTTTATTCGCATTCATTATGTAAAAAAAATTAATGCATTCTTAAAATTTGAACAGCAACTCATGTATAATATGTGTTCTAAAATTCTTTCATGTGGCTTTTTAATAAATGTATGGCTTTTTTTACATTATAATATTTTGTATGTTTTAAATAATGATAAATGTTTCTTAATTTGAATGGTTAAGTTAGTATTTTTACTAAATGTTTCAATTAATTACGTAATATTTGTAATTTTTTAGTTCTAATATTTTTATTTTAACTTTGGCTTTTAATAATTGAAATTTAGAATGATTTTATATAATTTAAATTTTGTCTAATTAACATTGTACACACACACACCTATGTGTGTTTAATGATTTCACACAAAAAAAATTAATTTTCTAATTTTTCCCATTCTATAACTCATTAGTAAAGAGTTCATTTTTATTTATTGCTATAATTCTAAATTATCCTTTAATTTCTGTGATTATGCACTCTTAAAATCTGCTGAATCAGCTTTTTCATAGTCATAAATAATACCAACTAGACTGATAGATGTCATCAAAATCCCTAAGAATCCATGTGATCTGAAGAAATCTCTATTTTTAAATTCGAAGGCAAGATAAAATTCTCTCCCTGATGTAATCGAAGGCAAAGCTATGTCTCTTGCATTACCCATTTTAATAGTGTATATATTTATTGCCTCTCTCTCTCATCAAAATGAATATAAAAAGTCTTAATTGAAAAAAGGAGTTCTGAATACAACCATGAATTTTAGGTCCCATTTATATATATCGATTAAATTCATTTTAAATATATAGCAGCAAAAACTTTGTAATTTATTTAGGAATGATTAAACTAATATCAGAGACAAAAGTAAGTAAAACCGATTATTAACTTGCATACAGTTCTTCAGTTTAAAAACAATAATAAATCTGATAAAAAATAATGAATTAAGTCAATATGATGTGTGTTAATAGTTTTCATAAACTGCAGCCTCTTAAAAGTTTCATACATTTTTTTAACTTTATTAGTTGCATTCTACAACTCCCACAAATCATCAGATAAAAGTACATTTCCTTCCTGTTATTAGGATTCACATTAAATTTTATATTACTGCATTTTTTACACTAGAAATGCATAATTTACAGCATCAATAACTGATATAAATATAAATTCTGTACACTGAATCCCTCAGTCATTAATTTTTTCTACAGAGTTTATTGGTATATCAGTTAAACCTTACACATAAATTTAAAAAGAGTAAGTTTTACAATACATTTCATTATGAATCACTTTTCAGAGATAAAAATTGTGATTTAATTTTTTTTACTTCATTCACATAACTAGATTTTTAACGTGTCAGTTGTTTTGTTATGAGCTTTAAACTATTATTTGCTCAGTAGTAGTTTGTTTACATTTCAATTTTCTGATCAGTGAAATAATATACATAATCATTAAATTAAAAAAAAAAAAAAAACAGCAACACAAAAGAAGATAATTCTATTTTTAACAGCAAAGCAACAATTATTAATTTCTGCCTAATTTGAAAACAAAATTCATGTGGTTAGTATACGATTTTATTATACTTCAGGCAGGGAACAAATAATTTTCTTCAGCAAATAAAGTGAAAAATTAAAATTGAATCGATAAAAAAACAAATATGCTACAACGTTTTAAACAATAAATACAAAAAACAAATTTAACACAAAAATTGTCATGAAAAAATGCACACATAAACAATATTGTAAGAAAGTAAATGTATCAAAACACACATTAGCAAGTAAAATAATAGCTATTTTTCTTTTTTCAAGAGAACAATTTAATGATTATATAAATTACCAAACTTAACAATAAAATAACAAATAAAAATGCAATAAAATTCCTAAAGATAACAATCTGCTCCATATTGAGTCAATTCTTGTAATATTGACATTAACCGTAGTGCATTCAATAGAACACACACCAATATCTCTATGTCAACCATCTAAGTAAACTGTATATTAACAATTTGATCTGTGATATACAGCATTATTTCCTGATTTCATTCTGTATCAAAGAATAAAAACTGTAGTAGTTATGTCTCAACCACATTATTTTTTTCCTTCGAGAAGACTTCTTTTCTCATGTTTTGTTATAACATGCATGAATATGTGGAAACATCTATACAGTTTTAACATAATTTATGAGGAGAGTTTTTAACATGAATGACTTGACTGAATTGCATGTCTTTCAGTTATTGTAAACTTGCACAATTAAATATTTAATCATTTGATTGAACAAGTTTTTATATTAAAATTTTAAATTTGAATAGCATAACATACATTTGATAATCAAGTTATTCACTGGAAAAAAAATGCCAATAAATATGGTAAGCTATATAACTATGATTCAATGGTTAAAAATTGAATAAGGAACATACCTAGGGTTACCAAATTAAAATTTAAAAAATATCAAACATCTTATCCTTAAAAGCTAAACATTTTGAAAAAGAAGCTATATGAATTTGTTTACAGAAAAAAATTTATTTTTAATGTTGTTATAAATATATATATCATAATTAAAAACAAAATGGCTTCAAATAGTTTTATAATTACTTCTGTAATAAGAGAGCTATAATTCCGATATCTTCTCATCAGACATGAGAAACCTACAATTTTTTAGACCTATGTGGATACTGAAATAAATTCCAATCTTGTAGGTCAAAAATATATACATTCTTTCAACATAGTGTTACGTAATTTTGGTTGCAAATAAATCGTTGATAAGACGCAAAAGCTATAATACTGTATACCATTTTTTGCAATTTCCTTAGTTTAAGAATTACATAAAAACCTTCTACGTACTTGATACTACCTAAATGGAACATAAACTTCTCCATTTGAAGAGCAGAAAACTGGATGAATTTTGAAATCATACAGAGATGATAATTTTTTCAAGTATATATAGTACAGTTTGATTAAAGTGGCTTCAATGTAGCTTTATTACATTATAAATAAATTAAAGGACAATCTTATTAAATTATATTTACATCAAACTTGTCACACTTCAGCATAAAAAAGTTACCTATATCTACTCTGTATTTATGTTGAAGATTTTTGGCACTTCTTAATAGAACCCAATTTCACAACAGGTGTTCAACTATAACTTTGCAAAAAACAACTTCAATTTTTTTTTAAAATGACACATATCTGAAATTAAAGCTTTATACTAGAGTTTTTGTTACTGAATAGATTAGAAGAGAATTCCTTTCTTTGGTCCGTCAAACAACCATAATAAAAATACTCATCTAATCAAATTGCTTCCAGGTATAGAAAAATAGTAGACAAATCTTCGTAATATAAGAAAAAGAAAATCAGTTTTTCAGGATACAAGATTTAAAAAAAAGAGTTGGTGGGTAAGCACAGTCAGTGCCACTTTCTTTTAAAATAAACAACGCCCTGAATGCATTACAGAGGAGCTTATAATAAGTATTTGACAAACAATTATCTAAACTATCATTCTCATCAATTTTTATCACATAAGTTTTAGAATTTTTTAAGTATTTAGTTACAACAAAGCTAAGCTAAATAAACAAGGATAAAAGTTCTATTAATGTATGTGGGGATAGTGTAAAGGTAACTTCCTAATTTAAACTACTAGTTCATAATCAGCAAATTTAGCATTATAAAAAAATACCAGTGAACATAAGCTAATTCAAATTCGATTACTCTTATGGAACTAGACTGTTTTGTAAAAAAACTCCAAATACATGTGAAAAAATTAGCATAAATTTTGTCATTATTTAAGCAGAAGAAAAGTTTTCTTCAATTTTTTTTTTATTTATATTAAAACATATTTTACAAACTCTCCATATCTACCATTCCCATAATGCTGTTATTTAGAGATAAGAAAAGAAATCACAATTAAAGGAGTGGAATATTTATTAAAAAAGTAAGGATACATGGTAACTACAAAAAAAAAAAAAAAAAAAAAAAAAAAAATCACATTATTTAAAGGGTAGGGAGAAAAGACAGATATGTTGTTGTAAACATTGAGATAAACATTATATTGGTCAAAATGTGTGTTCTTGAACCTGAATTTCAAGGTTATATAAAACTATATTAGTCATGGAGAGAGCAGAAGAAATCCTAGTCCACTTGTAGAAAAATAGATAACTTATGAGAAATCAAGCAGATTATTAGAAGACAATCTTGAACGTAATAATAATTGTTATGTTATTATGAATAACTTTAAATTCATTATCATTGTTATGTCATTTTAATACATGCAGAAAGGTTTACATAAAGAGAAAGATGCAGAACAATTTATACTATTTAAGTAAATGCATGCTTATATCAATATAAAAAAAAAGATGATTTCAAAAATAATATTAGTACACCTTAAACAAAGGAGCACATTAATAAATTAAATGACTTCTGTAGGCAAGTAATATTTCCTGATAACATTAATTATATTAATGTTCATCATTTATACGTAAATCTAAGCTTATTCAGCATAAAAATTCCTCCAGAACTTATATAAGAAAACATATCAGATACAGAATATGGTGACAATAACATAATGATTTGAATGTACAATTGAAATCTCAATTAAACTGTATCATTTCCTTATTGAATAAAATTGATTACTTCAACAATTTACAGCAGAATATTTTGGAACTTATGAAAATCAATAATTATAATTTCTAACAATGCTAGTGACTCTAGATATATACTCCTGAAGCTCAGATTAATACGTAAAGTTGTAATATATACCCTCTAATTATCCAACTTGACCTCACAACTATAAAATCATTCACAAATTACAATTTTACAGTGCTTTCAAGCAACAAAGTGGTTATTATTATCACAAAATCATTCACATGCAGCAACCATAACATATTAATTCAGAGCTTCCATAAAAAAATATTTTAAAAAACTTATTGATATGAAATCAATAATTAATAAAATAATTTATTAACTGATTTGCATCAAAAAAGAAAACTTATTCTATCCACACTGGATGAACAACCTTGAGAAAGCCTTGGTTGTAAATTTGATTTTAAATAGCCAGTTCATAAAAAAACAAAAAAATCAGATGTTAGAATGAATCCTATCACTGTACATACTGTGTAAAAATGAGCTTCTAATTAGTAAGAATGATAATTACTGTCCTGTTGTAAGACTCCCAGAAAAAGTTTAAAAACTTAGTTTATATCAAGATTACAATAGGATATAATAAGAAAATTATGATGTGAAATTTACTATCCCAACAAAAAAATTATTGCAATTGAATGCAGCAAAGCTCAAAAATTGTGAAGATCAGGATTTTTTTCAAATTAAATTTAATAAGATAAGCTTCATACTTTCATTCCAAATTGTAGTTCCATTTTACAATAATTAGAATTAAAAGTTATACATTTGTTAGGTATATATAATTTAAGATGGTGAAAATATGAATAAACTTCAATCAGAATAGATTTCAAAAAATAATTTTTTAGATTTTTAAATCATGGAACTATGTCAACAGGTAGCGATTTTAAGTCAATTAATTCTGTCACTTCTAAAATATTTGAATCAAAAGTATATGCAGTATTAATAAACTATACTTCAAGACATATTTTGAATATGTATCAAACTTGGTAATTATCTATTATATTAGAAACATTTTGTGGAAAAATGGAAATGGAACTTTTAAAAAATGTGGTGTATTAAGACACAATCAGCTCATTAAATTTTAGAGGCTGCGATTAATGTGTTGAAAGCAGAATGACAACATCAGTGCTGAATTCATAATATAATTCCTTTTTATAAAAAAGAAAAAATAGCACTTTGATTTCTTTAAACAAAAATAAAACATTATAATTGCTACTTTCAATTAGTTCACATGGATTAACCATTTACTTGTACGAAAAAATAATATATTCACAATTCTTACGCTTAATCCATTTCCCACCAATTCTGGTTTTTGAAGATCTTATAAATTTCAAAATGCATTTTTTGAACAATAAACAATTTGTCCATAGTTATTTCCAGAACAGAAAAAAAAAAAAAAAAAAGATGGGGATGTTGCTCTATATTCCACACAAAAACCATTACAACAACAAATAACGATAATTTTACTACTGATTCTTTTCGTTTGGTGTAAGAAAATGATTTTTTAACTCACGACAGCATTTTACATCGAAACTAAAATAAGAATAAGTTGCTTCAATATTGAAACTCACCAGATTTGTAATCGACTCTCATAAACAATAATATAAACTAAGTTTTTGAAGTGGGGAAAAAAAAGGACTGTTTCGACATCAAACCAGTTATGTTAATAGCATCATAGAAGTGATCAACAGCATGGGTAACGTTATGACTCCTTGACATACCGAAAAAAAAAAGATTGCAGTAAGAAAACATAGGAAGATGCGCGCTCAGCAATAACAGGAAACAGGGTTACCAGTTGAAGGAACTAGAAAAAAGGAAAAATTTTCTGCTAAATCGTCGCCAACCTGGTAATCCCTAGGAAATGGCGCCATCATGTGTGATTAAATAAATTTATTTTATATTATCATTTCTTTTCTGAATTTATTGTGCATTTCACAAACAAGTTCGATCAAATAAGGATAATTATTGTAAGAATACACTCGAGATTCCAAATTTGTCACACGTTAAATAAACTTTGTGGACGCGTGTTCGAATTTTAATACCGTTAGAAAACTCTATGAAAAAAATTATTGGATCTGCCGTTGTGTTTATTTCGAAGTATGCCTCAGCACAAATACATGGATAAATTTGAAGAAATAAGTACTAGATTTTTTTAGAGATTTATCTGATCGAACCATCGCTCCCACATGCAACGAGTTTCCTTAAGATTTCTATTAGGTGAGACCATGACGGCAAACGATGAGATTAATACGGCATTAAGATTATGCTATTGCATTGGAACAAAAAAAAAAAAAAAAAAAAGAATGTATGGTGCCATTTCTGAGTTAAATGAGTCAGGTTTTAAAGTGAGATAAAAAAAATATTTTATTGCCTGGAGCTGAATCAAATGTACTGTTATAACGAATTCAATAATATGTTACATTATCCACAGGATATTACACATGATTTCATCTGCATTTGAACTGCAGAACGACCATCGGGTTTTAAATAATATATTTTTAGAAAACGCTCTCATTACAAATTTCGAGTTCACTACTAGGCAAGGATGAGTATTCTTCAAAATTTTTATTATTATGCATTGTATAAAACTATATGTAACTAAACATCTCCTTCCTTGTTTCATCCTTGCAGTCCGAAATTGTAGTGCTAGTTGAACGTTATATTGATCACACATTTAGACTTGACTCTTTATGTAATCCAAAAATACACTACGGAATCGTGAAAATATAACACCAAGAAGGGGTAGTGAAAAAGTTATCAAACTCGGCAAACAGAGAGAGACAGCAGCGAGCAATGGATGATCTTTATATCAAAATGATATGCATAATGCAGAACGAGAACAGCGTCGGCTCAGTAGGTTGTAGGACTACCGTGGACGGCGACACGTCTAGGTACAGAGTTAATGACAGTACGGATGGCGCGGGGAGGAATGGCTTTCCATTCTCTGTTAACCATTTACCACAGTTCGTCTCCTGAAAATGGTAGTGGCTGGGTCTGCAAATGGCGTCCAACCCCATACCAAATATGTTCAATTCGTGAGAAATCAGGAGAGAACGGTGGCCAGGGAAACATATGTACACCTTGCAGAGCACGTTGGCTGATACGAGCAGTGTGCGGTCGGATGCTATCCTGCTGATAGTTAATGGGCATTAGACACTCCCTGAAGTTAGGGGAATGTCACCGGCCACAGCACATCGTCTACATATCGTTGGGCCATCATAGTACCCTGAATACGAACTAAAGGTGATCTGGAATTGTACGAATTGCTCCCCAAACGATGATGCGTGTTGTCGAGCGGTGGGGTGTTCCACAATTGTCGCCGGATTAGACTTGCCTCCACTTCGACGCCACACTCTTAATTGGCGACTATAATTGGAGAAACAGAAGCGTGACTCGTTTGAGAACACGACTCTGTGCCGTTTCGTCGTTCACATCGCTCGAGCCCGGTACCATTGTAGATGTTGGCGTCTATGCTGTGTCTGGTAGTCTTCTAAACGGAAGTCACTAGCAACCAATCGACGGGGTATGATTCTGGACGATATGGATACATTCATTCCCTGTCAACCATTTGACAGCGTCTTCTGAACGCGGCAGTGGCAGGGTCTGTAAATGGCGTTTAATTGGTGAGAGATCAGGAGATAACGAAGGACAGAGGGAAGCATACGTACACCTTGCAGAGAGCGTTGGCTGATGCAAGCAGTGTGGGGTCGGACTTCATCCTGTGAAAAAAGAAATTGAGCACCTCCTGAAGGTAGGGGAGTGTCATCGACCACAGCCCATCCTCCACGTATCGTTGGGCCATCATAGTACCCTAAATACGAACTAAACAGACCTGGAATCGTACACAAATGTACCCAAAACCATGAGGCCATTTTTTTACCCTGTGAGGCGTTCTACAATTGCTGCCGGATTGGACCTGAATCTACGTCGACGCCACACTCATACGCGGCGACTATCATTGGAGAAATAGAAGCGTGACATCTGAAAACATGACTCTGTGTCATTACGTCGTCCACATCCCTCGAGCAAGGCACCGTTGCATGTGTGGGGTCAATGGCAGTTTTCTTAACGGACGCCATGAGTGTCGGCCACTAGCAACCAGTAGACAGGAAGTAGTTTTGGTCAATATGGGAACATCTAGGGTGTCTTGAGCATGCTGCAGAAAGAAGATAGAAGTGGCTTCCGAGTCCGCCAACGCTTGTCGGTGGATGCATTGATCCACGTGTGCTGACGTCACTATGGCTGTGCCGACACCCCTCAAAACTACCACATTTCTTTGTTCCTACCATCTTTGTCACAGCCGGTGCACTGCGGATGAGTCCAGATGCCTGTCAGCTGAGATTTACCTTATGGACCTACTTACCATTCTCAGTTCGATCACTATGCCCCTCGTAAAATCGTCTGTGTGCTGGAACTACCTCCGTTGACGACAGCTTGGCATTCTCTGCTATTACACGCAATCCTCCGAGTCAAGAACAAATTGTCTACGAGGATTTCCCTAGTAGAAATACCGGCATGAAAAGTGGACATTCAACAGGTTCCTTCCCTTATATCTTCAACGAGCGCATTTCACATCATTCGCGAAACTCATTGACGTGCGTCTGCTCTGAAATCTGGATAATTTTCTAGCACTCCTTCTTGGTGTTACATGTTCAGTGTCGAGTACCGTAAGAACGTGAATTCTTTCCTTTCTCATACAAAAGAATGCGATGACGTAGTAAAATTGGTCCATCAAACCGGAGAACTGAATGCAAAATGTCGATGATAACATTGAATTTGATAAAAGAGAAAGCGTCGTGAATTTAAAATGAATATATTATTAATAAATAAATGATAATATATTAGAGATGGGGTATACAATAGTAACTATTATAATGCTTCCTATATGCAATACATAATATTAATTATTAGATAAATAAGCAATTTATTACTATGTATAAACATGTTTTAATTTATTAGAAAACTAGCTGAAGTGCCAGTTCATCACCCAGGTGAATATTTAAAGTAAAACTATTCCATGATATTTAAGTATCATTTTTTTAAACAAATGAATAGATATAATGATCTCCATAAAAGTCCAAGGCGAATATAAAGTATCATAAGCATAGGCTGTGACGTCATGTAAACTAATATCTGCTTCCTATATGCATAGAGGAGAGAAGATCTTGGAGAAAGCGAAAGAAAAAGATTGAAATAACTAAGCTCGTTCATTGTTGTGGAATCAAAATATTGTATAAAATATTCCAATCGATATTTTCCCTTTTATTTCTTAAAAAGAAAAAGAGTCAAATGCTCATTCCGTATACTGTATGAATACAATGCTGTTTGGATTGATAGATTTCTGGATGGAACAATTTTAAAGATCCGAAACCAACGTTTTTCAGCTCTATTTTGAAAATTTCTCAGAAGTTCAATTTATAAATTTGATAATTATCAAATTTATAAATTGAGCCCCCTTAACCGATAGATAATTTAAAAAAAAAATCACTTCGAAGTGCGTGTCGTCACTACCATAATTTTCACATACCAAATTTCGTGCTTCTGCGCCCTTGTATTTTGCATTCCACATACTCACCCACAAACTCTTCCTTTTATTAATATAGACTGATTTGGCCAGGAAGAAAACCTAATGCAGCTCTGTTATTTTTTAACCAATCTCGAAAAATCAAATTGCGTTAAATAAAACTCATTAAAATGTGTATCTTTTGAACAGAAAAAGCTGTGGATAAAATTTCTGCATCTGCTATAAAGCAAGGGAAAATGTCAAAAAGGCGAAAAGAAGAGGTGGGAGGATGTAGAAAAAAAAAAAAATTTGAAACTTTTTTGGCTTTATCCCTTTCACTATCGAAGGGAGAAAAAACAAGTGCTTCCCTGAGCCAGCGGCTCTTTCCAGCTGAGTGTCACGATGTGCACAGACGAATTTAGATATTAAGCCTAATTCGTGAAAAAATTCCTCTAAAATTGGCTATTCATTAGAATATTTTGATTTTTATATATGTTATTTAAAATGCATTAAAATTAATACATAAGAATGAAAAAAAATTAAACGAAAATTATACGTTTGTTACAAAAAATTACATAAAATTATTACATAAAATCATATCTTTTAAGAAAGTACAATATATACTTCATTTGATACATAAATTTCATGGTATAATGATATACAATTACATAGAATATTAAGATATAAAAAAAAAATCAAACTTATTTTGCTGTGCGGTATTTTGCAAAACGTTCTTCAATATATACTCCAGCGTCACGTCTTACCCTCAAACGAGTATTTTCTGCGGCGGGGGCCGCCCCCCGTAAAATATTATTTGATGTTCCAGGCTAATCATCTAAATCACTAAATAGTGAAAATTTATCAGATTTTTCACTTATATCACTGTCAAACGCGTCTCGCTTCTCTGTTAAATACTTTATTATCGATTTGATTATCGCTATACGAAAAATCCCGATCGAATGAAATAAACAGTATCTACAAATAAAGACTCTACCTCTCATAAACATCCATAAGTTTCCGTTCGAGCTTCTAACAAGCAAAAAATTAATAAAAGCAAACCAAAAGCATAAATGAGCCCTTGAAATCATTTCATCATATTATAAATGCTACTCCGCAACACATGCTTTTTGATTATATAAACAATTTCTCTCCTCCTGTCAGCCAGAAATGAAATTCAAGCCCAAAACACCAAGGTCAACATTCAAAATATCCTATCTACATAGATTTCACGGTACTGTAACGACCTCTAGTAACACTAAAAAATTCAAATAAAACGTTCTCATCAAGCGTATCTGTATTGATACGTTGGTCTGTAGCAGACACTCTCGGAGTGTATCAAATGTGATACGCTGGGCACAGGGGAGGAAACACGCGCGGATCGCATGTGATACGCTGGGAGTGAACGGGTTATTTTCTTTGTCTCTTTCCACATAAGCATTTTAGGGAGCGAAGCACCCTAAACATTTAGGAACAATACTATTAACGGTGTGGATTTCCATAAGGGACAACATATATACAAAATTTCAAATTTAAATATAAAATGGCTAACTTCAAATCGGAATAACTCCTATCTGGGAGAATTCTGAAAGCTGATAGCTCACAGACATCAGGTCCACATCTTCACAGATGGTTTCGATTGGTTTCTGGAAAAGATATTTTTTCTTTCTTTTCTCAGTCTGGCCAATTCACGTCCACCTTACGATCTTCACCGAACAAGTTGAGGAAAATCTCAAGGCCTGAACTTGGAATCCAAATATTCAGATTTACCTGTACATGCGTGGATGTCTTAATTCATTAATTTTGTGAGAATTAAAAAATAAAAACTTTTTAAAAGTAGAAGATACCTTGTTAATTAATTCTGAAAAAAAAAAAAAAATAAAAAAATTAAATAAATTATTAAAAAAAAAAAAAAAAAAAAAAAAAAACAAAAGTATTAGCAGTATAATTGACAAAAAGGATAACTGATTTCTACTTACTAAGTACTCTTGCTTTTCATCAGAAAAACGTGCATGTGTTACTATACAGTTACTTATTCAGTTTCTTAATAATAAATATTAAGCAACTATTATTAATTTAAGAAAATCTAAATTTTACATTGTGTAATAGAGAGATATGGTAAATATTTTGTTACCTATATTTAGTTTATCTTCTTCGTTACAAAGAACCACTACGTC
>BMAW01131815.1:0-11120 GCA_019974015.1 Nephila pilipes
TTGTTAATTGCATCAAATTCACCAACACAATTTCTCAAATGAAATAACTGTATTTTAAGATTATAACTGGCTAATAATTTGTTGTTATCAGAGTATGGGAAATTACTAATTATTGTGTTTAAATTTTAAAACAATTATTTTGACAATTAATTACACTGTTTTGTGTTACTTGTAATAGCATATGGAAATAAATTTTTTGCACTCGAGGTAAATTGAAAATTTAAAAGTTTTAAAACATTTTAAGAGTTATATCTCAGTGTCAACATCATGAAAGACATGGTTAAATGCAAAAATTGGATCCAGACATTTCAAATCTCTCTTCTGATTTTTTTCCTTTATGTGTACAATCATCGGAAGATTAATTTCGTGTTTGATAGTCACATACACTTAATTGCTTTGTAAGATTTGTACCATCGCTTCTAAGCCCATTGTTTTGAATTGTTAGACAAAGAGGTATGATACGTGATACTCACGATCATTGATAATTTTTTGTTTTAGATTATTCCTGTTAACTTCCTAGAATTCAGAAAGGAAGGATAGGTGAAGTCTCTCTGTACACGTAATCTTCAAAAATATCACCATTTCATTTGAGAAGAAAGGGTGCCTTATGTTTCTTTCAGTTGCCCCTTCACCCCTCCTGGAGTCTCAATCAATGAGGTTTCTGTAAGATTGGCACTCATACTTTGCATACTTCACGATCATAGAGCATACATACACACGCCTTATACAAACACACACTACAAACTTCACTTTGACTTAAAATCTTTCTCAGGATGTAACAAATAAATCAACTACTTATAGGGGCACTACTCATTTTATCTTCTCATAAGTTAAATAAGTTCAGTTAAATTTATAAGAGCTCTTGAATAATTTAATACACTATTATTTGCACCAAATGTTAATCTTATTATTTTGGAGAAATATTGTCTTCAGATTTATTTTGCTCATTTTTTTATTGGAGTTTCCTTTCTTACACTATACGATAATTTGGCCTTGTCATAATTGCAACGATTCATAGATCATATTTTAACAATAATAAATTAATTACAGGTACGAACACCGTGTATATATATATATATATATATATATATATATATATATATATATATATATATATATGATATAAAACATAAATCCACATTTAAACGATTCATAGTTATGCGAATACTAATAATTTTATAATCATCGATCGTTGATTAAATGCTCTATGTAACAGCGAATTGCTTTTAGGAAATGAAACTGTAACTATTCCGCATACCACAAATGCATTGATTGAAATTCTAGCTCTTACCTATACGATATACTTTACTTTCAATGAAAGTGTTATAATTAATAAATGGACTGTTTAAACTAGTCGTAGACGGAATAGGAAAATTTATCACAATAAACTATTCAACCTAACTGATCCGTTTCTCCCTAATAGATTCTTGACAGATGAAAACTAACAGAATTTTGTTTATATTTAATTTTAGAGTGAAGTTATTTAAGTGTTCATTTAATACATTCCAGTACACAAATACAGTAATTCTTTTTCCAAGTTATGACGCTGGGTGAGTCATAATCGTCAAATCATTATAAGAGAAGTTACAGATGAGTTGATCTTAAGCATTGGGTCCATTTATTTTGTTTTGACTGAGGAGTTGAGCTTCAGGAGAATATCAAAGAAGTTAGTATCAAAATTCCTAACGGTGGAACAGAAGCAATTCCTCTTGAAAATCGCACAGAGCATGCTGTGTGGTTCCAATTTCCTGAAAGCAATGATCTCTGGTCATGAGTTCTGGTTTTGAAGATGCTTCTTGTTGCTAGGTTGTAGTCATCACAAATGCAGAGAATTAAATTAATGTTTCCAAAAACTCATAGCAGATGGAAGTGATTTACTCGAGAAGCAACATATAAATTATTCTTATATATATTCACAAATTCTGAAATATATATACTATTTACATTTGTATTGATTGAAAAATTCACATAAATTGAAATTCTACACGTCTTGCTTTCGAGTGAGTAATCCATAAACACATTTGGAGCATATGCTCAGTGATCAGTTCCTGTTTTATGAGCAAATTTCATTTCACTTGGGAGAGGCAAGGTATTTTTGATGTAAACGTTTGGCTATGACAACGTCCACAGAAATTCCAAAGTCGTGTATATCGTCTTCTTTGACTCAAGTGTCATAGTTCATTACGTGTATGCGCTACACAGCACAATAATCTCCGAGGAGTACTACAAGATATTCTGCGTCACATTTGTAATCATGTGAAACGCACAAGGTTGGATTTGAGGGCAATGACCTGCTCTTTAATTTTCCTGAATGCATCGTAGTTGGTGATATCTAACTAAATGAAAGTGTTTCGTGAATTTTATCTTCTCCAATTTTTTATTCAGCAAATAAATATTTAAATGTGAAATGCTATTGAAAAATTTAGACGAAATGATAGAGAAGATTGAATGGATTTTAAATATTTCTAAACAATTGTCTATATATTTAAATACTTATGTTTACTCCTTGGCATGGCAGACTGCTCCTTGTAGTTGTATGGTTAATTTGCTTAAAAAAATTGTTTAGTCACTAAACTATTATGAATTTCAAATGTGAATAATGTTTGCAATTTTCACTATATTTCAAAAACTTTTCCCTAAGAGTATGTTTAATTAAGACAGCTTTTGATATGCGAAATGCACAATTTTTTTTAAAAACAGATTAATGATGATTTGACTATTTGTCTAGACATATCAATTTTTATTTGTAATAAGTTTAGAGTTTCTACAGTTAGAAGAAGTTATTTTTAAAATTTACTCGATCTGATTACGCTTTGAAATTATGTAACATTATAGATTAGTTGATAATTGCAAATGAAAATTACAATAAATTTTACTAAGAATTTGGTGTGTGAAGTTGTACAAACATTTGTTGAGGATGTTTAGTCAATATTTCATGCGAATACATTTTTGAAAATAATCCAATGTGAGTAAATATTTGTCTTAAAAACAGGAATGATTTATCTTATATTATCGAGGTGACTTTCAGAGGAAGCGAAAGAAGTTCGTATATGAGCATTTTTTTTTAAATAAACATGTAAACAGAAAAAAGAGAATATTTAAGAAATTTGAAATATACGATTTATTTTGCTAAACTTAGACCTATTTTCTTAGGAAACAATTTTTATAAAAAAAAAATTGTTTTCGATTCGAACTAAGTATATTTTTAAAAATTTTCCTCTGTTTTTATATATTTAAAATTACGAAACAGTTTAAAATAATATGAACAATAGTGCAGAGTGCAATATCAGTTCAAAATTACTAATCCTTAATGGTAAACAAAAAAACCCTTATTTTAAAAATATTTACGGTTAAAATTTCCATCAGCATTATCCCCTCTATTTATAATAAGAAATTCTGTAAATGTTGTTCATAAGCATTACATGTGGTTGCCTACTTGATTTATTCAATAACTAAGAGTCCATCCAAACATTGATTCCATAAAGAGGGGGAAATATGAACTTACAGCCTATTTTATAAATCATCGAAAGTAGATAAATACTAGTAGAATGTTGCGACTCTACGACATCATTTAAAAGAATCAGAGGTTTGATTTCAAGTTTCATCCATAAGATTAACTGCCGTAAAAATTGCTGTTAATGAAGATTTCCTCTGATGAGCGTGGTCTTGCTGAACTATTGATACCAATTGTGGGGCTTGAAAATAATGAAATAAAACCATGTTATCAAATTTATCTTCAAAAATCAAAAACAAAATGTTTCAGAGCTATTCGGAAAGCCTCTATTTCTCCACCAAAAGTGTTCTATTTCCCTGCTTCAGCATACAAACAGAATGAGCTCTAAAACTCTTCTGAATCTGCAGTAGTGAAATTATCACAAATAGGAGAAAACCGTAAGTACATGCAATCATTCAAATTCTGGGTACTTTGAGTCAATCAATTTTAGGGCACATAGCCTCAAAAAATGTAGATATGTTCTTCTTAAAATGTTTTACTAAAAGACACAAATTTGTGTCAATCTATATAATATCAAGTGGATTAGTTGGCTTTGCAAAGTTCTGAATATAATCTGGCAGCTCAAAATTTCATCTGACATCCCGGACAAATAGAACAAAATATTTTTTAGATTTAAAATTTCTATTGTTTTTCGGATAATTAATCCAGTATGTATTTCCAGATCTAATTAATTTCTCATAAAGAATCAGAGCAGTTATAACTTTAATGGGCTTGCTCATTGTCAGTAAATTCTAAACATGTTTTGGTGTTGATTTGACAGCCCTAACATTAATTTTGTAAAAGTTATAGTTTTCTCAAAACCTGATCACCTTCCATAATGACGGGTTCATAGCAGTAAGTAATTAAAGGCAGTATAAAAAAAGAGTCTTATAAGTAAAATTTAAAGATTCATATCCCAATAAAGATCCAGCTAGATCCTCTAGAACAGTCGCTGTTCTTAAAAAGCGATTTAAAATTGATTCAGTACGTGACTGATTTAGTTCAGTTTCTTATCAAAAGTTAGTCCCAAGGAATTAAACTTATCAGTGTGGGTAAGAGCAATGTTTCTGTATTTTAGATCAAAGAGGTGTGTACTTGGGTTAAAATAAATCTTTGGATATTGAAATGAAAATGAATTCAGTGAAAAATAATTGAAGTAAACCTTATGGTTTAATATTGTTGATTTAAAAGAGAAAGCTTTCAAATTATATAATAAAAAAGCATTATTTTAAGCAAACATGATCCAGTTTGTTTTGGTATTATTTTACATTAACTATATATTACATTAATCACATAGCTAATGTATTCATCAGTGATCTGAGAACTCTATTATATAATTGTTTTGAATACGAAACATATAAGTCATTTATTTCAAGTTAATTCAGACATAAAAAATTCCTATAAAATTTACATTGACATGAAATGATGCAAAATAGTTAACAATAATTAAATCAAATCTGTTTTAATATGAATGTAGTGTTATGAGACCAATACAGTATAGTAAAGCGGAAAAATCTAATTCATTTTATCATATTTGCTCTGCTCTTGAAAAAAAACCCATTTTTTACATTATACATTGCTTTTTATATCATTCTTTTACAGGAGTAAAACATCTATTTTATTTCATATCCATTTAAGTTGTACCATATATTCGAACCACTTACTAATGTTTTTCCGGAGCTCTTTAATGCTGAAAGGATTATGCTTTGAAAATTGAAATATTTTTGTGATTAATATGCTATTCGTTGTTATTTAATATATCCGAATTATTGAATTTTGGTAGTATAAGATGATAAAACGCAAAATATTTCATTTAATTTCGGCTAATTATGGCTCAAACGCATGTTGACAAATTTCAAGTTAAATTTATTGGTTAATTCACACGTACTAAATCTTATTTAATTTTATAAATTTATTTTGTTCTTTAAATGCTTAATTCTCTCTCTCTCTCTCTCTCTATATATATATATATATATAATATATATATATATATATATATATATATATATATATATATATATATATGTATATGAGTTTTTATGAGTAAAACTGAATATCACTACAGTAAAACTGGAAACAGAGAACGTTTTCATTATTCCCAAACGAACTGCTGTTTAACTAACAATATTTTAAACGCTTATAATGAAACTTTGAGAAAATGAATGTCTGCTTATAGTTAACTGAAACTCCACTTCACATACGTAATGGAATCCTGAAAGAAAACGTTCCTAAGATTTCTTCTGAAATTCCACACATTTACCCTACCCAATGTTTAGGAATTAACCACTAGTCCACTATTCTCCAATAATCTTAAATATTCTTTCCCCAATCTCCCAACGGTATTCTTCAGAATTCACTGGTCCACTACATAGACTCTTCTCTTCAAACGACCCTTGAAAACCAAGAAAAAATTGTAGAAACGGTCATGGAGATATTGTTTCATGTCCCTATCTTTTCTATTTCCAGTCCAAGTTTCCATATCCTTACGAGTATTTCATACTGAATTGATATTTTCTTACTTTAACAATATTCACAAGGGATTCTGTCAAAATGATTAATACAATAAAGTCAAAAGAAATTTCACAATTGTTTATATAATAAAAATAATCAAAAACATGGGAAACAGAGTCAATCATCTGGTTATTTGCAAGGAATTTCCCTTATCAAAATCTAGATTTTTCAACATTTGGAGAAATCGCAGGAGATCATTTCTACCCTCGAATAAAATCTAGATGGATCAAAGAAACTACACCCAATTGAAAAAGCAAAACTCTTTTAAGCTGTTTACTATTCAGTGGAATCGAAATCATATTGGGAGAGGCGTTATGCTGCAAAACAAAGCAAATGAATAATAAGCAATACAATATTTCATGTATTAAGTTTGGGGTCAAGCATTTAGGGCTTCGCATTAGGTGCAGAAAATTGTAAGACAGGATCATTGTAATGCTGTAGAGAGTTAGATTAAATATTTTTGAGCAGGTAAACCTGAATGGATCAGAAAAAAAAGCAACTAAGCGAAAGGACTGAATACCAAAGTTATTTTATCGTAAGCTGTTGAAATTAGGAATGGGAGATATATATTTACTCATATGCCATGCTGGTCATTTGACTGTTGTTAAAGACTACATGGCGCATTACAAGAATTTCAGTTTCAGTTATTAGGAAGATGTTAATTTAAAATTTATCCATGAAATATAAATCGTTCCTTAGAATTTTAACAAATCTGTATTATAAGATTCTCCATTAATCATTGATAGAAATTAATTAACAAATTTGTGTATGAATATCAAATATTATACAAACTTGTTTACACTGAATAAAATAAATATTCTTCAATTACGATTTCTTATTTTAAGTTTTCAAAAATTTATATACCTCATCATGGTTCGCAATTACAAGTCTATTGACTTGATATTTAGAAGACCTTTGAGTTACGCGAAAACTGATAACCTGGAATCATTTTTTTAAAAAAATACGTTTCATTGTGATATCAATTTATAATGTTGCCATATTGTTCTACATATAGAATAATAAACTTGGAAAATTTAAAATATTTATGATATTCTTCAACAAATTTACTTCTCGTATCGTATTATCAAACATATCATTCCTTGTAGATACATATTTTAAATTACTCTTCACAATGTTAATTAAATTAAAATACATTCAGTATGATCCCATATACAGTTAATATATCAAGAGTTAGATATTGAGAGATATTTGTATAAATATTTTGTGACAACAACGTAACTCACGTATGTTTCTAATACCTCAGCTATTACTCAAATGATATTCATTCGGAACACGACCTTTCTCTGGCTTTTGCAAATCTTTCCTTCAAAAAGGCATGCACGGTAAATCATGCATGCGATCTGAGTCCCTGCAGTAATATATGGTCTTAAGGATAAACTTTTTTAATGGTAGCTTTAAAAAATTGTTCAGATTCTGATAATAACAATATCTTCCTACAACAATATCATTACAGTAGATTTAAATTTTAAGTTTCTAAATTTCTTTAGCTAACAATGTATGCATATATACATTGTGAAGAACCTTTAATTAATGTCTAATAATTATTTGAATACATAAAAGACAAAACTTTAACAAAATTTAGAACTTTTATGTTAAGTAATTTTACAATTTCAAAGTAGGTAAATATACCTGTAAAGCACACTTTTAACTAGTTTCAGGTTTTTTTTAAGAAAAATATCCTAAGCATTTCATATAGAGTATTAAATCAGTAAATTGACGCAAAGAAACATTCAGGACCTTCCTTCTAAATATCTTAAAAAATTATAAGAGTAATTTTGTTTTTTACATTGCACATGGCAAAATAAATTTGATGTGTATTTAAAATAAATATATAAATGAAAATCATTTTTGTTTTCATATATTATGGCATACGAGGTGCGGCTATTTAATAACGACACTGCCGTTCTAAAACATTTTATTTTGATGTTATACATATTTACTTATTATCTCCTACAATATATTCCTTTCTCCTATCCCTACAGCACTCCAAGCAAACTTCAATTGTTCGAAACCCTGATGGAAGTCTTTTTTTTTGTCAGCTCCTGGCGTACGTATTCTGCTTACTATTTCATAGATTTAATGACTTAAATCTTATTCCTTTTAATGTATGTTTTACATTAGCAAATAGACAGTAATCGCATGTCTCAAGAACCTGCGAATAAGGCAGAAAATCTAACACGGTGATGCTGGGTTTGGCTAGAAACCTCTTGCAGACAATGTGAAATGAACCAGTTCATATTTTTGGTTTAAAGTTTGCCGTATGGATTCTTTGTCAATTCCTGCAGTTTCAGGAATCGCACGAAAACTTTACCGACGATCAGTTCAAACCAGATTACCAATTTTCATCCTTTATTGGCGTGGAAGTGTGATCTTGGCGTGAATGATCTTCCTCATATTTTTGGCCATCTTGAAAATGTTTAAATCACTCAAAAACACATACACGCTATAAACGTTTACTACCACACTTATCTTTCAATAAATTATAAGTTTCAGTTGTGGGTTTTCCAAGTCTCCTGCGAAATATTACAATTCGTTGCACACTTATCATTCTTCCATCAAAATAAAAAAAGAACTCTAATGCGAACGAAGATTAGGGGTATACGGATTTGCTTACAGAAACGATATGCACTACATTGGAAAGAGAAGGATTCACGTTAAACAGCTGTGCGTCGCTGATTTTTGGAGCATGCGCATTTCTTCTGTAGCAATGTTTTTCTCATTATTTAGTAGCCACACCTCTTTTATCTTAAATTTGTACTTAGGTTGTCATTAATAAACTTTTACTGGATAAGATCTTAAATTTGTAAATGTATATAGCATTTCCATCAACTAAGTCTTAAGCACTAAAACAGCTCATCATGACGTAAACTTTGTTTTCCAATTCACAATGAAGTGTAATACTATGCGACAAACATATAAAAAATTCAACCCAAACAACTTTTTTTTAAAAAAAAAAAATTATGCTTCCATTGCATGTTTATGTTAAATTATAATGAATAATATTTTCAATCGTAGTTTTAATCAAGATTTGTAATTATACAATATGTACAATTTTTATACATATGTAATTTGTAACATGTTTTTAACTTGTTATAAATTACATATTTTTAAAATAGCTTTACTATTAGTTTCCTAGATTTTTTTTTATTTTATTTTAAAAGGTAAAAAATACTTTAGTCTTTCGATACACTTGTTATTTCATTTAAAAGTGTAACAATTTGTTACAATTCATTCCAAAAAACAGAGCTCAAGATAAAGTTTATTATTTGAAACATGTGATAGATAAATAAATTCACCAACACCAGAATGTGTATATTTGATTTACTATTTTACTCTTCACTCTTACGTATGTATTTTTGTGTCAATTATTACATTATATAGTAATATGTTTATTATTATAAAGTGTTTAATATAATTTATTGAAATTTTGTATACGTTAATAGGCATTACAAATGTGTGAGTTAAATGAATGAAAAAAATGTTTGAACAATTTTTCTTTGTATCTCATTTTGCGTTTTTCCTTATAAAAGACTTAGAAGTTTTAGTTTGCAAGATAAATTTCTTTTGTCGCTTTGAATAGCATGTAGATCAAAGATAAATAGTAATTTTTTTCCAGTATTGAATCTACTACTTCTTCAGAATTAGTTATATTTTTAAGTAAAACTAACAATATAGATTTATGACAGAATAACAATATAGATTTATGACAGAATAACAATATATATTTATGACAGAATAACAATATAGATTTATGACAGAATAACAATATAGATTTATGACAGAATAACAATATAGATTTATGAAGAATTCCATTCATAATTTTAAATAGCATGCTGTAAATGTTCTTGGAAAATATATTAGTGTCAAAACTTATATTCAATATGAGATACTTTAAAAATTCTAAAGAACCGTAAGAAAGTTTGTAAAAAGTTTCTTACGATTTTAAAAACGTGTTTGATTTTAAAAATAATTTCTTTTAAAAATATGTTCGATTTCAGTTTTTCTTTCAAAATAGTTATTTTAAGCCAAGATGCATGCAGTATAGGGAAATTTTTACTCGCGCTTATTAAAATAATAAGAAGGAAAGAATAATGATTTAAAATACAAATCTGGTACTTTATAATTATATAAATAATAATGTTCTTACGTTAATAATATGCTTTCAATTATATAAATTATGATACAATTTATGGTAAACGTTTTATTATGTTTATCGAATCGTTAAAGAATTTTTTTTCTTTAAGATATTTACTTTATATTTTCAGACATGAAATTAACTTTTTATATTTTATATTATTAAAGTGAACATTTGAAACGTTATTACAAAAAATGGAAAACCTAACTCTAATTTAATTTAATGCATTAAAAATTTATCTCTTGCATTTTATAATAGAATTTATTTCTGACAAAAAAATGACTATATTTTAACATGATTACATCAAGCGTATTTAAGAGGAACTAGACAATATATTACTGTATAAAAACACCAGGAACATGACAAAGAAAATATAATTTAATTTAGTGTTTTATGAAGATAAATGTAACAGTTAACAGTGAAAGTAATTTTTTTTAAATATATAACTTAAGGGAAATCACAAAAAAAATCGTTATTATTAAAATAATTACAAGTATAAAATTAAAATATTTATTATTAAGATATTTGATTATAATTTTCAAGTGCCTGAAAAAATCAGAATTAGAGAAAAATAATTCAGTATAATTAATTAGATAAAATATTCCTTAAAAATTTGTTAAATTAAATTTTATTTCTTGGCTCTGTCTCCATTACAAAAAAAAAATTAGGTGTCACAGGATTACACATGCAATATGATTACATGTAATGACATTATAAATATAGTATATGACATATTAAAAAGAAATATATAATATTTAAATAATTTTTCTGGTTAACCAAAAAATAATTGCTAAGTTAAAAAAAAACCAAGGCTGTTATGTAGAAAGCGGAGATTTCAGTTGGAGGTTAGTATCTAAAAATTACACAGAGATGCTTTAATTTTATTTCTTATGTCATTTTAAACCTTTTTTTTTTTTTTTTAAATCAAGAATGGTCTTATCATGGTATTACCTATAAAAT
>BMAW01131818.1:0-39841 GCA_019974015.1 Nephila pilipes
TTTCTTTTAGAAACAACCACAAAAAAATATTGAAAAATTAAAAAAAAGTAATAATATTTTTTTCCTTTAAGATTAAAGATACATAAAAAGATTTGATATAAGAAAAAAGTGTTACATATTATTTTCATTGGAATTCATGAATTTATTGAAAGCTTTGCCTTAATTTGCTGTACTTAAGATTCAATAGCTCTGAAACGTGTTCAATTAAGTTAAAAATTATTTTTTAAATCTCACTTGATGATATTTAATCACAAAAGGACCGCTGTAGCAAATTATTGATGTCGCTAATTCGTGGCCGGTGTTGAGTCGTGAGTTCGAATCCTGTTCAATTCAAAACTGGTTGATAAATCTGTCGAGGTTCCAAGTCCTCATGTTGGTGTGGAAGTTTGGTGAGTGGGGGCAGTCCTCATTGCTTGACCGAGGTTCAGATTTATGAAGTCCGTCACCAGCAGTATTCCTATTGTGTTTGAATGCGATGTTATTAAATAATCAAATCAAATTGATCACAAATTATTTAAAGTACATTTTTTTGTGCATTAAAAGGGCGAAAATTTGAAAAGAAATTTGTTTAAGAACAATAGGTAGACCATTTTTACTAAAGTTTTTCCTTCTTTTACAAATTTCGTCGAACATCTTAGAAAACATGGAGTATTTTTTTTTATTTCATGGTTTCGATGTTGCAGTTAAATATGTAAGTTGCAATAATAAGACTGTGGCGCCCGCCCGAACCGGGCTTCATCTTGTGCCATCACTAGATCCAATTATTAAACACTACGACACAAATAATTACAGAATCACCAAAACAATCTTTCGACAATTTATTAACATATATTTACTATGACAACAACTCCCTATGCTCTCCAGGGTAAGCTTTCTAGTACCTTAGTTCAACCCACCAATAGTAATCTAACAGACTCTTACCACTAATCCTTCCTTGACTGCAACTAAGACTCTGGATCAACTGTTGAAAACACTAAGAAATATCCTTCTAACAGCAATCTTTACTCGAACCCTCTATTGCAATCTTCAATTCCTCCTTCCACTTATCTATCACTTCAGCTTCACCTCTCCTACAGCCTCTCTTTCAGATACTCTTGCTACTTCCAGTCGGAGTTCATATATTTCTTAACTCAACCACTTTACTTCATTCATAACTACTTTACATAATAACTTTACGTATCACGTTTCATTTTTGGTTGGGCAAAGGTTGTTTAGCCAAAGCAATCAATCTCAATTAAAAGTCCCCAAGGTTAGTGAAGAGAAACCGCGAATAGTCCAATGTCACAAACCCTCCCCAGAAATGAAACGTGATTTATCGTTGGGTACAAAAACCCAGCGTGAAATTACGATTAAATTCTAAATGCCTACGTAATTGAACGTTATCCTAAACTTGGTTAAGTTCTGAACTCTAAAGCTACTTAACAAATTGAATCTAAATTTATACCTTATTTCCCCTTAATAAGCTGAAAATTTGAAGCTTTCTGAAGTCACTATACTGATTGTAAACGTATAGTCTAAGGCTTAACCCAAGGAGAGCTTACAAAAAAACTAATGCTAAAAAAATACAATATTATTAAAGAATTTTCTTGAACTTCTTATTCCTCTTCAGCCGGAGGATTGATTTTTCGGCTCCTTTATAAGCTGTAGTTTAGGGTCTGGTACCCTGAAATGGATTTCAGTGTACATCATTTTGTAACACAAAATATTAGTAAACATTATCATTCATACAATTATATATAATTTTCTACATAACATTCAAGAATTTGACGAATGACGCGATCTGTTCAAGAGACAGAACAATGCAAAATGCGAACTTAACGCAGCTCTAAGTGTGAATATTAGTCGCGATCCCTAATTACACCACGATGTGACCAGATGTATAACATAAATACAGTTATGAAATGATTATATACAATTCATGCAAAACACCAAGACATCTACTCTTAAAAAAAAACAAGTCAATGCATAAACAAGTGTTATATTTTAACAAATGTTTATAATTTAAAAGTTCTAATCTGTATAACAAACAATACTTTCCATCGGGAAAGATCACCAACTTGGTGATTTACAATTAAAAAATGTAAACTTTCCATTAAAGTTCTCAGCTCTTAATGGAGTAAGAGCCAAAGCTGTTTACCGTATTGGAACTGAAGCCGTAAAAATCAAAGACTTGCTGTCTCAAAAATATCATGTCCTCAAATCAAATGGAATAACAAAGAATAATACAACCTGACATTTTAGTCTCACTTTTCACTGTGGACAAGAATCTTGTTGAAGAACTACCTTCTAGACTGGGAGATCGGTTGACGTCTGGAATCTTGTTGTAAATCCCTTGTTGTGGATAGGTGTGACTCTAGATTGGTTTCTTGAAGACCTTTGTGGCTTGGCAGTGGGATCCTATGGTCTGCTTCTTACTGGTAGCTGCTGAGGCCGGACTTCGATTCTCCATGGCCAGTCTCTTGTGGACAACTCTTGCGTACGGACTCCGCTTCTCCATTGCACGTGTCTGACATTTCCATCCGCTGGCTTTGCTGGAGTAAAGGCTCTCATCCTGTGATGAGGAGGCACATACAGTAGCGCAGTTCCATCAGTTGAATTGCAACTTCGCATCATGTAATCAGATCTTTGTTGCACTCGGATCCCTCGATCAAGTTGATTAGCTGGCTTTTCATTGCGATGGACACTCGAACCCTTTCTAACAGAGTGGCTGAAGTTTACATCATAACTACTAGAGGCTAAAGGAAAATTTTCAATAATATATTGATGTTGGTTATTCAAGAAATTTCGGATCCGATTAGGATCCGATTCCGACTTCCTTCTCATATCTCGAAGCTGATGTTCAAAGACTTTAATAACCTTTTCAAATTCCCTCTTAAATTGATTGCCAGTTTCTGCCGGTTTTACATACATTGAATTCAAAGCAATAGGTAAGCGATCAAAATTTTAGTTACAATTAACATTATGGTTGTTGATATTTTGCCGATGCATATCACTAGTTTGCCTCATTCTATGTGGAGCAAGAGCCTCATCTCGCTTGTAGCGATATCTATTCAAATTTCTCCGATTTTGACTTGACCCGGAATTGTTCTCAACTTCACTTAAGTGACACATTTCATATTGAGATAGAAACTGCAACAGTTCAATCTTAGAGGTTGGTTTACGGACTTCAAGATAGTTCAGAACAGGCGTTGACATTCTCAACACTATATGCTGTATTAACTCAGTTTCCGTGTTCGGCAAATTTAGCCAAAGCGCAATTTTTAACATGTAATACGCAAAATTTAACGGAGATTAGTTTTGTTGCTTAGCTGAATAGAATTCTGCTTCTAACTGCATACAATCACGCACTACAGGAAATGCATCTTTTAGAGCTGCCTGTATGTTCTCAAAGTCAATAGCTTCTCCCCGTTTAAAGTCAGCCCTGATCACATCATACCAATCGCGTGCTCTGCCTCTTAAATGATTGCGTAAATATGCGTAATGTAGTTCAGCCGGGATCTGATGAAACACAATGATATCATTAACACTCTGTAGAAATTCAACTACATCGCCAGTGTGACTCCCGCCCGACCGGGCTTCATCTTGTGCCATCACTAACATAGATTCAATTATTAAACACTGTGACACAAATAATTAAAGGAACACTAAAACAATCTCTAAGCAATTAATATATATTTACTATGACAACAACTCCCTATGCTCTCCAGGGTAATATTTCTATTAGCCTCAAATTCACCCGCCAATAGTAATCTAACAAACTCTTATCACTAATCCTTGTTCGACTGCAACTCAGACTCTGGATCAACTGTTGAAAACAGTATGAAATATGCTTCTAGCAACAATCTTTACTCGAACCCTCTATTTCAATCTCAATTTCCTCCTTCCTCTTATCTATCACTTCAACTTCATTTCTCCTACAGCCTCTCTCTTTCAACCTCTCTACCCCTTCATCCTCTCTTTCAGTCACTCTTTCAGTCGGAGTTTATATATTTCCTAACTCAACCACTCCCCTTCATTCCTAACTGCTTTACATAATAACTTTATGTATCACGTTTCATTTTTGGTTGGGCAAAGGTTGTTTAGCCAAAGCAATCAATCTCAATTAAAAGTCCCCAAGGTTAGTGAAGAGAAACCGCGAATAGCCCAATGTCACAAACCCTCCCCAGAAATGAAACGTGATTTATCGTTGGGTACAAAAACCCAGCGTGAAATTACGATTAAATTCTAAATGCCTACGTAATTGGACGTTATCCTAAACTTGGTTAAGTTCTGAACTCTAAAAATACTTAACAAATTGAATCTAAATTTATACCTTATTTCGCCTTAATAAGCTGAAAATTTGAAGCTTTCTGAAGTCACTATACTGATTGTAAACGTATAGTCTAAGGCGTAATCCAAGGAGAGCTTACAAAAAAACTAATGCTAAAAAAATACAATTTGCAGATGAAGTTGAAGAACAGTTGGTTGGATTTAAGGGACTACTATTGGGATCAACACACTCTATAAATACATATATAATGAAAGATTATTCAATGTTTCCCAATATTGAAAAAATAATGAGAATCCTCTTATCAATGAGGATTACTAATGCGAGTGGTAAGCGTTCATTTTCAAAACTCAAACTGGTCAAAAAAGAATTGAAAAATCGTTTGACTCAATCACGTTTGAAAAATTTAAGCTTGGTGAATAGTGAAAATGAAATATTATGAACAATTGATTTTGAAGGCCTAATTAAAATGATTTTGCGAATTTAAAATGAAGAAAACGAATATTTACATAAAACTTCATTTTTCTATGAATTGCTTTTATTGAAATGTACATGTATCTACACCAAATTAGATTAAAGGGTCGCAAGTGGTGCCGATTTTTTCATAAGGGACCAGGGCCTAAAGAAGTCTTAAGACGTCCCTGTATATATATATATATATATATATATATATATATATATATATATATATGAAGTACTTTTTAAGAAATGAGATTTTTCGTAATAAAAAAAATAACAAAAATCACCGTTTTCTAGAGAATGCATTTAAATATTTTAACGTTTCTTTAAAAATTATATATTTACATTAATGCATTAACTAACTACACAAGAAACAAATGTAAACAATTTTTGAAATCTTAAATATGTGGGCTTCAATAAAAAATAATAAAGAAAGTTGAAAATTTTCACGGAAACTGATTTTTGGGAAGGCACATACCTTAAATTTTAATTAATTTTTTTCGATTTAAATTACTTCAACTTATTTCCTTTTACTACCTAACTTCAATTTAATTCTTCAAATTGGTAAGTATTATTTTAAAAATATTTTTATTTTTAAACGGCTCCTGAAGGCTCCTGTCGACACGCCACCACGAATTTCCCTACCTAATGTTAATCCTATGGAGTTACTTACTTAAAGTCTCACATCTAGAATATTTATTTTAACTGCATGGAATAAAGTGCATTTTAAAGAGCATTAATAAATGAAGGCTTCTGTGGATTGACTTTTTTTTCTGATTTTTGCAAGTCTTTTTTAAATTTTTATTGAAGATCTGAAAACTTGCATCCGGCGCACTAAATTGATCATAAAAATACTTTGAATAATCGGACAAAAAAATTAATTCCCCAAAATCCTTTCTTTTTTTATGCTCTTTCAAATGCATATTTTTTTTTTAAAAAATTTAATTTATTTCGCTGGTTGTAATTTGTTGAGTCAGCAAAGTAAACAAGGAAAGAGGGGAAAGGAAAATTAAAAGTCCCGCCTTAGTGCTCAAGAATACATGGTAAAGGCACATTGACAAAAGGAGATTTATGATCCTTTGGGGGTGAAGTCGGCTGATTTCTAGGAATTTTGTAGTTGGTGTTCTGAGAATTCCTCCTTTGAAGCTTTATTTACAGTTGCGTAATATTCATTGAAAGTTTGTCTAGCTTACTCTACAGATGGGGTATTTCAAAGTGTTTGAAAAGTAGGCTTCATACATGATTTCTTAAAAAAAAAGCCTTCGTTTTTTATACTATTTTTACTATTTAAAAAAGTACTCTATCGAAATTATTTTATTAATTATTAAAATGACCAATAGATATTTTAGATACGTTTTGAATATACCAGTGGAGATATTGTAAATCTGTTGTGCAAAATTCTTTGTTTATACCTCCAGAATTGAAAATCATGTGTTTTTCTCCCAATATTTAGTTATTTGTGCATTAGAACATTTGCTGTTATAAAACTTGTGTTGCAGAAATTTATTACAATTATTAAATAATATGAATAGCCGTCAAAGCAGCAAGGCAAGATTATATTCTTCAGCATACCGAAAAAAGAATAAAGAACAATAAATAATAAGGAATAAATCATGAAGGAAAGGCTGTGAAGGCTTTAGAAAATTCAATGGGTTTGATAGTTCGCCCTTGTGGACTGTTTATACATCCAAAACTTAAGTACTTAGCAGCCGCACCAGATGGTTTAGTTGATGATGATGGAATTGTTGAGGGAAAATGACCGGCCTCTTGCCTAAACATAACTCCCGAAGAAGTTATAACCACAAAAAATTTCTTCTCTGGAAATTCGATAGATTTAGAAACATGATTATAAATTAAAATCACCAATATTTCTATCAAATTCAGGGGCAACTGCAAATTGCAGGAAAAAAAAAATATATTGCCTTTTTGTAATGTGGACAAAAAAAGGTCATAAAATAGAAAAAAATATTTAAAGAAAATGATTTTTGGGATAATATGACATAAAAATCGGAATTCTTTTATTTAAATTGTCTATTACCCGAACTTGTTGATCCACCATATCCCAGGTTGATGCTCAGGTGTAACCCAGCTTCGATACTGGAAGCACAGGAAAAGAGAAGAAAAAAAAAGTTATGTAAATTTTTAGTCATTTTGTATCCCTGAAATTATATTACTAATACTGTTAACACTTTTCTTGATAATTAATTTGTGATATTGTAAGTAGATAGCTTGAACCAGGATTTTGAAGGAATTATTATTTATTTTTATTATCATTTACATATGTTGAAATTTTATAATCATATCGCTATGGGAAAATATTATTTCAATGTGTTTGTTTTGCATGTGTATTTTTATTATTATTGTGCATCACTGTTTATATTATATTTAAAACCCAAAAGTAACTATTTTATTTCAATTAACATAATTGTACATACTTAACTATTCAAGATATTACCCACAAAACATTTTAACTATATTTAAGTAGAAAGATTGCGTGACCATTTATTACTATTTTTTCAAAACTCCTTTGTAGGAATCAGATTAAAATATATCGAATTTTTATGGTTAAATGAAGAATATATAGAGAAAAAAAATTATTCTGCTTCTCAGATTTGTGAAGAATTTTACATGAATAATACATTTTGCAAGAATGGAAACATTATCTTACTGTATTGAAACAGCGTATGGAGTATCCGAATGGTTATGCTCGCTAATTTGTGGCTAGCGATGTTTTAGTCGAGCCGAGTGTTCGAGACCTTTTTTCCTAGAACCGCCAACATGCTTCAAATTTAAAAACTATAAATAGCTCTCTTGTTTCTTCCAATTGCGACGCTAATAAATAGTCAATCCTTACAAATTTTGTTTTTAGAATTCGACATCGAATTAGCTTCCCCTCCTCTCTTTTGTCTAATAACTAATGCAGAATGAAAATAATTAAATAGATATTATATGAATAAAGCTGTGCTAATAAATATTATCCACCCAAAGGGCTATTGTTTTCTATACCCTATAAATGTCGTACCTGACCACTTTTCAAAAATTAATTTTTTCTTGCGTACTTATTTTATGTCTGCTTTTGCCAGTAACGAACTTAATTTTCAAAAATACGTCATAATAAATTTCTCCTGAATTTCTTATTGAATCGAAATAAAATATATGCAATATATATTTGATACCTGCTTTCACCACGAATGAATTCAATTTTCAAAAATATATCGTCATAAATTTTGTCCAATTTTTTTAATTGGATTTATGGGAAACAAATATAAAAATTAAGTACTTTATTTACTTATCTATTTATGTATTAACTTAAAAATCATATGTAAATTGGAATTAAGGTATGACTGAAAATAAATAACATTATTCAGAAAAAAACGGCTGCCTCACGGCCTTTGTGTGTAGGGGGGGGGGCAAAGTCTCTTGATTGAGATAATTTTATAATTCAAGGTTGATTTAATTATTTTTTGAATATAAATGTTGATTAAGATTATATGAAGTATCTTAGAATATAGAGATTTCCTATAAAGTTCGAAAAATTAGTTACTATATTTTATGTCTTATTTTTTTCCTATTAAATTGCATTATATTTTTATAAAAACAGGATATATTAAAGTTTGGATTTGTTATTTATTTGTTTGCATAAATGACGTACTAGAGTAACATGTACATTTCAGCGACTGACTTCAGAAAAATTAACCAAGGTTTGATAAAGGTAACGACAACTGAAACTGTACGTTCATTGTCCCACTTCTATAATTTCTTTGCCTTTCATTTGGGAATAAAAATAAATTTTGTATCTTTTAATATAAATATTTGACATACATACTATTTATTCTTTTGTTGGTACATACTGTGTTTTATAAGCTTTATCGTGAGTGTTTGATGCATACATGTGATGTTAATGATGCTGTAAGGTGATAACCTGTACAAACTAAAATTACCATAACCTTAAATTTTTGTAAGCCTTTGTTATAGATCAGAGATCTTCCCCCTGTGTTCCACGGAACCTAGGGTTCCTTAGAACTTTGACAGGGTTCCGTAAGTGATCCCTTTTTTCTTAATCAAAGCGTCAAGATTTTAATAAAATTTTAATTTTTATACAAGCTTGAATTTTTAAATGTAGTTTGCTTATAAATAATTATAAGCAAACTACATGGTATAAATAAGCCTTGGTATAAATAAATATTTTTTGAATAAAACAAAATCTTAAATTTCATAAAAGTCATGTGCTTCAAATACATTAATCGAGACACATAAGATCACATATTAGTCTTCATTATTTGGCTCAATCGGTATTTCTCAAATTGATATATTGACCATCACTGAATTGAAGCTAAAATTTAGTCAAATTCATATTTTACATTTTTGGATTGACATTAGAGAAGAATATCCTGAAATTGCCAAAAGAGTTGTGAAACATATGTCATTTGTTTCGACCTATGCTTGAGAAAATGCTTTCTCTTTGTACGCTGCTACAAAAACAAAATGCAGAAACAGATTGGTTGTTGAACAGGACATTAGGTTGTAGGTTTTATCAATTATTCCAGGCATTAAAATACTTTTAAATAAAAAAACATTCACAGCCAAGTCATTAAAAATTTTGTTTTTTATGAATTTGTTTTAATTTAAAATATTGTTTTTATTTATTTATTGATAGAATACATTTTAGAAAGACTAAAAAAAAAAAAAAAAACGCTATTAGCTATCTTTTCTTTCATTATCTTATTAAGAAGTTTGTGTTATGATAAAAAAATACAGTAATATATTTTTTTTTAATTTGAGTAAGATAAAGCTTTGATATCCTATTTTTTAAGCACTTTGATCAAGAGGTTCCTTCAAGAAAACGGTAAGCTCAAAAGGTCCCCAAAGTGTAAAAGGTTGAATACCCCTCTTATAGATAATTGTTTCATTAAAAACAAAAAATTGAGTTAAGGTAAGGATTTTAAAACTTTTTTCAATATGAGAGTAATCCAAATAAAATCTTGCTATATATATATATATATATATATATATATATATATATATATATATGCTTAGTTTTTATTGATTTCGTTCTAAAAGCAATACGCGAGCTATAAAAGTATAAAATATATATTACAATCTGTGTCTTTTAGTTATAAAAATCAAACTCTTAATAAAAGCAAATGCCTTGATATAAATTTTCTTTCTTATTGGGGCAATTAGAATTGGATGCGATACTATCAACAAAATTCTAATAATTATTTCACTTAATACAACCATATACTGATACTACAGCAACCTCATACAGCAATTTTTTCTGACCAGGTATCAGCTTTTTAGCCACCCAAGGCGCTATTGTTTTAGTTGGGTCAATTTTGGCAAACCAGATTACTTTTCGCGTACTAAATTACTTTCCAATTTTTAATCGTTTGCTTCAATTTTAATTACATTTAGCTTAAATATATTTAATTCAATAATTTATCATTTCCTTTGATTTTAATTACATGTAGCTGATATGAAATTCAATTTAATAATTTATCGTTTGCTTTGATTTTAATTGCGCTAAGCTTAAATAAAATTAACTTAATAAATTACTGTTTCCTATGATTTTAATATCGGAAAAGTTTACTATTGTCCATTTCTCTATATTCCATCGTTTACTTTAATATTTAATTGAGTAATTTAATAATAATTACAAAAAAAAAGCTTACTTTGGGTGGCAAAATCTATTTTTTGCAAAACTTTGTATATAGAACATTTTATTATATTAAAATTTATTTTTATATAATTAAACAGTATACTCAAAATTTAGAATATCACTAGCATTGACGATATTTCATAATAAAGTGATACGATTTTGAAAAAATGAAATAGTAGAAACGGATTTTTTTTAAGTTAGAATGCATGAAAAAAGGACTAAAAAAAGTTGTTGAAAGGGAAGAATGACTATTTTTAAAGCAATGAAAAAGTCCGTTTTTTCCTAGTTAGGGATAGCTTTTAAACATTTGAGCAACACAGAAGGACAATTTAACCTAACGAGGGACAGAAATTCCTTGAATTGCTTTATGAGGGCGAGGGACCCCTCCCTACTGGAAAAGCTCGCAGGAAACTGTGTAAAAGAAAGACAGAGATTAAATTACTCTCCTTTTCTCTTGTTTTGAATGGGGAGAGAGAGAGAGGAGGGGAGGAATCGAGGTTGTGATACAGCTTTACAATACTTGCTTTTTTCAGGTTGTCTAGAGGAAATATTTATTACCCTGTGACGTCATTTTCAAACTTCATGATATTTGTCAAAACATAAGTATAAGAAAATGGAAAATAGTAGAGCAAAATTGAAGAAATTAAAAGCATCTAAGAAGTTCCTAATTTAATTTCAAGCGAAATAAGGAAAATTTTAAGAAATATAGATTATAATTTCTCTTTTATAAGAGAACTATTTACTTCTGCACCATATGACCAGTATTGTACGAGTACTTTGTCCACACTAAGTAACGCCTCCTCCTTCCTCCCAGTAGAGGGAGCTTTCATCGATCCTTACTTTCAGAATCACTCGAAGGGAGCCAAAAAATCTGTAACGAAACACTCATGTAAACTGCAAGAAGATAGCTGGAGTGCAATTTAGACGACAACACTTTTCAGAAAACAAAATAGAAAGAAAACTGGTGAACGTCAAGAAAAAACAATGTAATACTACCCAGAAAGTTTACCCCGCGGATCATCTTGTGCATGGTTGCTACAAGTTGGTTCCTCAAGAACAACGTCTTGGCGATCAATCTTTTACTAGAAATGAGGATTTGGCGGGGAAAAATCTTGAACTCCTTAAAATAAAGACTATATATATATATATATATATATATATATATATATATATATATATATTTCATATTTTCTAAACATCTTATGTTTCTGATAAATATTATGTACAACATATTAATATAATAATTTAAGTTTCTTTGAAATTTTAATCATCTTTTAGTAGAATGAGATATTGTTCAGATGGTAATTTGCTACTCAATTAAAAGAACATAACAATCTCTTGTTTATTTTTATTAGACTGGATAAATTGAAATTTTTTGCATTTCATCAACAAGACAGGGGAAGTGCTGTTTTTTTTTAAAATTAAAATTCCTACTATTAGCTCACACTCTCCCTACATATATATATATCTTGTTCAAATTTTCAATCGTTAATAAAATACTTTTTTTTTCATCCACTCAAGTTCAAGTACATTTTTTTAAACTTGTAGTGGATGAAGCTTAATGTTAATACTACACTTTGTAGGAATAAGTTTTGCCATTTTAAATAGCATTACACGTTCGCTTTGTTTCCTTATTTCCTACATCATCTACATTTTACAGGAATAAGTGTTGTCCTTTCTAATTAGCATCGCTTGTTCGCTTTGTCTCTTTCCTTTATTTTCCAGTCCATTTTGTCTCTTCGTTGCCATTAATTTTAAGAAAAACCTCAATATAAAACCACGTACCAGCACCTCTTCACTGTACGAATTCTCTTATGAATGTAACCGAGCTTGTCTCAATATTAAGCCGTATGGTTGACTTGGAGATCTACAAAGAGAGGCCAGAAATAATTTAGCAGCAACCATTTTATCGTTGCCACTCAAGAAAATGAACATTTCTTGTCCTGATTCGTTCCTGAGATTTGTAAGCATCAATTTTCCAGGTAATTTTGGCTCTTCGTTGCCATATTGAAAAATCAGTATTACGTTTCCTTTTTCTAGAGCCTTTTCTCCTTTTATTGTAATCATAATAAACTAAATCTTTTTCTTTTATTACGGCGATTTAAACACTTCTGTGCTTCGCGATTGGTGCTTGGTTTCTTAGCTACTCGCATTATTTCATAGAAATCCGTTTTGCCTTTAGTATTCGATAATATTCATAGAATTTATAAGTGGTTTTTCGCTGCAAGAAACTTTATTTGCTCGAACAAGCAAGGATGGTCTTATAATATGCTGTTTCACGATATAAACCATGCATATTGACGTATTCCAATATCTTGCTATCTGAATGTGTTGTATAAGGTAAGTAGTTTAAAATAGTTATTTAATTCTATATGTACCGAAAATCAAATCGTTGAGAATATAATCTCAATATTCGAAAAAACTACGTTTAACGTTATTAATGTTGTGACTCCAAATACATAAGTCTTTGTACTGAAGCCTTGGAGCATTCTAAAAGGGAAGTATGTTTTAAAAACTTTGGTACATCTCTGTCTTGGTACTTCTGCGGTCAAAAAATACATTATTTTTTATATTGGGAACAGCTTTAGTATACTTCCCTGCGAACTGTGTCATGTATCGTGTGAAAATGTATCGTGTTTTGAAAAAGGGATCATCATTTTCATCCATCAAAATTTCGAATCAAATTCCATGTTCAAAAAATGGCGGTAATCTTGTTTTCACTAGAAATCGTGAGTTAAAGAAAAAAAAAAGACTTATCCACTATTTTAAGAGGAATGAAAATAGACAAGATAATTTTACTGGATTCTTGATTAGGCTTTCCCTCTCTCAACCCCCCAAAATATTAAAAATAACAGGGTGGTAAAAATATAATGAACATTTTTAAGGGATTCATGAAGGAGAACCATTTTCCAAAACGACAAAAAGTAAAATTGTGAAACCCATTAACCTGTACAATAATATTTAATGCACAGTGTCAAGGGTGAGAGGCATGAACATCTGTTTCATGTATCACTCAACAGTATGCAAGAAAAGTGTTTACGTAAAAACTATTATGATGGTTGATTAGGTATACACTTATATTGCAAATAATAGACAATTTTTAAGGGTACTTGGACATGAGGGTGAAAATAAAATGTTGAATTTAAGATTCATTTTTTTTGTAACATTTATGTTTTAAAAATTATTTGTGCTGCTGATTCGTACAGCTTAATTTTGAGTGCCTAAGATATTTCAATATTTTATTGAACTATCAAAGTATTTTTTTGGTCAAAATTTTTTTCTTTCCCTTCAAGTTGAGTATGGGCATGACTTTTCAGATATAATGGTACCATTTTTAAAAATATTCTACTCATCATCTTGAAAACAATACATAAAATGTAATGAATCTAATTTTTGTAATGATAGTTCTGTATATATTCTTTGAAACAATTATAGAACTTCGTGGTTTTGGAAAATTAATTTTTTTTCACACAAGAAAACATTTCTCAAAACTTAAGGTAGTGCTTAGGGTGCCATCCAAAGGGATGTGGTATGGGTTGCCTCAGGTTATCACTTATGACCAAACTTGGCGTTATGTTTTAGCGAAAAATTTGGATGGATGATACTAAAGGTTAGCTTAATATTGCAGTGCTCTCTCGGTAATCTGACAAATACCAGACTGGAGCACTAACCGAAAGTGGCAGCTTACTGGAAAATCTCTCATAATAATGCATTCAAAGAGGGAAAGCTATTTTATGAAAATTTTTTAAAAAGTTAGTTATAAGATTATGAAATTGAAAAAAATCATCTGTTAAGAATCAAATTTTAAAATGATTTTGTCGGAAATTTTGAAAAAATAGATCGAAAATGTATGGAATGTACTAGATGGATTAACTGCAGATGATAACTTCAAGAAAAATAATATTCTATGTTAAGGTTATTAAAGAGTGGTATTGAATAAACCATGATCTGATTTTTTTTTTTTAAAAAGTGGTACTTGTCTATTATAGTGGTGCCCGATCATTAATCGCCAGGCAACTAAGAAATATCGGCAAGTAGGTTGTATCGAAAGATAGGCTTCACGAGTTTGACGATGACTTAGCATAATCATAATTTGATGGGCACCGCTTTAACAGACAAGTACCAAAAAAGTTTCATGTTGAAAAATATTTCTGGATCTTATAGTGGTACTTTGGTTTTTTAATCTATAATTCACACTTTCTCTAAAGGTATTGTAATTTTAGAATTGTTAGAAAATAGTATACACATTTGTATAGTAAAAAGAAGTACTATGATTTGCATGTTTTATATTTCATCATGTTAATCAGTGTTTTTGTTCCACTCCCTTTGTTTCCTTTTGGTTTTGAGGAATCATGAAGGTACTGTGGAACTTGTTGGTTGATGAAAAAGAAAACTGATTTCTTTGAAATTGGGAATTTCATGGAACATAAGAGAAAATAAATTTTTTCATGAATTTATGCTTCTTAAAAGATCAAACCTTGCTGAAAATAATCCATGTATTAAAAAGTAAGCAAATAAAAAAAATTAGAATGCGATCAGAAATTTATGCTCTATATGCTGTATAAAGGCTGCTATATATTCTTTACTATCAAATGAAATTCAGAAAAATTTTGAAGACTTGCTAATTTGTATGTGTATTTTAAATCTTGATTATGCAGAACATTATTTGTTTACAAAACAGTACATATAACCTGTAAAGATATTTAAATAAATATTTTTTGCCTATTCTCAAAGTTATTATTTATTTAGTGACTTATTAGGGTGAGTATTATTAGGAAATGTTATTGGAGCATCATGTTTTTTTCGAACAAAAGTCTTCTGAAAAATACGAAAGTATATTATGGAATGTGAAAGTTTTATAAGTACTGCATAAATGCATTTGCTTCTTATTTATAGTCCACAATGAAAGTCTTCTTTGATTGTGAAAATATCTTTTTAAGATTTGTTATGTGTACTTTTTCTGTACTTTTCCATTTTGTCAGTGCAGGCGATAAAGTCACTAGAAATGATATAACCGATGCCAAACTCAATATCTTTCTGATGTGTTTATTGTGTGTTGTCACCAATACAGTCTGCTTGGCAAGATTTGGGCTGGCATAATGGAAAAATACCCTTTATTCTTTTATGGAGTAAGAGTTCTAATTATGTCAAATAATTTCTTCATTACATCAAATAGAAATAATTCATTCAGATTGGGAGACTACTGAGTTTTATTTTAGTTTCAGTGTTGAAGTATTTGGACCTATAGTCTACATCTTATATGTTATATCCAAAAGACATTTTTTTTTCCATTTTTACGTGCAACTCATTCTCATTACATACATACATATGTATATATATGTATCATTGAAGCACTAACAGTGCTATTTCAAATGATAACTGAACAGTTAGATCAATTATGAATTGCTTTGATTATGTAATGTATTTCTCTATTTAATCTCCATTTTCTTCATAACAGAATAACAGAGTTTCAATATTGTTTCTCTATTTCTGGGATCGGTTTCATTTTTTTTATTGCATGGTTTTTCCATTTGGCTCTAAATTTTAACTTAATCTTAAGATTTTTTTTTTGTTCTGAGAAACATTGATTTTTCCATCTATATTAAAGAATTTTAATGGTTTAAGATAAAAGCAAATGATATTTTAATGGAAGATTTTTATTACAAAACTTTTGAAAAGCAAAATAATGTGGAAAGCTCTTTTCTCTTTCTTTTATATTGTTTGTTGACACTTTTAAAGAAAATATAATTCCTTGCAAGTTAATGTTTTTCTTTATTTTTTCACTGCTATCTCAGCTTATAGATTATTGGTAAAGGATTGCTGTTAAATGGATTTGGAGGATGTAAAAAAGAATGTCCAAGAATAAGTATCTGGATTAAATCTTTCTATTACTTCTCCATGGTGGGAAACTTGTACGTGTGTATTCTTTCTTATTTGTACCCAAGTTGTGACCAGATGTGAAGGAATAGTCCCAATGTAGCTCATGCATGTCGTAAGAGGTGACTAAAATGGATACCCAGTGTCTAGGGGTACCAGACACCCTGTCCTTTAGGATTATATCAGGCGACCTCAGAGGCTTGCTTTCTTTAGGTAGGTATGAGCATCATAATCATAAGGCACCTTAGTGATCTTTTTCTTTCTCATGGGGTTTAATGTCTTTGGTATATATGGGTGATGCCTTTGTGTTAACCTAGCGATCCTTTTCTATTTTCAACCCTCTTTTTTGTCAACCCATTTTTGTCTTTTTTTTCATGTCTAGACCACAGTTAAATCTTGTTTGGTGCAGCATAGCCACATCTGACTCTTGCACCATTATATTTCACTTTCACTCATTCATGGACAAGGAACGGATCAGAAAGTTGCTTCAGACCAAAGCCACTCCTTTAATGTATCATGTCCACAAGTAATAAAAAGCTGATAAGCTTATGCATGCCAACAACACAATCTATCCAATTTACCACTTTTTCACACTTATTCTTCCTAGGAATTAACATCTTGACCACTGTTTGATAAACAGTATTCCTCTTCCCTCTTCTTCTAACCTCTAGCGTTTTTATAAACCCACTGGTCCACAACATAAATTCCATTCTTCAAGCCACCCTTTAAAAAATTAGAACAATAGTTGAATGCATTGTAATGGTTTTGTCTGCTTTTCCTCTCCTTTTTAAATTCGCACTATTAGCTCACACTCTCTATGTATATCTTGTTCAAATTTTCAATCATTAATAAAATAATTTTTATTCATTCAATCAAGTTCAAATACATTTTTTTTAAACTTGTAGTAGATGACACTTGATGTTAATACAGTTTTTTCAAATATTAATTCATTTAATTGGTGAAAATGCAGTTTTGTCCAACCGCTTAATGCGATTTCAAAAATTGCCAAACTTGGCGATTTTTTTAGCTAAATGTTAAGTCCACAAAACGGACCAGGGTAGCCACATTTGGCAAAATACTGTCAAATAATTCCTGTCGCCAAGGAGGGTTGGGCTAAACTGCATACAAATCATTTAATTTACCAGATGAATTAAGAAACAAGCCAATGCTGCTGCTATGTCATTTGTCTTGTAATGTCAAAGTTGGTAGAGCGTCGGCATAGAATCTTCATGCCTTAGGATCGAGTCTCGTTGAAGCATAATTTTTTTTTATTTGATTTTCAAATAATTAATTTTAGCTTTAAATGGGAGAAAAAAATTTCCCTTATGTAAGATATTTAGCAGTATATAAATTTAGGAATAAATACTGCCAGTGACGAAGTGTGTGGATTGCTGGAAAAAAATTTCTTTTGCACTTAATATTGTGATTCTGTTTTATGTATTTACATATTTATATTAATTGTAATTATTTAATAAAACTTATCTGAAATAAAATTTTCTTTGTTGAATTAAGTAGGAATTGATGCAATTTTTTTTTTTAAATTACTTGTTTTTATCTCCAGCTACCGTTTCATTTTCGTATTGGTGCATCAATATTTTACCATCTCAGCAGTATCCTGAAAAATATCAGTGAAATTTAGTTCTGTAAAGAGGAAGGCATTTATGTTTGAGGATAAAATAAATATTATTGAATATATTGAAGATGAGCTAATCAAACAACAATATACAGGGAATTTTCTTTGTCAAAATCTATGGTTTCCAACATTTGGAAGAGTCGCAATGGGATCATTGCTACTCTTGAAAAAAAAGTCAGAATATAGCCTAGGAGGTATGTCAAGCTGAAAAGGAGTATGTAGATGAAGTTTTTTCAAATTGGTTTATTATTCAGCAAAATTGAAATCTTTCTACAACAGAAGTTATGTTGCAAAACAATACAAATGCATTGAACATTATGAAGAAACTATTTCATATGCCCTAATGGTGGACAGATTTTAAAAACAGAATAGGTTGTGAACAGATTTTAAAAACAGATTTTAAAAATAGAATTATCTAAGGTTGTGGGTGAAGCATTATGTGTTTCTGCATCTTATGTGGAAAACTCAATTGTTGCTTGGTGTAATTTGGAATCAGGAAGAGAAAGACATTTTTAATGCTGATTGGAAGTGGATTGTTTTAGAAAATGACTAAATCAAATTTTTCCTTTTAAAACAAATTTTAACATTTACACAATAAAGATTCAAATTTTAGCATTTTTTTTAACATTTAAAATGCTCATTTGGCAGGTAGCTGTTGAGAATTAGAACAATTGTTCTTGTGTGAGTACAAATATGGATTAATATGGAAAAAAAAACAAAAACCAACTGATATGCAGTTTTCAAAATTCTGAATATTTAAAGATTGTTAAAAAGTTATCCGTATGTTACAGAGCTAAATGAAAAGCTGGGATGGCTACTGATTTATGTGAAGATAAGCTACTTTGTCAATTGGACACAGATTTGGTAAAAACAAAATGCAAAATTGTACTTCTAGTAGATAACATTCCTCGTTCCCACTTAAAAAAATTCTTGTTCATCAATCTTGTTTTTTCTGTCCCAATACAACTTCTATGCTGCAATTGATGGATTAAGGTGTTATTCACAGCCTCAAATTTTGCTACAGAAGGCAGTTAATTCTGTATAATTTGGAAAAATCATTTTGTGAACAGAGATTGTAACATTTCTTTTAAAAACAATCATTTTATTTGAGATGTTTTGGAGATAAATCACAGCTGAAAATATTTGAAACTGCTTTTGATTTATGGATTTTTTTAAGAATGTATTGGAAAAATAAAAGATCAATAGATGGCAATGAAACCTTCTGATTGTTAAGTAGCTGGAAAATTCATAGAGTCAATTTTTCCTCCTGTGTATGAAATTGAACAATTTAAACTGTGTTATTTATAGGATTTCAGATATTTGTAGCTACGATGACATTACATTTGAAGTAAAATGAAACAAAAATGCTGATTTGGACTAAAACAATTTCCTACCCTTGGAAGAAAGTAAAATGTCAATGCCTTCAATCTATGGAGTGAATTTGATTATTATGAATTTCACTTCTTTAGTTTTTAACTAGTAATTAGAATAAGGTGACCTGACGTTCCACTTTTAGTGGGACAGTCATGATTTTTAACAATTTATCCCTCGTCCTGCGTGATTGTTCAGAAAATCCTGATTTTTAGAAATAATGCATGACAAGTTAGGGAATGGCAAGAGAAGAAGGGAAAAAAGGGTTTTTGGCTTCCATGTAGCTATTTCACCAGGATATGAGTTTTATATTAGTTTTGTAAATTTTATAATATTACACTTTTATAATAAAAATAATTGTTGAGAACTGATTATCAGAAACTGCTTATGAAAGTTCGCCTTGATCAGTTGTTAGAATACGACCACCATTATTTGGACTTAATGAACAGTGGCATTTTTCGACATTGGTAGCAACGAAAACATTTTGAGTTGTAAAATGAAGAGAGAATGTTATGTACACTTCCACAGATTTTATTCTTATGGTGACATGTTTCAGTAGCGATCTAGCATCATTTGGAACATTGTTATAAAGGAATTACATCTGATACAAAAATTTTAAACGGAGGGGAATTTTAGGAAGGAGAAGGGTCAGGTTGTAAGGAGTTTATTTGTGGTCCACGAAGTAACACCTTCACATATTGAGCTTTGTAACCGTCTCTCATACGATACACATCACACTGCATGCTAGTGCTAGTTAAACAAGTGATGTTAACAAATATATTATTCAGATGATTTAGTTAAGTAACTTATTTATGTACAAAAGGTAGGTCTTTCAATTTTTTTAATGGTGAGATTTATAACATAAAAGAAATAATTTTTTTTCAATGATTTTCTTCTGAGAACAAAATAAGAGAAAGAAATAGTAAAGGAAGTGGTTAAATTAACTATTTCCCTTATTTTTTATCTGTGAATAAAAGTTCGACTCATATAATATTGCTGTTTAGTGAGAATCTAATTTAGAAGATAAAAATCTATATTTTACTTATAGATGCATCTCAATTTACCAGTTGATTTATATGATATGGAATTTAACTGAAAAGATTGTGTTAAAAAATTACTTAGAAATTTTTTTCTTTCAGATATTACTTTCTGATGACATCCGAAGAAGAGTGGTTAATTGGAAGCTATCATAAAGATATCCATAATTATCTCCGTTTGAAGGAGCGCAAGCGATTCATTTATCGTGGACAATCTCCCCAATTACATTTACGGAAAAGTATGATTGAATGGATGAATATGATCTGTCTAAAAATGGAATTTTGCACATCTGTACAACATTTAGCTGTTTATCTCTTAGACATTTTTATGGACAATCATACCATCTATGATGATCATCTACGTATGGTTATTATTGGATGTTTGATGGTTGCAGGTTTGTATTTATAAGCATATTATCATTTATATAGTTTTTTTTGAAGATGAAAAATCTTAAGATAGAAATTGATTTTTTGATTAAATTCAATTTTAATTTAATTTATAATAAATAAAGGATGATTAAATTAACTCTTGGTTTGTTTTTAGAAATCAACCATCCCTTTTTTATTTAGTAAGAAAAGCATTTATTAAATGACTTTTAAACTTCAATTATAATGCATAAATTATAAATTGTTTTTGCATTTTGACAAGAAAATTTATATATATTTTATTATGTTGAATATCTTATTACTTCTCTCTCTATAATTTTATTTGGAATCCAAATTTGTTATTTGTATTTAGCATTTAGCTACAGTATAAATCAGAATTTGATGGTTTTGAAAGCTAAGTGCATAATTTTCTTAACAGTTAGTGTATCTTGAAAGGGATTGTGCATTTAATTATTGTTTTATTGTATATATTTTTTGCAATTTTAACTAAAAGTTTTGAAATTCGATTCTGTAAAATTTTGAAAGGAATTTTTAATGTAAAGTTGATTGTTTGTGTCAACTGAGTAGCCTTCACAAGAATTGAAGGAAGTTGCATCTATTATTATATACCTACAATAAAATGTAGGTCGCTTAGCATCACATTATCCATAAAACTAACTTTTCAATCTAGCTATAAATCTATAAATTCATTTTAGTTTTTTGATTTTTAATAGTGTTCAATAATTTCACATTTTTAAAGATGCAGCAAAATTAAGATTATGAATAATTTTTAATTATTGCTCACAGTAGTGTGTTTAGGCTCATAAACTAAACATAATTCTTAAAGTAAGCCATGATGACAGATTTCTTTTATTGTTGAAAACTGAAATTTTGTAAATATTTCCTTTTATATCCATAATTGATGAAAGTAAGGTAAAAAAGTGTTTTCCCTCAATATAGTAATCAGTTTATCAGCTTAAGTAGACTATGATCAAAATAATAACATTAATCTACAATGCTGCTTTTATTTTCCTATGTATAGTATATTTTTATCATATTTGTTTTGTTATGCTATTATATAGAAGTTTGGCTAGAAATAAACAATAGAAAGTTTCGGGATAAAAGTAATACACCAATACAATTAAAAATTTTGTAAACAAATATTTTAGTTTGTTTATTTTTGTATCAGTCAGTCAATAAATTATGCCATTAATTATTTGTATATATATTATAACTTCAAGAAATATATTTTAATAATTTATTAGTAAGATTCTGTCAACATTATTCACTCCTGAAAATATTGGTAAAACATTGATTTAACCCTTTGAATTAATTTTAATTTCTTTATGTTGAACAAATTAAATTGATTTCATGTTTGCATTTTGTAAATGTTAAATTTATTAAAATAAATATTCAGAAAAATGAAATTTTTTTGAAAAACTAAATGTGGAACAACATGATGGATTATATTTAGCTCAATGAATTTTACTTGTCAGAAAAGGACCTATGGCTGCAACCAAGTTTAACACTTCTACAGTAAAAGAAAAAGTTAAAGAAAAAACTGATGTAAATTAAGTAAATTGTCTGTGTTGACAATGTGTTAGTATTTAAGATAATGAATAATTTATTTGTAAAGTGATTTTTGAAATGTGGAAATTTTGTAATTCTATTGAAAATTAGTGGCCGCGGTAGCCTAGTGATCAAGGTCGTGGACTAGCAGCCGGCGGTTTTCGTTCAGTTGCAGATCCTTGGCCACCAAAGATCCGCCGTGTAGCCGGAACTGATGCACGTTCAATCTGTCGGGTCCCAAAGTCCTCCCATTGGTGTGGTGTGGTGTGGATGTTAGAAGAGGGGGTGCCAGCTCAGTTGTCGTCCTCGTCACTTGACAGTGGTTCAAAATTACGAGGTCTTTTGCTAATAGCCCTCGTGTTGTTTCTAGTGCGACGTTAATAAAAACTAAAATAGTTTTATGGTTTTAAAGTTTTAATATTATTCCCAGCTTTTGAATTTTGGCAAGACTCAAAAGTCGACTTTTTAAGTACAATTCTTGTAATAAAAGTTTTTAAAACATTCTTTCTTGAACTTTTTGTAATGTTTCTGCAGTTTATCCTTAATTATTTTCATTTTTATCTGGTTGATCTAAGAGTTTCCTGCCACTTTAAATGTGTAGTTCTAAAGTAATAAAATTTATGTGAATAGTAATGCCATCCAAGTCAGCAACCTTCTGTCAATGTTTAGGTAGTTTTTTTGATACCCCTGCGGACAAAGTCAGACAATTTTAAATAAAAAAAGCCATGCATCTCTTTTTTGACCTCTTTAGTAGAAGTCAAAATTGTTCCACGGATATGTAGCTGCAGATGGGAGAAGAAGAAATCAGTATAATGTCTGAATATTTTGGTGTATGGATCCTCAGGTCTCATCACATATAACTCAGACATGTCATTCATACAGCTTCCGGCTAATGATAACACTGATTTGGCTTTTGTGCTGTCTTAATAGAACAAAATATTCTTCCTTCTCAATATTTATCAGCATTTTTCTTTCACTGCAGCATCAACATTGTACAGCATGAGACTAAAAATTGCCATTTATGGTCTGACCACTTCCAAGAAATTCCCTATGAAAAATAGTGTGATAATCCTGACAGATTTGCATAAGTTTTATGTATATAAGTAACCATTTTTAAACCATTGCAGCTCTGTTTTTGACCACCTGCTTTTGTGCCCAGTATTGTAAAAACCCTACTATTCATTGGAAGGGATCATGCTCTCAAAATGGGCACTTTTTTTGATCCTGGAGCAAATTTTTGAAAGCATTTGGCTGGCTAACATTTGTTGGCATTCATTAATTTATATGTACTTCAACAATTTAATCTATGACAAAGTGAGGCATTTATTTACTAAAACAATTGTTGATTGTGTAATATCATACTGTGCTGTAATTTCATGTGTTGTGTATTGTCTTTGATTCTTTTGAGCAGATCATCAATAGAAATTGACCATCTTGAGTGTTGCATCTCAAATTTAAAAATCTTTCCTTTTGAATTTACTTTGCCAGACTTAAAAATGTTTTATAAGTGACAATACCATACTCTGAATGCTTATAGTTTTTAGAGGATTTTGACTGCACTAATTTTACTTAAGAACTTGTAGTACATTGAAGATACTCATTTGATAGCTTTCTCTCTCTCTTCTAGATAAATAAAACTCTCTTTCACTCTCTTCTAGATAAATAAAAATTAAACTTTTCATTAAACTTTTTATGAGACATTTTATATTTCTTCTTATTCATTTGAATGCGAGAACTGTAAATGTAAATTGGCTTAATAGTTTTTCATGTGCATGTGTTTTTGATTTGGCAGAAAATTTTTCTGATCGATCTGATATTAATGACCACATATGTGCCTTTCTAATCGGCTTTTAAAAGAAAGAATTAAGAATTTGCGATATAATTTTTAAGTCATGGTTTAATGAAATTGTTTTTGTTTAAAGGCAGGAGTTTTGTAATCTTCATAAATTAAGATCTGTCATAAAATTAACAAGTTATTGTGGCACCTTTATATGAGATTAGAAAAAGTAGTTAAATTCTTATTTTGAAGGAAGGCTCATTGAGCCTAGTTAAAATTATAAGTATTCTTTGGTTTAGCAAAAATTGGCGATGGGATTTTACACATGTACCATATTTTCCATCACTCTTGGATTATGTTGAACATTATTAATTTAAATGTAAATAAAATGCATACCGTAAACTTTTTTTTAACGAACTATGATACAACTGAAAAAATTACATGCATGTGGACAAATTATATATAAAATTAAATAATGTATAATCTGTGAGGTAGAGATTCTTAACATGCAAAAAATACATAATGTAAAATTTTTCTAGTTCAGAGTTAAAATTTTCTTGCTTTTATTTTTATTTTATTTACTTTAAATATTAGACATATATATATATATCTGTGTTTGTAATGATTCAACTTTAATTTGTGATAGTTTCACTGAAAAATATTTTAATTTCTTAATTTTTCCCATTTTCTCACATAAAAGTAAAGAGTTTATTCTTATTTCTTGATTCAAATCCAAATAATCCTTTAATTTATGCGATCACACACTCATAAAAATTTACTGAATACACAGTGGAAGATCTGTTGGGATAATCCCTATTAGAGGCCATGTAAATTCTTCTACAAGGTCCGTTGCCAATAGCCCTCGTGTTGTTTCTAGTGCGACATTAATAAAAAAAACCCCAAACTAAACTCCATATAATGTATTTTTCTAGGCCTGTTTGATACTCCTTTAAGTTGTGTATCTCTGAGGGTTCATGCACCTCAAATTATGTTGGAAACTGTTTAAGATAGTGTATTTTAATAAATTTTAAAACAGCTTTGGATTGCAGAAATTTAAAACTTTACTGAATTTTTTATCTCCTTATTTGCTAATTCAATGTTAATGTAATTGTGAAATTATTAACATGATACTGATTATTTTGTTTAGATTTTACATTAATGTTTTAACTTTTTTTATGCAAGGCATACAGAACTTTTTAATATAGTAAATATTATGGTAAATATATAACTTTCCTCTTTCAGATAAAATATTTTTTTTCACACATAGTGTTACATTTCTTGTATACTTAGTTCCTTCTTTTTATATTTTTTTCCAGTTAAACTGGAAGAGAAAGACAACCTCATTCCAAGAAACAGTGATTTCAATTCACTTCTTGGAAACAAGTACAAGCTTATTGAATTTGTCTCCATGGAAATTTCTATTCTTAATTTTTTCAACTGGGACATATTGTTTCCTACAGCTGCTCATTTTGCAAGATATTATAGTTTTTATTCTTTTCATCAAAGTGACAACATGGGTGACAATCCACTGCAAAAATGCGAGCACTCTCGGATCTATTTTTGGAAATATGTTGACTATTTCTTGGGAGTATCTTTATTAGGTAAATTTTTATAATAAATTTACAGTTTTATTATTTTTTTTTATCAATACTGAATAAATTCTTTATTTGTCATGGGCATATGGTTTATAGAAAAAATTATTTCAGTGGATAATTTAAATTGGGCTGTGAAAGTATATTTTTGATAAGAATAATTTTCTGGTATATTAAGTTCAGTTATATTTGGTGAATTAAATCTAATGTTTTAAAATTTTGTTTTAATGAGATAAAATTCTATTCAAGGCCTGAATGCCTGAAACTAGCCCTAGATAATCCAATATTTTTGTTGAGTGAAGGTACTCCAAATGCTTTGATTAGAGCCAACAGTTTTTAATACTTTGGACTTAGAGAATTAATACTAATTAATACTAAACAAAATAAGAAATTTATAAAGGAAAGTAATTAAAGTAAAAAAAGAATAATTATGTAAGGAAATTGTATAACTGTTCAGATTTGTTGTGGTGCTCATCAGAAACTCTCAATTGAGTACTAATTTCATTTCCAAAATTGAAGTGCAATGGAGAAATATGAAGGTTATTTTTCAATCTCCAATGTTGCATAAAAAAACGATAAGTTTGAAGAACAAAAGGATTATATTATCTTTAGTCAAATATAATCAATATTACTTTTCCATAAAGTCATCGTGAACAATGAGATGTATGTTATATTGGTGGATTAGTTTTCCAATACCCTCTTCTTAAAAGGTTACAACCAGAGTGTTGAGAAAATTTTCCATGGCATTTAGAATCTCTTTATTGATATAGATGCACTATCCTCCCAGATCTCTCTTAGTTTAAAAGAGGTGAAAGTCACACTGCGCCAGTTTTAACTGTATGTTGTGTGACCTATCTCTTCCCATTTAATTTGTGCAAGAAGCCGTTTAACTATCATCATAATAATAGGCGATTCTGCATTGTCATAGATCAAAACAGTTCCAAGAGACAGCATTCCTCTTTTGTTATGACTTCAGTGTCTATTTAATATCTGACAATATATATTTGCATTGATATCATAATTCCAGGCTCCATGAGCAACACATCACTCTTTTCTAATCGCAGAAAATGGTAGCCATGATCTTTTTTTTTTGTGAATATTTGTTTGAATTTTTTTGAGTTTGTTTTGGGAGTTCATGTGTATCCATTGTTTGAGGATTGTTATTTCAAATCTAAATAGTGATAAACAATCTAAGCTTCAACTATTGTGGCAGTTGATTTCAAAACTTCCCTCCCCCATTAGAATAATGTGTGAAAAAATTTAAGACTGATGACATGTGTTTTCTGGATTTCAAACAACATCTTGAGAAACTAACATGCACAAAGTTTTCATCAGTATTAGTATTCCATTGCTATCATATATGTAGCTGACCTTAAAATTTCTGGAAAATCCACAGATGGTTCACTAATAGTAAACCTCCATTTCTGTCGAACCATTTTATCAACTTGTTCTCTAAAAGGTTCACTGTTGATAGACTATCATCCTTATCAATTTTCATCCGAAATATCAGTTTGATCAACTTTAAATTTCTTACATCATTCATACTCAACATTATCACTTATGTAGTTCACACCTTAATCACAACTGATTCTTTGATGAATTTTTGTTATGATGTTCTGTTCTGCCTTAGGAAATAAATGCTATACATCTTGCTCTTGGTGGGATAATCGGTAATATTGGCAAGTTACAGGCATGCAGCTTGGCTCTAGTTGGTGTTTGGCGGTGACAGATGATATGGTGAATAAGTTACTCAGTAGGGTAGTATGCAGATATGCCTTGTATAACTGAACTAGTTACTTAACAGGACTATGGAGATTGGGGGAAAAAAAAGCTTTTTTTTTGTATATTTTATTTTAGTTTAGTAGAATAATATTTATTTTGGCAGTAAAGCATTATTAATAAAGGACTTAAAGTAAAAATACTGCTGCTTAATGTACTGTTTTTTAATATATTTTCTATATAATTGTTTCAGATCCTGCATTCATTAATTTTACTCCTTCCTTGGTGGCTGCATCTTGTATAGCTTCTACTCGAATATGCTTAACTATAACTCCTTGCTGGTCTAAACATTTGGAAAATCTTACTAATTACAAGTATCCTCAGCTGAAACCATATGTTGAAATGTTGTTGAAGTAAGTGACATAAATTTATCTTAAATTATTATCCATCAAAGGGGATATTATTTTCATACTACTTTAAAATGGTATTCTTGACTGCTTTTCAAATTGTATCATTAGAGTATTTTGCTTTATAACCATCAAAATTTTTGAAAGTACTTAATACTGCTATTTTGTGATTCCACCCATTGCCTATATTGTAAAAAGTTATCTTACATTTATTTTGTGGTTTTGGTCTTGAAGATAATTGGAAATACTGACTTCGTATAAACAAGTTTGATTTTGGTATTAGTTATTATGGAATGTCAAATTAAACATAATTTTATTTTACTTCAGACTATTAGAACTTCAGATTTATGTAATTCCTGATTGTTTTTATCTTCAATTGTGATGCAAAATTAGTGTTCTATCAACGAGTTTATAATATTGTTTATATAAAAATCCAATTATCAATATTATTTTAAAGTTATACAAACATTTTTTCTTCAAATTTCCAACTTCATATGATTATTTAATATTGTTCAGGTAACTTCAGTGTTTGATCTGTATTGGTAATCCAAGAGAATTAGCTCAATTATAAATATTATTTTGAAGTTAACTTTATTTATTTTTTTATCATAATTACTGTAATTCTATTCAAATAACTTGCATGTTTTGGGTTTATAGACAGTATTAGTGAATAAGTTCAATTGTTATATATATTGTAAAGTTGTTCAAACATTACTACTTTGTAAATATTTCACATAAGCTTCCTTATTTAAGTATTAATTTTTTTTTTTTTTAAAAAAAAGATATTACATTTTTTAAAGCACTTTTAATGGTTAAAATTGTTCTTTGAAAAATTTTGTTCATAACAGATTTTTTAACATTTATCATAGTTAAATTGTTTTTAGCATTTGAAATGTGTAGTTTTAATGTTATCTGTCATATATAAACAAAGTCTATCGTTGTTAGCGACAAATCCAAATTTATTTTGGGCAGTGATGATAATCATGTAGGTGTGTGGAGACCATGTGGTGAATGTCTCAATCCTGCCTTTGTTGTACAGTGACACACTGCTCCCACAACTAGTGTGATGGTATGGGAGGCCATCACATACCACATGGTCACCCCTAATAATAATCAATGGCACCTCGACAGCCCAGAGGTACGCTTGTCACATTCTTCAGCCACATGTGTTGCTACTCATTACAGGGTGCCCAGGAGCCATTTCTCAACAGGACCATTCTCATTCCCACACAACATGGGTTTCATAGGACTGCCTCCGTTACATTTCCACCCTTCCCTGGTCTACTTGATCCCTAAATTTGTCACTGCTTGAGTATATCTGGGATAATTTAGGATGGCAAGTTGGACAGCTTACGAGTTTGCTGGAATTAAAGGTGTTTTTACAGAAACTGGAATGAGATGTTGCAGTACATCATACGGGATGAGTATGCCTCAATGCCCGATTGTATCACATGCATTCATGCTAGAGGTGGTCTAACAGGGTACTAAAACTTCCATTCATTTGTAGTTTTTCCTACAATTAATGGATCATTTGGCTTTGACTTTGTATTCACTTACTTACATCAATGTTATACTTATGTATATAAAATTTTGTTTTATTCTGACAACTTTTTCTTGGTACACAATTTTTTTTATCAGTGTATTTATACTCAGAAAAAAATATTATGTAAGATATTAAATTTTCTAAATTTGTTTCCCTTCTTTTCTAGGCAAGGCTGTTATGTGTGAGTTTAGTGCTTTTTCAAGCTTGTAGTTAATCTGAATCTAAGTTGAAGAAAAAAACATTTGTGTATGAATGTTTTTAAGCCTGCAATTTGTTTTTAAAATATTCTTTCCATTAGCCTCTTAACCTTTACAACTTGGCGGTACATATGCTGTACCAAATTTTTTTTTTGTCATTTGCTTCAGCTGCTGTAACATTTTTTTTTTGCTGTTGTACCATGCTATCTAGAGACAGTTCTTCTCCCCTTTTTCCCAGAAGTCCCTTTTACGACTTTCTCTGACTCTTCTTACGACTTTGCTTCTATTGTCCGTAATTGCATGGGGATATTTTTTGCCAATGTTATTAGTTGTGCGTGAATTCTTTATAATGGCGACCTTTAGGAACAATCAGTTTCGATTTAAAAAAAAAAAAAAAAAAACTCAATTTGATGACCTTGCGTTGTCTATGAACAACAGATTTTTCTTTTCTGTTGTTTTTTCTTCTATTTTTTAGAATGCTTTGAAAATTCCTCACTCAAATAGAGATTGGAATTTGATGAAAGATTTAGATGAAAATTTTAATGATAGTGATTCAGATTTTGGAGATGAATTAGAATATAGCATTTTTAAAAATTAATAGTGAGGTTGATTTAGATGTATCAGTGGATCCTGTTCAGTTAAAAACCGGCTGCTAAATCTGTCGAGTTTCTAAGTCGTCATGTTGGTGTGGAATTTTGGTGCGTGGGTGTTGTCCTCATTACTTGAACAAAGTTCAAATTTATGAAGTCCATCACCAGTGCATTCCTATTGCTTCAGAATGCAATGTTATAAAAAATCAAATCAAATTGATTGCAAATTATTTGGAGTACATTGATTTTTTTTTTTTGTGCATTAAAACAATGAAAATTGGAAAAGAAAATTGTTTAATAATAATGGTCTACATATTGTTCTTAACATTTTTCCTTTTACATATTTCGTCGAACAATTTTGAAAACATGAGGTATTATTTTTTATTACATTGTTTCAATGTTGCAGTTAAATTTGTAAGTTGCAATAATGAGAGCACAAATGAATTCTGTTCACTAAACCATGTGACTACACACCTATATATGTATATTGTATGTATATATTTATATGATTCAACTATCGTACTCTCAGAGAGTGTAGTCATGAGATTACAGAAACCATGTTTAACTATGTTTTAACGTACTTGCTTCTAGAATATATATGGAATAACTGTCGCTTTCTTTTGTTATTTGTTTTGTTTGAAAATATTAATTTGCAATTTTATTATTAATACACAACTCTAAGTTATGATAAATTTTTTAATATTTGAAACAAAAAGATTATTTATTATTTTTTAAGGAAAACATTTCATAAAAACACGAATAAATTTTTAAAAATTCAAAAATTATTTTAACAGACAAATATTTATTATATAATGCCTTATTAATATTTTCATAATATTTTTCTCATACTTAAGGGATATTAGCTTATATTGCTCCACATCTTTTTTCAATCTATCTCATACTTATGCAATGTATACAATACATTCTTGTTTCAGAATAAGTTATTTTTAGCAATTTGCATAGACTTAAAAATTACAAATGGAGCAAATAAAAGTTATGTATCTAATAATTTTTACTAATACATGATTTCTAGTCAGCATTCCAATCATATAAATTCCACTTTTTTAGTACTTCTGAAATGCTGTACATCAAACTCTAGAAAACATATTTTTTAACTTTAAAATTTACTTAAAAAGAGACATGTGTGCACGTATTAAAAAATTAATAGTACTTATAAAATCAAAAAATGCGTCTGAAATTTTGTAAGCCATTTTATTAAAAATGAAAACCAGAATTCAGAAAAAATTATTGTAATATGATATGGCACCAAATATTGGGATCTTTCTTTTTTTTGAAAGATTACTGACTAAAAATCGGTAACCCTTAGTATCTCCCCTTTGTAACTAGAAAAATTTTACAATACCGCATGTGGCGTATTTAGACTTCCCGGTGTTCCCAGAGGGGAAAAGAAAATTTTTCCTGGATCCTAAGAGCACCGAAGGGATATTTTGACTTGGATTCAGCCGAATTCTAAAGGTTAAAGTAATGCAAGATTGTATTCACAAAAATTTGCTTAATTCCTTTAGAATAGAATTCATAGGATCAGTTGATTGACATTTGGGACCAATATTCCAAATTATAATCTTGGTTTTCTTTATAATATAAATTGATTTTAATTATTTTGTAGGCTTTATACTTTTTATTTTATGATATTTTGCTGTTATCTCAGTAAAAACTATGATTACATTAACAATACAAATGAAAATTACAATTAATTGAAAGTAGATATTTTAATTTAATGTTATGTAGATATTTTAATTTAATGTTATGTAGATATTTTAATTTAATGTTGCATAGGTATTTTAATTAATATTACGTTCCTTTTAATTATTGAGAATCATCAGTCATTATTCTCTTTCTTTGTTCAAAGCTTTGCTAGCTAAGAAGCAATCTTTCCAAAATTTGTTTTATAAATCTGCTTTAGCAGGATAATACTTAATTGTTTTGTAGAGCCAATCAGTTGGTCAATTTACTGAAAATTGTCAATTCTGAGTTTTTATTGAAAATTGTTGAGTGGGATAGGGAGAGTTTATGAATGTTAAATTCAACTGAACATCAAAGTCCTTACCTGGTTAGGATATGGAAATGCAAATCAGGTACATTTTAAATGTTGTTTTCATCAGATGTGTAATCTTGAGCTATAGTCAGTAGTTCATCATATTGTTTACTTGATAAAATATTTCAAACCACAGCTAATTCTTTGGAATTATGCAAGACCGATTGATTTGTTATGGCCCTTTTTAAACTGCTTGCCTCCTTTTCTCTACGCCATGTGGCATCAAGGTCCACTTACACTTTTTCATCTTGTCATGAGGCAGTGCATAGGAACAATTAATTTCTACTTGCAAATTGTAAGTATTCTGCATATGCATCTGGGGTATCAATATTTGTACTTGTGCAGCTATTGGATGAACACAGCTGAAGAGGAAAAGGAGTTCTTACCTTGCTGATCCAAATGCTGCTTTGGTGAAATGTCTATTGTCTTCATCCTCTCCTGGACCTCTCTGGATTCTTTTCTCTCTATTGATGGTTCACAGATCAGCTTAGTTGATCATAGACCACTAAACAACATCTCGCATCAGAAGACTCATAGTTTTTACTATGCACCACTAACTAGAGCTCTCTGTGACAGTTTAATTGGGATACTTTAATCTTGTTTGCATTAATGTGTGTGACATTATTGGTGATTTGTTCATCATTATATTCCATGATAACTTTATGATACTAGCTGTATCCTTTTAAGTTATCATTGAATGTTAATTTTGTAAATATTTGAACAAGTTATAGTCTCATGCACAATACTAACTTAAATGACAAATAAATGTTGATATAAATATTAAATTGTCCTGAATTGTTTGCATATCTGATTCAAGTAATTTGAAGTGTGGTATATGCTTACACATGTAATTACATTAATAGATTTAAAATAAGAGAAGATTATCTTTAAAATATCACCAACAGGCACTCTTGAGGGCACTCTTCATTCACCTTATTTTAAACCTTCAAAATTTGGATCTTTTATCTAAATATTATTGATTTTTTCTTCCTTCTGTGCTAGTTCATCCTTTTTTCTCAATATTAGTTATTTTTGCCATATTTATTTTAAATATTGCTTTTGTTAATTGGAACCTCTCAGGGCTTACCTTCTTTAGGTAAGTATGACTATCATGGCCCTAAAGTATTTTAATGATCTTTATCTTTCTCATGGGGTTTATTGTCTTTGGTAAACTCGGAGGATGCCCCCCTGATGAACCTCACCAGTCCTTTTCTGTTTTAAATCCTTCTGAATGATATTTTTTCACTTTTTTTTAATGTCTAGGTTATGATACACATTGTTTGGCACAGCAAACCAAATTTGGCACTTGAGCCTGAAACTTGTACTTTCATGCACTTGTTCATAGAAATTAAGTTTACTCCATGAATATACATAGGGTAAAATAAAAAAAAAAAAAAAAAAAAAAACCCTAGAGAGCTATGAGCAAATGTAGTTTTTATAAAAGAATGGTTTCTTTCATGAAATTAGATGTATTTTTTTTTTAAATTATACTTACTTTCAACAAAATTGCTGTAGTTTTGCATAATGAGGTATCTACATATTTTAAAGCTTATTGACTGTGACATATCTTTAAAATTATATAAGCAGCTTATGCTATTTCATTGCAGTAAAATTATAATTTATATTAGACTCGGTTAAAATCTGAATATGAAAGTTTAAAATAAGTGTAAAAGTCTCAAAAAGATTAATTTTGTTGTAAAAGTGTAAAATTAAGAAGAAAAAATTAATATTAAGATTTGACTTTTTTAAGAAATAATCTTAATATCCTTTAGAAGTATCAATCTGGTTGGTCATCAATTGTGGATTCTTAGAGTAAATTAGATGGGTTATGCATTAAAACTATCCCTTTGATTTTAAATATGTTTTAAATAAAATAGCTGATTATTTGTGTTTTAATCCATTTGGTATGTTTCATTAACTTATATATTGATTATTTTTCAGTGCACTTGATACTGATTTATCAACAAGTGAGTCTCATTGTTCTGAGATCAATGGAAATTCTACTCCAGTTTCTACAAAGTGTATTGCTATTACATAAGTTTTTAATAATTGATTCGATTTTTAAACACAAAGAACTTAAACAATCTGTGATATAAATATGGCTCAAGAGTTTGTTATAGAACTTCTCATACCTCATTTTTTTTTTTATTTTCTTAATGTTTAGTTGTAATACTTTGCAGCTATTCTGTGCCAAATATATCAAAGTTTTTTTTTTTCTTTCTCTAACAATATTTCAGATCTAAACCTTTATATATTTTTATTGTTCCTATTTTAAGTAAAAAAATGGATGTATATAATAAAACTGTCTTCAACTGTACAAATATCACATTTTATCAATGGCTATATAATTTTGAACTTGTATTCATTTGTTCATCACTAACTATATTATTTATGTTGAATATGAATAATTTGTATACATTTTTTCCTTATTTTGTCAAATATTTGAAATCAAGCAATAGCCATTTAATTTTATTTTTTGAAACATTTTGTCTAATTAAAGAAAATCTCATTTACACAATGCAGATTCATTGATAATTATTGAAGTTTTAAGTTTTCCTTAATTATTAATGAGTTTTTTTTGTTTATGTTTAAAAATGTATAGGAATTTCTTGTTTATAACTGATATTCCGCAAATATGTTTTATTTATTTTTGTTATCATATTTGTATTATTTATTAGATAATATAGCATTCCATTATTGATTTAAAGTGGTGTGGTAAATGTGTTAATGATATAAAACTAGTCTTTCAAATGTTAAGTGAGCATTTTAATGCTTTTTTTTTTAAATTCATACTAAGTATCCAAAATAATGTAAAATTGATCATTAACTACAGTATTATACATCGGATAGGTTCTAATACTAGATTTATTAACAGAATTTTAAATTTTCATTTAGAGGTATGATTTTCATGAAATATGAAAACATGAAAGAAATTGAAAGTATTACCAAATCAAGTGTTTCTAGTTTTATTATTCTAAATAAATATATTTACATTGTGTTTTCCTCTCCAACTTTTATTTTTAAAGTTTATATTTGTTAATACTATTTGTTAAAAAACTTGTTTTTAGCCTACTTTTTTCTGAAAATGCATTCCATATTTTAAGTGAAATTTATAAATTTATTTTATGTTAGGAAACTTTTTTTGCAAATTATTTTTGTATCCTGAATACATTACATCTTATTTTCAAAATGTTTGGAATTTTAAGTTAAAATTAAAATTGTGTATATTATTAAATTTTTCATAATCAAATAACTGTATCACATAATCATTTCAAAATATGCTTGAAATGTTTTTGTGCATTAAGTGCATTATCATAAATGTGCACTATTGCATGATATCTGTATTTCAAACAGTAAAAATAGTAAATTATTTAAAATAATTTTTTGATGTTTTCCTCAGAAGAGAGTTCTTTGTATTAAAGGTGCTGTCATTTTACACTTAAGGCTATCTTCACTTAATATTAAAAAATAAAATCCAATATATATATATATATTAGTATACCACTCATTCTTGAACCAACCAATTTTTATGCTATGTATCTCATCATCGGTTGTACATGCAAACACATAAATGACAAATTCTAGCATTAAATAGGTTTATAGTTGTGATAAGTTTTGTTTCTCTTATTAATTAAAGAATGTATTTTAAAAATTAGTATGTTATTATTAAAATATTGATAATTTTCATGTGAAAAGGAATTCAACTATTTCATAGTAACTTAGTGTTATATTTATGAAGAAAATAAGCACAAAAAATATGTAAATGGAGGATTAAGTTAATGAATTATGTGATCAAATATATAATACTTAGTTTAAATTGATTATTTTGTATAGTCTTAAATTAGTCATTTATCAAAAGTATTTTTAAATTATATAAGTTGCATTTTTTACACTTTTTTTTTTGCTTTTCTATGGGGAAAAAATATTGTACTTTTTAATTTTTAGAAACTTGGATTTACAGATATTTCCCCCCCCCCCATACTTTTAAATTACTTGAACTGTTTTGGTTCAGAATAAGCATTCTTGAATTATTTTTATTCAGGAAAATTAAATAAATCAGTAGCTTGATTAAATTGTGAAATAATTTGAGTGTATAGTTAAATTTTTTTTGTTTACATCAGTCAATATTTGTTTCTTATTTTATAAAGCATCTGATTTCTGAAATAACTTCTTAAGCATTATTTTTTTTCCTTCTGTTATGAATTTTTGTAGCTCTAAGAGAGCTCTGTGTACTCTTTTGTTATTAGCTGTCTCCCAATGTAATAGTTGCTACTTGTAGTACTTTTTTTCCCCTCTGTACTAGATGTTGTTCTTTTTGGTTTGTTTCACCAAACTTTGGAAATTAATGGCTTAGCTTAGTCAATTCAAGCATGCTCATTAAAGGAAAAAAAACTTTTTTAAGTTTCACTAATTTGCATCCACTTGAACAAAACTCCTTGTAGTGAGTCCAGCTCATTTATATACATAATAGAACAAACTTTTCGTGGAACACAATTATTCTTGATGATTGCAGTATCAATCATTTGTATTCATTATAAGGCTGTAGAGCAGGGATTACCGAACATTTATAATGATAGAGCTTAATGTGACTTGCAATGATCTAAGAGTTATATATGAGTCATGTTTTTTTTATACTCAAGAAAATTATAATTGTGAAAAATTATTATAAGTATACCTTTATTAAATAATGGGAAAAAGTTGAAACCATTGGGGTTTTAATCAGTGCTTGCAATCAGTTTGCATATTCTAATAAAGTTTCTGTGTTTATAATTAATTTTTAGCTTAAAGTATAATTCCAAGTTGATACATTGGTAATTTGACTCTTCAGTATATAATCAATTAAATTCATATTGTAAAACAATAACATGGATATACAATTATAGAAAATGTTCAAAATAACCGTTATGTAATTAGAATTATTTGAATTTTTTTAATTAAACTTTGATAATATAGTTTTTTTTTTTCAATATCTGTGACAACATGCAAGTCTTAAAGCAGTGTGATTAGTTGACTCTTGCTCTGAATGAATTCATAAATATGCTACTGAATAGGTAGCAAATTGTGAGAAGATTTGGTATAATGGTATACAAAAATTAATAACAGAATTCCTTTTGTTCTTGTATGTACTAAATTGTTAATACAGATTGAAAAAAATTAGAATGCATATTTTCATAGAATTGCAGCATCTTTAAAAGAAAGTAGATTTCTGGAAAAAGGAAAACTATTTTGAAAATATTCTTATCTATTTGAATATACAGAATTTTGTGATTTTGCAGTGATTTATTATTACAAATAGTGAAGAGTATTTTTGTATTTGTATTTTGTTCAAATTAAAGTGAAATTTTATATATATATATATATATATATATATATATATATATACACACACACACATACTTCTTGACGACCTATTGAATTTCTTTTAAAGTGTGTTATACAGACAGAGAGCTTGGTACAAAACCTTAATATTAGTCTTTACATCTATTATTTTGTATTATTAACTGACGTGTTTATGTATACTTATTTTTGATAGATTTTTTCTTGTTTTTTGCAAGATATGTATATAGTGACTGAGAATATAAATCCTTTTTTGTCAAAAAGTGCCTTATTAAGTATTTGTTGATGAATGCATTCCATTTCATTTAGTGACAGTTATAATGGTTGTATTTGTCTCTACAAATGTAATTGTACAATCACTTTTGTAAAATGTTTTAATAATTAAACATTTCTCAGAGTCTTGGTATTAAGTTTTATTGTTAAATTATTTAAAGTGTGTGTTGGTTACAAAAGTTTCAGTGTTTCTAAAATTCTTTTTTTTTTTTTTTTTTTTTAAATTTAAATTTTTTTTTTTTTTTAAAAAATTAACAATTTAATAATTTTTAATTTACAAATCATTGCCAAAAGATATACTCATTATGCACCCATTTAACTTCAAATTTTCCTGTGAAACTAGAAAAAATATGATGTAAATGGAAAATTCAAATTGAAAATCTTAACTGAGATCCAGGAAAACTAGCAAGAATATTTATTGTACTATTAAAAGGAACACTTAACTTTTCTAGTATGAGATGATTGACGCTTTGAGTAGCGTAGTTGGCATTCTTTTTTTTCACAGAAATAATACTGTAGAATTTGAACAATGAATTTTTGATGAATATAAACAAATGTCTCAGCTTTGCCTATTTTTCTCTTTCGAATTATTTTTTGAGGATGAACATCTTTTAATTGTTAGAATATTTTAAATTTTCCTTGTATTAAATTTCATATTGATGTATTATTAAATATAAGAATTAGAATATTATATTGCAAAATAGTTTTAGTTGCTATGTTTTATTTGTTGCACTGTACAAAAAAAGTAAATTTAAGTTTTTACTACCTGAGAGCTACACAAGTAATTCATGATAAAAGGAATTTGCCCCTTGCCAAAAATAAGACTTCTAATTAACAAGTTTACAAATAGTGTTTGGGATGCCTCTATCTTCCTAAATGAGAAGGGCACCGCCAGAAACTTACCTTGTTGAATTGGAGGGCTCTTCCATAATTGATGATTTGAAATTTTATTTTTGAATAGGTTTCAAGGAAGATGAGAGTAGCATTTGGTCCTAAGTCCTCTGTGGCATAAGGTGGAAGTTTAGAGAGGGACGTACTAGCTCATGTGTCGTCAATGAATTTTGACTGAAGTTCAAAAGGTGGCAGTTAGTTTAGTGACAATAAGCACAGATTGGAAAACTGAGCAAACATCGGGACTTATATATTTAAGCTTATTACAGGTAATAGGGGTCTTGATGAAGACACCAATTACAAATTGTGAAGCTTGATGAGATGCTCTGTTAATCATGTATTTTTCAAATTTAAGGACTAAGATCAAACTCGTATGAAACCAGATGCATCAGTAACTTATAAGGGTTTATATAGTGATATTGTGAGCAACACTCGATTGTATTCTCCAATTTTGTTAAATTAATGGCTGATATACAGAAACAAATCTGACATTGCTTTAGAGATGGTCTAAGATAAATAAGTTTTGATGATGTTGTGTCAGCATATCAGTCATTTCCATTGATATATTTCATAATGTCTAATCTTTCTCTGTTCTTTTCATGAATACTCTAACACATCAATCAATAACTCCCGAGACTAACATTGAAAACAACATTTTTTTTGCAAATTTTTTTTTATTCATCAACATAACACCTTTTGGTAATCACCTTTTAGGGTGATACAATCGTTCCAACGCTTTTCCAAATCTTTTTTTTTTTTTTTCGCAAGAAATCTTTTTTTGTTGCGAGTAAATAGCGATAAACAGCTTTCTGAATCATCGACTCGTTGCTGTTTTTGTTCCATCGAAAGCAATCGCGGCACCCACTTGGAAAAAACCTTTTTCATGCTCAATTTTTCATGAAGGATAGTAAATACACTTCCATATGATATCTGTGTCATCTCAGCAATCTCACGGAGCTTCACTTTACGATCTTTCATTATAATTTTTGTCACTTCACTCACATTTTCCGGTGTAACGGCTTCCACAGGTCTACCCGAGCGTTCCGCGTCATTTGTGTCGGTACGACCACGTTTAAACTCGGCAAACCACCGACAAATCGTTGCTTTTGACACGTTTCAAGCAAAGGTTAGTACTCTAGAAAGACCTGGTTACTGGTTTACTACGAGCGCCATCTCTGGGTTAGTCTCGGGAGTTATTGATTGATGTGTTATATGCCTATT
>BMAW01131825.1:0-20948 GCA_019974015.1 Nephila pilipes
TTTTTTTAACCTGTTTATATACGGATCCAATATTCTATTCTACAAAAACAGAACGAGTTCGCAAATTTTGATCAATATGAGAATACAAATTTATATTGTTTCTTCAGACTATGTAACCAAAATAAGAATCAAAAATTTACTATAAAAATACGCTATCAATTCGTTCTTTGTCATCTTCTTTTGCTGTTCATGTTCAGACAAATGAATGAGTGGTAGATTTAGTTCTACCATAAACACGCTAAGCTACCCCAAAAACCTGTTAAGAACATCAGCAATTGTTTTTTCTTGGTCAGATAAGTTATAATTTTTGGGGAAATCAATTTTAACAGGAAATCTCGCCATTTGCGATGGACCTATTTTTTTTTTTTTTTTTTTAATTTTTACATTTTGTGAAAAGTAAAAAATACCTTCCGGGTTATTGTAAACATTGGCAATGTCCTCAAAGGGCTGTACGGTTGTTTGCCATGAATTATTTAGTAGTTTGATTTAAAAAAAAGTATTTTTACAAAATCTCGTTTTTGAAAGGATATACCACAGATAGCGAGAGGGAGTATCCCATTTCCGATTGATTGATTAATTAACGTCATCCATAGAAGCAACATGAAACTATTGCTGATAGAAATAGTAATTTAGAGTCTCGGGCAAGTGGCGAGGACGAAACCTGAACTGGAATCCTACTCTCCAAATTTCAACATCACATCAACGAGAGGACTTGAAGCCCCTGCTTATTTAACGTGAATCAGCTCAGCTACACCAGTGATTTACGTCTGGTTTCTTTTGGATTTATTAACGTCGCACTAAAAGCAAAACGAGGACTATTGATGACAGACCTCGTAATTTTAAACGTCGGTCTAAGGACGAGGACGACACCTGAGCTGGCACCACTCCTCTCCTAGCTTCCACGCCAACGGGAGGACTTTGGGCCCAAATAGATTTAATGTGCATCAGCCCCAAATACATGGCAGATCTTTAGTGGCATCAAGGCTCGAACCCATGACTCATCGAAAATCGCCGTCAACGAGTCAACTGCCTGACCCACAAGGCTACCGCAGCCACCAGTGATTTCCGATCTTTTACTGTTAAGATTTCTTAAAAAGGAATCAGATTTCCCGCGTCTCTCGCTATTTAATTTTTCAATACACATAATAACAGTCATTCTTTAAACGACACAAATTTGTTATAAAAATATTGAAAGTTACAATGAACAGAATAATAAAAAGTAATTACTATATTATGAGAGTACAAGTATTTTTATATTACCAACCCCCAAACGTTTTTGATGTTAGAGGATGGGGGAATTTATTGGCGGAAAAGCCAAATGTGGCCATGAACCAAAAAAGGCGAGTGCAAAGCAGCAAATTTAGCACAAAGATGTGATCTAGACGTGTGAAAAATGGAGAAAAGTGGTTTCCAAGAAGGAGGATCGAAAATAGAGAAGGATCGCTATAGTATCACGGAAGCACGTCATCCATATTTACTAAAGATAATAAACCCCATAGGAAAGAAAAAGATCACTTGGGAGCCTCGGAATCCTACCCAAAGAAGGCAAGTCCCTGAGGGTCCCCTGATATAACCCCCCGGAAGAGGGTGCCCTGATATACGCCCAGACCCTGGGTACCCGGGGGCCACCATACGGATGAATAATTTAATCAAATTAAAAAGAAAATTAATATAAAAGGATATAGTTATAAGAAATATTCTCATGATTTACAAAAAAAAAGTGAGACTGCAATTTCCAGAACCTGTTATTGTAAGAAAATATTCTTGTTCTTGATACATCCCTAACGTCGCCCTTAATGACCAAGATATTAACAAAGGAGACATCCATATATCTGGAACACAGTTTTTAGATAAAAAAAAAAGGGAATGTAATCTTTTTCTCGTCCTTTTTGTGGTTTTCTTCCCAGCAGACATTTTCTCATTAGATCTGCTATATACGAAAAGGTTCCAGACAATTTTATATATTTAGAGCTTCCATGACTTACCTTTCTATGTTTTATATGGTGAAGATATTTCTTTTAATACGGTGTATTCGAATATTACTTAAAAAAATAATAAAGCTTATTGCTGTAGAAAAAAACCAAATATTTTTCTACAATTTTCACTATTAGAAAAATGTTAAAGTAGCAGAAGTCTTTGACAAAAAAAAATAAGCTTATATTTTCAAGTTTAAAAAAATTCTCATTTTTAAATCAAAAGTAACGGAATTCGTATTTTAACATTAAGTACACGTATGCAAGTATAACCACATTTATAAATATGAGTGAGGGAGGGAGTGAAAGTTATTGGCGCAAGACCAAAATGAGGCTAAGCTGCGCCAAAAAAGATGTAACTGGTCTAGACGAGTGAAAAAAATTGAAAAATGACAAAAATGGGTTAACAAGAAGGAGGGTCGAAAATAGAGAAGGAGCGTTAGGACAACCCATGGGAAAGAAAAATCTCACTAGGGGGCCACAGGGCCATGATGCCCGTACTTACCAAAAGAAGGCAAGTCCCTGAGGTCCCCTGATATAATCCCCAGGGGCAGGGTGCCCGGCTGTACCCCCAGAATCTGGGTACTCATTTTAGTCGCCTCTTACGACATGCATGAGCTAAAGTGGGACTATACTCGGTCACCACATGGGTCTTATAACCATAAGTAATTATACATGAGAGATTAATAATAAATTGCCGTATTTACAATTCTATATTGTTTGTGTATTTACTTTTAGAAACCCATTTCATACAATCTACAGTATTTATAACTTTAATATTTTTCAGAGAACTTATAAACAAAATTATGTTCATTATACAGAATGGCAATTTTAAAATCTACACTTATGTAATAACATTTGAATTTTTAACAATCCGGTTCTAATTTATTTTACGGGAGAAGGTAGGGTAGTATCGGAAACTTAAGCTTCTCCTTAATTTAAAATATTTTTAAAACTTAGATGGACCAGATTACATTCTATAAAAGTTTAGTTTAGTTTTTTTTAACGTCGCACTAGAAGCAACACGAGGGCTATTGGCGACAGACCTCGTAATTTTGAACCTCGGTCAAGTGACGAGGACGACACCTGAGCTGGTACCCCCCTCTCCTAACATCCACACCACGTCAACAGGAGGACTTTGGGCCCCGAACAGATTTAACGTGCATCAGCCCGGCTACACAGCGGGTCTTTGGCAGCCAAGGATCGAACCCGCGACTGAATGAAAACCGCCAGCCTTAAGTCCACGACCTTGACCACTAGGCTACCGCGGCCACTACATTCTATACAAAACTTAGTTTTAAAAGCACGCCTTTTAAAACACATTTGTCCCCATGATAGAAGTTTTAAGAAACTGAAATTGTTTACAAAAATTACATGTTCATCCTTTTAATTTGTGGAAGATAGAATCAGACATGAAAAAATTTAAGGAAATTTCTACACAACTTACAAAAACAACAACTTTTATTGAGCAGAATTATTTGAGAAATTAATAAAAGTATACATTACAGATCGTGAAACTAAGAAAGCGTTTGAAATGAAGAAAATTTACAATTATCAGCCTAAAAATTTAACAATTCTTATTAGACAAATTTAACTTAATTATTCTGAGAATATATTGGTAAAATCACCAAATTCATAAAATAGATGGTTTCGTTCAAGATCGGCGCAACCATCACCAATCTTGTACTGAATCCCGTATTAACAGTTTCCCCCTCAAACATCTCAGTAAGTCTCTTTGTCTTCTCTTCTTCAGACTTGAGTTCCATTTTTGTTTCGTTTGCCAAAAGTCAGATGTTATGGCAGAATTCGTTTTTCACCTTTTTCGCACCAAGTGCACTAGTTTTTATTTCTGCACAGTTTTATTTTTACTATATTTTTTTCCCCCACTTCTTATGTCATACGATTTTTTCCCCAGAATATTTCTCTTAGCGCATCGATTTTTTTTTACTTTCATTCAAATTCTACTTTGCATGGAAGCAAAATTAAAATTTTAATTTTGAATCCACCATTTAATCTTGATACGAATTTTCTATTAGAGCTGCTGAGAAATGAAGATTCCTCCTCTAAATTTTGAGATGCAATTGTCGTGCGAGAAATCTCTTCAATAATACAGGAAGCAGATTTGTCAATTACAGAACTAATAAAATTTCATCCGCTTGCCTACAGCTAGTTTTTTTAAAAATATTTGGCAAGCTTCAGTTACAGAAGACCTAACGGGCGATTGATCGACTTTGTGCATGAGCGAGTGAAAATAAAATTTAATGGCGCAAGAGTCAAATGCAGCACCAAACAAGATTCAACTGGTCTAGACGTTTGAAAAAAAAAAAGAAAAAAAAAAGAAAAAAATTTTTTGGCAAGGGGAGTCTAAAGCAGAGAAGGATCGATAGGGAATGGCGGCAGCGCTTCACCATTGTTTATCAAAGACAGTAAAACCTAAGGGAAAGAAGAAAAGCCCACGAGGTTCCTTAACCTGGCGGACTGGTCCCCTGATATAATCCCCAACGGCAGGGTACCCGTTATACCCATTTTAGTCTCCTCTTACGAAATGCGTAAAACACCAATTCATGTATAGTAAGCCTGTCTTGAAGCATTAATTCAATTATAATCAACGTCATGCTAGAGCTACTCAAGGACTATTCGCAACGAAGTCATTTCTTATGAACGCAAGTAAAACATGTTAAATTTCTTTATTATTCTGTTTTACATTTCTGATGGAATGAAAGAGTTTCAACGGTATTTAATGAATAGATTATTCTACCAGAAGTCTTTGGAGAAATTGAAATTATAACGTTGCTAAAACTATACTAATCACATTACACTTGATGGTTTCCCAATTGGAGTTCTTAAGCTATAGTTTTAATTTACACGTCTTCTTTCGGCGAGTTGTGGGTTTATGGAGCAACAGTCAAACCTGGCTATACAGCACCAAACATTTCTTGCGGTTAGCAAGTGAAAGTAGAGGTTTGTGGCGTAAAAGCCAAATCTAGCCATGCTGAGTGAAACAATGTATTATGCTCTATACATTAGAAAAGTGGAAAAAGTTGGTTGACAAGTAGGTTCGAAAACAAAGGGTATCCTAGTTTAGTTTATATTAAAGTTGCACTAGAGGCAACACGCAAAGGTATCCTAGGATGCACCACCTATATTTTTCAAAGATAGCAAGTCCCCATGGAATAGACTGATCACTAGGGCCACGATGCCCGTACTTTTTTTTTAAAGAATGCAAACCCCTGAGGGAACTTCTTCCTACGTAGTCTTTTTGAATAGTAATTGTGTAGTCATTAACAATATAATTAACACTCTATTGTTAATATTATTCGTGAAAAGCCTTTTAAGCACAAAAAAGTTTACTTCCAACCAGTTTCACTTGAGAACAAAATTGAAATTTAGATTTCTAGCCATTTCATAAGCTCCGTAATATTTGGCCGAAATTGAAAGACTATCCACATCTCTTGCTTTCGATATGGTTAATTACAATAAATACACAAGTTGGAAAAATCTTCAGATCGAGTGTTTCCAAGCCCTTCAGAATTATACACGAAAAATAAAACTTCGGATATCAACAGGAATAACATTCCGTTAAAAACATAAAATCATAGCTATCATTTGGCTTTCGAGGAATTCTTCATTAATTCAGAATATACTCCAGCTTTTCACACACCTCATAAACCAGTTATTCCTTGCAAACCTTTTGAAGCGCTTAAATGTTTCTAGATGGAAATTTTTCACCTGCTAATAAATTGAAGAATACATCCATATTTCATTTACAATAAAATGTCTTGTATGCACCTGTCATCAATAGATAATCAATAAATCTTCCCTCAATTGAGCTTTTTCCGTTTCAGAAAATCGCTGTAAATACTCGTTGACAGGAAAAAAAAACATCGTCAACGTCTTCCTGCAAGTGAATGTAAAGGTTATTGGAGCAAGAGCCGGATGTGGCTATGCTACTCCAAACGAGATTTAACGACGGTCTAAACGTGAAAAAAGACGAAAATTGTGGTTCAACGTCTTCCTGAAGTCTATGAATACGATGATAATTAACACTAACGTCACACCCACTTACTGAATTCATTCAACAATTTTCTGTACTTTTTCCGCTTTTATACTCGACTGCGATTTGATTCAGTCACATTAAATGTTGCACTGATACTTCCCAAATTATTTATATCCAAGAATTCAATTGGTTGGTTGAATCGGCTTTTCACGGCGATTACGCAACAGGCGTTGGACCTTGCTGCTCCGGAAGACGAAGAGGAAAATTTGAGTTTTTATACGACGTCCCTTTAGAACATTGCAATCTCGGTAGTCACCTTGCTTTTGTTTGAAGTGGGTTCGAGTCCATATTTCATCTAAGTAAATTCCAAAGGAATAATGGAAGTTTGTTCATCTGAAATTGAACAAGGCTTCAAATTTTTCGTGTTATGTGACATACAATTTAAAAGAGTGGGACTGTGTTTGACACCCTCTTATATCTTCAACACGTGACCAAACGTTCAATAGGGGCTTTGGAGCATTTTCAAATTTTAGATAAAAGTTACACTACAGCACTACATAGGGTATTGGATTGATTCATTGATTCTTTATTAAAGTCGCACTTCGAAGCTACACGGTGGTCACTGCAGTCGAGTAATAATGGGAGAGAGAACATGGCCGGCGTTGTTTTTCTGTAATTTTGGGTTCGAGTCCTGATCTCACTAAAACCTCCTTGTGCAGTGGAACGTTATCACGTTTCCGCACGTTAAATCTGTCGGGCAGCCAAATTCTCACATTGGAATGGATACAAGTTGGAGTGTAAAGTGCCATCTCAGGTGTTGTCTTCGTCAGTTGACAGCGCCTTGATATGATGAGGTACTCTGCTAACATGCTAACATCCCACTGAATAAAAATGAGTGAATGAGTAAAAATACGACGTTATTTAACAAATAATGAGGATATATATATATATATATATATATTAGTTGTTTCTTTTGGTACACTTAGAAACAATATGAAGCCTCAAAAAGTCTCATTTGAATGTATAGTAAGCAGAATGAACCAACCCACAAATTATTACCTTTGTCACTTGAAGACGATTCAAAATGACGATGTCTGTCTCCTAAATGTGTTGTGTAGATAGAATGTGACATTAATTAAATCATATAAAATTGTTTATTTACTAAGATAATGAATTAAATATATAATTTCTGCTGACACACTTCAGAATTTTGAGTCATTATCAAGTCAAGACTACGGCTCATCACTAGTTTCTAACTCTATTACCATCCGCAACATCTACTGATTAATTAAATTATTATTAATATCGCAGATAGAAACGAAACGAGTCACATGTTTCTCCGTTTTTAACTCTTATCATGTGAGAATTTTATCTTTAGAAAAAAATTGTTTACACTACCATCTTTCAATTTAAAAGACTTTTTACAATGTTGTGTTACAAAATACATCTGGTAGATTCTTTTTTCCGATTCACCTCGTTTGGCTCAACATAGCTGCATCTTGCTTTTGCGTCTGTGGCAGCGGTAGCCTATCGATTATGGTTGCTGTCTAGCGGTGGGCGTTGCTTTCGTCGAGTCATGGGCTCGAGCCACTACAGAAGAGTGGAATTCGTGCCGAGTGAGTCCTGATCCCACGAAGACCCGCCGTGTTGCAGGGCTGATGGGCATTAAATCTGGTCCAGATCCCAAGTTCTCCCAATGGCGGGATGGGGGTGTTTCAAGAGGGATATTTCAGAACAGATGTCGCGATGTCCCTCACATTCCAGCAAGGATGAAGATTAAAGTACAGCTGCGGTCTTTCAGAAACGCTAGACGATATTTTAGTGGTACATGAAATTTAAAGTCTAGAATTAACCTCTCAGAAATGAGATCTTCTAAGAATTCAAAACACACCAATACCACCGGATCTTTCATCAAACTAGGTTTCAATTTCATTCCCAGTTAGGAAAACAAGGAACTGATTTCAGTTATTGCTGATCTGCAGGAAATATTGGTTCATGAGATTTTGAAGAGGCGTGTTCAAATTCCTTCAACATAAAAATTGAGAGGCGGATGAAACAAAGAGACATATGAAAAAGGCTCACAAAAAAGGACGTGCTTACGGAGCTTTTTGAGAAAAGAAAATAAATATTCTAAAGCGCAATAAACACCTTACAATTTCGATATTTTTTAATCTCGTGGCGAGGAGAACGAGAGCAGAGAGACTTGATGAGCAGGCGGCGTTCCTAAGCTTCTATCTTTGGATCCAAAAACAAGTTGTTCTGTGGTTCTTTGTTGTTCACTTATCAGTTTACCAAATGGGATTCCCTCTCGGGCTAATTATTATGGCATTTTAACTTTTGTCGTTATTGTTGCAGAGATCCGCCGTTTTCTCTACCTCCAATATCACCTTGATGATACCAGCCATTAGTGCAACTCATATACATCCCCTCCTTGTTGTAATGTGCTTCGCTTTAAGCAGTTTCCATTTGACGTCATCGGCTGACTTGCGTTGAAATGGCGACACAATTTAATGCATGCACCGAAACCGGTATATCATTATAAAGATTTATGTGTAGTTTTCTTATTTAATCACCCAGAAGCAAGGTTTTCTTGCGTCGGGGTGCATGGAACTTGTAGTTCTAGCTAATGCTGCCATCTGGTGTTCATGTCCTGGGTCATCACTTCAGTGAAGATGTTTTCAACCCTGTGGCGTGGGAGGATAGTTGTGCCTTTCGTACGCTCCAACCTTAAACTACAGTTTCCTAAGAAAGCGTAGCCGTTATCCGGCACCTGCAGAATTGAGGTGTATGACATGATTAAAACGTTATCTAAATGAACCAGATGACATGTTGAATGCGAGGAAACTTCGTCTTTGGTGCACATATATATAATTTTTCTGTAACGTTATCTACTATAATATTACAGTCGCTAGATCATGGCACTAGTTTCATAGGAAACTATAGCTTTACTCATTCATTGTTTCAACTCACTACTCAGTACAATGCAGTTTATCATTCAAAATGATGTTCTAGAAACTACAACTAATTACGCTGAGCAAAATGAAATTACAAAAATCAGTGTAATGATGCTGTAGTTAATGATGGCGAGACTTGGAAGCAATAGAAACGGTCCTCCTCAGGAAAGCAGACTTCAATCATAAGTTTCTGTAAATCATACCAGCCTCAGCTTTTTAAGTGTATTTAACTTGTCAGACAATTTTCTCTCTGTTCAGATGATTTTTTTCTGTCGCTCTTTTCTGTAAAACATGATTATTAGGTTCGTAATGTGTAATGCTATAGCATAGTTCGCGGTTTCATAATACTTTCTTTTCGTCTTTCTTATTATATTCTGCCAACCCTTTTATGTCAAATATGATTCTACTGTGCTAACATATAAAATCATCCAAGCTTACAGTTTTATTTTATATTTTTATACATGCTTAAGAAAACCTTTCATGTCGCATTTTCCTGTGAAACATTCTTGCAGCAAAGATCTCGCTCTGCTCCATCTTTTTTTATTTCCAGGCACATTCTTAAGGAACAAGAAAGCAAAAATAGTTTCATATAGATATTGTACAAAAATCCATTGGATAAAACCAGAAAGCTTTCCCTGTCCATTGCGATTCTCTCCTACCCCCTTTCTTTTTCAAAGCCACCGAAAATCAATGTCTACCCTGTTGGAAACCATACTATTGGAAAGAGACTTTTTTTTTAGTGTAAAGCAAAGTAGATATGGCTCTGAAAATCATTTAACCTAAATGTAGTCAGGATATCTGAGGAGATCTTTTATGGGTATTTTTTCAGAGAAAAATAAGACACATTATGAAAAGAATATATTAAGAAAATTCATTCCTAAATTTTCAGAAATTCAAAATTTGAATTTGTCATTTTTGATTAAGAACTTTGATTAAATGAATGATGATCAAATAATGCACAGTAATCAAAATTCGAATAGTAGTATATTTATATAATCCAAATCCGTATAAATAGAATTTTATAAATAGTGCAGTTTTGTATAAAATCTATTATTCGAATATTTCGAATAAAATAACTGAGTTTTATAAACTACATAATTACAACGTTCAATCTATAAAATAATTGAACGTTAAATATATAGAATAAAAAATGTAATTATAGAATAATTCGTATAATTTCAAATTGAATTAATTTATTCCTGTATTTAGAATAAATAATTCATATTTAAAATATTTGACAAGTTAATACGAAAAACATTCCCAGTTAGAAATCGAAATTTTAAAACCATTCTGCGAAGGTTATACCAGCAAATAAGTATCTTAAAGAAAGAACAAAAAGTTACTTTTGAATAAATTTTTGTCTAATATGTGATTTTAGCTGATCGATTTAATATCAAGTTAAATGTCACTTCTAAATTTTGATGCCAGCGAAAATTATATTTCTTTATAAAAGATGGATATATACGTTGTAATTGAAGTTTTATCATCCAAGAAAAAATAAGTATGAAGGAAAAAACTCCTTTTATCTTCTAAACTCCAGGTGGGAGAAAGACAGTCCTTGTGTTGCTTCGGGGCAAAAGTTTTACTTCACACATTGCATTTTAACAAATCGAGTTATTGGATAAAGCATTGAAAAAAATTCCTGTACATATATATATATATATATATATATACAGAGTGGGAAAAAAGTCCGTAAGAACTTTAAATATTTATAAATCTAGGAAAATTAAACAAAATAAAAAAAAAACGGTTTGCAGATTTAGCATTGATAAGTCACGGGATGTTTTTTAAGATATGAAAAAAAAAATGTTCCTTGCCCAGTCTTCACATTTTTCTAAAGTCAGAATTTACGCATTGTAACAGTCGCTGATTTCTCATTCATGTAAAACAGGTTCACCAAAAAAAAGATTTGTCTTTCCCACTCAGCATCCTTGATCCCTTAGTTTGGCATGCAACGGAGAACTGGATCTGGATTAAGAGCATCACTGTTTATAATCGCCTGTCTCATTGTTACATCTCCAACTATCGTTTGTACCAGCGCCATCTGTCGGTTGTTTTATGAACTTTTTTTCTTTATCTTAAAAAAGAATCCCATGACTTATCGATGCTAAACCTGCAAACCGTTTTTTATTTTGTTTAATTTTTAGAGTTTTATTCATTTTCAAAGTTTTTATGGACTTTTTGCAAACCCTGCATATATATATATATATGATATGCTTGTGATTTCGTGATTCATCCTAACGTGTTTAACTTATTTAGTAGTTATGGTGGAGACAGATAGCAACAACTTTTCAAACTTATTCTTTATTCATAATACGCTGTATAGTAGAGCTGGGGAAGACATCAAGATACATGTTATCAGCATCAACACATATCTGAGATTTCGCGCACCTCAAAATATATACTTGGAAGGAGAGTGGTGGTGTGCTTGAATGCTGTGCTAAATTTTATATTGTAAGAGCCAGGCGGTACAACTTTTCGCACGTACTTTTTTTAAATGCTTACAAGGAATTAACCTTGGCATTCCAAATAAAAAGGGAAAATTCGCTTTCATACAAAAATGAAACGAAATCGAAACTAAAAATTCGTGACCATGATTAAAAGCTAATCCCAGTATAACAGAAATCTAATAAAAATCCCCTAAAGCATTAATTCCCTTAAATTTTCGTAACACATACAGATATATATATATATATATATTAAATTTATTTAAAAAAATTTATTAACTTATAGGATTAAACTTATTAATAACTTATTTCATTGAAAATTTGTGACCACGGTAGTCTACTTCTCATCCTCGTGGACGCACGGCCGGCGGTTTTTTCATCGAGGTGTAGATTCGAGCCTTTATATGCCGCGTATGCACTTCTAATATGCAGGAGGTTCAAATCCTCTTATAGGCCGCGGTAGCCTAGTGGTCAAGGTCGTGGACTAGCGGCCGGCGGTATTCGCTCAGTCGCCGGTTTGATCCTTGGCTGCCAAAGAACCGCAGTGTAGCCGGGGCTGATGCACGTTAAATCTGTTGGAGCCCAAAGAACTCCCGTTGGTGTGGTGTGGATGTTAGGAGAGGAGGGTGCCAGCTCAAGTGTCGTCCTCGTCACTTGACCGTGGTTCAAAATTACGAGGTCTGTCGCCAATAGCCCTCGTGTTGCTTCTAGTGCGACGTTGATAAAAACTAAACTAAAATAATCAAAGCCTCAAATTATTTAGTAAGTAGTTTACCAAATAAGCAAAGAGAAAAAAAAACTAATTTTTTTAAATTCATATCTCCTTAACCGGTTTGCCCGTAAAGGCGCTGTTTTTGTAGCTTCACTGGTTTGCCCATACGGTATACTGGTAATCTTATTTCTGTGTCGTTTTTACTTTTTTACCTTTTTCTTTCCTGTTTTCATTATCAGTTTAGTCCTATAAGGCAAGTAAGTAAACGTGAGAGTTCATAAATTTAATTGCAGTAGTTGTAATGGAAAATAATTGTAATTCCTTTCATTTTTATGCACAACTGTAAAGGCAACTTCCCAGAGAATTTTGTAGAAAGAAAAGACTACATCCAGTTAAATTATTTTATTTTATTTGCAAAAAATAATATTCTAAATAATTTAAATGATTAGAAATAATTATTTTAATAATATTTTCCTACTTACAAATGCAAAATGGCTTAAAATATGCAATAAAAATAAGACATTTTGAAACTTGTACCAAATTTTGTAAAATAACCGAAAAAAAATTATGGTTGAATTTCTCGTAATATTTGTAATACATATATTTTTTGAAATTCATTAAACTTTTACATCTGCGTCTAATTCATACCAAAATAGTTAATTATGTAGGTATGACATTAATATATGTGATAATTATTATTGAACACTACTTTAAACATAAAATTCTTCACCCCATTATCACAAAATGTTAAAATAAATAATTTCCAGAAAATAAGAGTTTTTTCACCTTATGGCATTTTTTGAATATGATTGAAGACAACAATCGCAGGTAAACTGATTTTCACAAAAACTTCAAAGTAATGTTACTAAAGTTTTTTTTCAAAAATATGTGGTCTTTTAACCGTTTAAATGAAGCGAAATGTGTATTAAAAGACGAAGAACTCTCTTATAGTTTTTAAACGATTAGAAACATTTTTTTCTACTTATTAAAAACATTCACGAAATAGAAAGGAATGCGCCCAATTCTCAGCAGCAATATATTTTCAAGACACAGTTGACGGAGAGAGAGAGACTTCCAAATATTTAATAAGTATCGTGCGGGTAAGTAATCCCAAGAGACATTGCGTTAAAAGTCAACTCGAAATTGCTCCTTTGATACTTCGCATCGTTGCATGTTTAACGGTTTTTTGAATAAGTTGGTTGAGGATGAAGTGATATATCTAATAAAATGAAAGACTCAATTTCATTTCTCTTAGTAGAGTCTTCAAATCACTCCCTTACTATAAGTTGCAAATGAAAACAAAAAATAAATACACCTTCAACTGAAAAAGAAATGAAACTTATTTACAAATAAAAGAAAAGGATTTATAAAAGTTAATCGTTAATTCTCTACTGGAAACCTTAGTGAATTTTTTAATCTTCTTTCATTTGCAGAATAAACTGATACTAGTTTTCTTTGATACCAAAACATTTTTTATTTATTTTTTAAAATTATGTCTCATTCCGACGGCAACAGCTGAACGTGAAATGTATTCAGTATTGATGTCCATAAGCATCCGCAGAATCTATCAATGGTTTCATATTTGAAAATTTAGATTCCTATTTCTTTACCGGATTTATTATTGTTAAAATCCTTCGCTACTGCCAATAATATCTATTCTTTAGTATTATTACTGCGCGAATAATAAATTTAGGACTAATAATTCAGAAATATTAACTATTGACGTACGAAATCAATGTGAGATTACCATCACCATTATTATCAAGATTTATAGACCTAACTTTTCAGTATATCTTTATAATATTACTGAAATATTAATTCTAGCTGCCAAGAAACCCTTATCAACTAATTTTTAATGTGATATGATTCAAATTAAACAAAAATAATATCAGATAATTAATTACATTTTATTCGTTTTTGTTTATGTGTCTATCTTAAAAAACTTACTAATGTAGTAACATAATAGTAGAGTTTTCTGATATCATCCCTTTGTTTTTTAATTTTTTTTTTCGCTTTTGAGATGCCCAAGATAGTATTCTGGGGTGATCCTTAGAAACTATAAGTCCAGTTGAAATATCAATAACACTAGACTCATATCTATAATAGAACTATAATAGTCACCAAAGAATAATAATATAATGGAACTAACAATGCCATAAAGATAAGAAAAGTGATAATGTATAATGTAAATGACTTGACTGTCAAAGATATATCTTTCAGTACATAATACCAATGGATTTATTGGTTGGACGAATGAGTACAATCGTTATGATTGAGTCAGTTAATGATGAATTTGAACTAAACATCTTAATATAATTGGAGTCAATTAGTAGTTGAAACTAAACATCTTAATATAGTAGGTCAGTTAATGATAATTGAAGTAAACATCTTAATATAATTAAGTCAGTTAATGATAGTTGAGATGTACATTTTAATATATAATTGAGTCAATTGTGATGTTGAACTGCCATTTTAATATAATTGGGTCAGTTAATGATGGTTGAACTGCCATCTCAAGATGAATGTAAATCAAAAAACAATTGCCGGCAGAAGATCATTGTTTATTTATTGAACCGGTGTCTATGGTAGTAGTTTTCAGCGAATTCAATTTCCTAAATGACTCCCTAGGGTTACATGCAGAAATATCATAAAAAAATTGTTGGATGCGTACTTACCTTAAACAAAGCCCGTACGGTAAATGCAGTACAAATGCAAGCTGTAAAAGCCTGCCTTCACCTTTGCGCACGCCTGCTGCCGCCACAAATTGCTGGCAACATGGCTGCTCCTTGCAGCGCCCTTTTTTTGCGAGCAGCTTAATACTTGGCTGGCAGCACTGCCAAAAGCAGCAAAACGCTTCATCGCTGCACACCTGCCTGTGCCATTTCGCTGGCTGGCCCGCGGCCCGGCAAAGACAGCAAAAGCGCCTTTGCACAGCCCGCCGCGCGCCAGCTACCTTTAGCGCCTTTAAAACCAGCCTTTAACATATAAAAATAAAACAAATGGAAATTACAAACCAAATGTTACGTTTTTAATAATGGGTTTTATTCTTCCCTGAACAAAATTTAGGTCCCACTTCTTCAAAAAATACTATAAATCGAATCAATATTTAATTTTTTTGAAGCCATATTATCTGTTTTGTGACTGCCAAAGAAGAGTCCTAGTTCCATTTCCACATACCAGTAGATATTTCTTTGTATTGAATATGAAGAGATTTCCAGTTCTTTTTATCGAAAAGAATATCGCGACTATTTTGTTGATTTATTTTAAATATTTATTTTTTGTAAAATTTTTTTTACAGCTGAATAAAAAAATGTTTATTCTTTGTTGACACAGTTGTAAGAAAGTTGCATTTGAGAAAATACAAAGAAAATCCTTCTACTCTACAGATACTTTGTTGCAGAACGTGCAGTAAATTTATTTATTATGAACAAATACATCACGAAGATACTAAATCTGAAACTCTAAAAATTCAAATTAAATGCGTTCTATGCCTTAGTATTTTTTCGATACTCTTTTAAAACAAAGCTCAAACTAGTTTTTTATGAGAAGATATCTATAGCTTTAAATAGCACGAAGAAATAATCGAGATATCTGCATAATGTTAATAAAACAAATTGCAAATTTCCTACGAATTCCGAAAACAGAATTTAGTGAAATTTTAAATTTTATGAATCAAATATCCCATGATGTTTATGGAATTATTGGACAATGCCTAAAAAATGTGTGACTATTTATTTGAACAAATTATGTTCAATGTACAGGAAATAATCTTATATCATGTGATATGAATGGAGTAGATTTTCAGGAAGATGTATCAAAATCATAAAAGAGTTTGGAAGGAAGCATAAATACAGATATATATCTCAGTGGCATCGCACATTTGTCCCCAATTTTTAAAATTCAATTTTAGAAGATTTTATTTTGTAAATTTTCTTCTTTAATTAGGTATCTACAGATTTGGCAAAACGACCTCTTTTTTTTAACTTCAAAATTAAAAAAGGTACAAATTTTGCAATATTTCAACTTTTACGTTCCTCAATTTAGACTTAGAATAATTATTAATTTCAAATTCAACGAACCCAGACAGCCGATGTTTTGTAATTACTCAACTTTTATTTTCTAAATTTAAATAAAAATAATTACTACCAATTTTGAAAAAGTGGCCACGTGTCTTCCATTTACTTTCGAAGTCTCCTCTCTCTCTATGTATGATATATTAGTTTTTCTTTTTTCTAAAACGTTAATGTAGTTACACATGAATAGTACATTTAGTTCCATTATTTAGGCGTTTATTTAGATATATAAAATAAATCTGTATAGTTTCATAATGATTTATACCTAATTGTTTTCAATATTTCTACAGCGTTGTTTCAGCTCTGATCAATGATTGGTTCTATATATATGAAGTTTATATTACCCATGTATTACTTACGAAAAACAGAAACTAGATTAATGTGATAATCAATATGAGATTCCAATGGATTATTGGTATTTTTCGTAATCTGGATTTATCGGTAGATTGTTTTATCGACGTCCTATAGAAGTAACATGAAGGTTATTTAATCAAAAAACTACAAAGATATCAAGCAATACATTGCCGTTTTACTCTCTCACACAAAAAGAATAATCTTATACACTTATTTTTTAGTGTTCTTATATAGTGTTTATTGATTCAATAATGACACATTTTGTGAAAATGTACTAATACTCTAACAGAGAGAGATCTAATTTGATTTTTTGAATCAAGTAGATACATGTAAAAAGTGTCCTTCATTAAAAGGCAAACTATAAATCAAAATCAAAATCAAAATTTTGGTGAACTCTGCATAGTTATTATTATATTATATATAATGGTATTGTTTGCATAATTTCTTTACTGTAATTAATAAAATTACCAGAATTAATGGAGTTTACTTCCAAAATGTTAAAAAAAATATGCATCGATTATATATAATTAGATATAAAATCGAAACTCTATTACTGTAATCTGAAAAACCACGTTTATCATTTTTATTTAGAATGTTGATAAAATGTCTTTTGAGCTTATATTGGAGTTTTCTATAAAAAATTAATCAAAATAATGTACAAAAAACTGTGCCAATAACAGTAGACTGAACAATGTAAGGGTTTTTAGCACATAACACGTCTTATTGATGTGAGAAAGAAGTTGGGAAGAGAGCCAGGCAATCAAACGAAAAATCACATTGTTGTCATGGTATTTTATATATTGTACTTTGGGGTTCGTGACTGATTGAAAGTCGATAAACAATCTCACCAAAATCTCAAGACTTTTTATTCATTAGTAATTTCGTTGAAATTCCAGCTGTAGATATCTACCATTACGCTCCCGTTCAGCTAATTTCACAGGAAACAGCTTCCGTCATGAGAAGTCTCTAATATCTCCAGACAGATAACAGCTGCTTTGCATGACTGTCTATCTATCTTGAAACATCTATTTTCAAGAAATCTAACCAAGTGATTGCCAAAATTCGCTTTTTTGAGCCCAAGAAAAATAGGTTCTCTACGAGCACTTTTTTTAATTTGTGCTATTAAATCATTACAGATTTTTCTTTTTTGTTATTTTGTCTTAAGTAGTACACATCTATTTAAAGCCTTTTGATTAGAATCTCTTTACCGAAATTGCATATTAAGTAATGAAAAAATTACAGACGAAACACATTTCCAAAAAGAAGATAGAGGGAATAATTAAAGTTTCTCTGCTGTGACAAAAGGATAAAATAACCTGCTTCATATGTTACAATGCTATTAGTGTAAGGAATTATATAAGATATAAAACTCTGTCGACAACATATTAAACACTATGATACAAATCACAAGGAACGGTGGTCCTGCTACAACCTTCTCCGCCCTGAGGTAAATTTGGGAAAAAAAAAAAAAAAGGACAGCCCCTAACTACATATCATTGCACACTGTAACATTTATTCTAAAGTGGCACGTGCCTGGGAAAGTGATTCGTCTACTTTGTTCAGTTGGAGCCTTATTTAATTTCTCAATTATATTCTTCTTTTATATTTTCAAATGTTAGAGTGAAAAGAATTATCCCTCGTTTTGATGAGAAGCACCTAGAAAGAAAGTTGGAAGTTTTAATCGTGCAATGTTGAAATCCCTCACTTAATATAAGGAATCCATCTTGTAAGCTTAATTCAGCTCAAAAAATATCAATTAGAATTTCATGAAAATTGGAAATTGCACTTGTTGTATGTTGGGAAATCGCATACGGAAAAATCAACTTCTATAAAGAAAATTCAGTTTCACCAAATTGTTAGCCAATAAATCTAATATAATTAATAGATGATTTTTGAAAACAAATATACGTTAATTTATCATTGGTGTTTTTCAACAAACTACTTTGGCTAATCCTTTACTTTCAAGTATAATTTTTTTACGTGACATCGTTTCAAAATGACATTTGTTGTCGTTTACACATAGAAAACCGTATAATTCATGTATATTCAAAATCGAAACTCTATCCATATAATTATTTTTAAAAAAGTAATGCATGAATTTCATACTATCGCAGCCATATCTGATGTTATATTTCGGTAAAAGCATGGAAATAATAAGATAGTTCGAAATATGATTCAAAAAAAAATTTATAATTAAAGATGTCCATTCTATTTCTTCTTATAACACTAGGCCAGAATTTTACTGTATATGTATGACAGTAAAAGCATTCTTAGAAATGGAACAGTAAACTTCAATAAAAGAGGTACTTTTATATAATATGCACAAAAGGAAGTCATTGTTCAATTTTATCGTCTCCATCAATGGATCACATTTAATATGTTAAAGTATTATTGTTTTCTATCTTCTCTAAGTTTAGGAATTTCGAGGAAATAACAATCAATCGAATTTCTATTAAATTGCGTCGTTCATGCAGAGAATAGACGCGCCTGTCTCTGTGAATCCAAAAAGTAATAGTCAAGAACCGTTCTGGTAAAAAAAAGCCCATTTTTTTCTCTTAATGCAGCAATTTCACTTTTTGTATAGTTACTTGAAGCTGACAGTTTTGTTTCAACATTCTAGTGACTAAATAGAGTATCGCTATTAAAATTGGATATTATGTATGGCTTCTTCGAATATAATATTCATTTTGTAATATGAGTTGAAAATTTTTCTTGAAAGGTAATGTCAACGTCGGGGGTTCACTTAAATCGAAGAAAATTCGAAGAAAGAATTAGCACATTATTATTCTTGTTTGTGACGTTGGTGGGGAGGCGGTTCATGTATTCTCTTCTCCTTCTCGAGACTTTATATAATAGATTTGAATTGCATCAGATTATAATTTCTTTCCACCTAAATATAAAAGTAAGTTATTAGAGTATTAAATTAAATGGTGATGGACGTGAAATGAAGTAAATTAGAGATAATAATATATAAGTGAAATAGAGGTGAAAAGAAATAAAGAAAGGTGGAGGATAACGACTTATTTAGTAAATATTTATACTTTGAATTGAATTAGTTTTGTGAGATTCAAAACGAATTCCAGTTCAAATATTCAGATAGAGAATCAATAAGTTGTTTTTTGTAGGGTGAATCAGAATGGGTGATTGGTAAGGCTGATTCATATTAGAAATTATAATCTAAGATTGTTGAGTTAACTGAAGTCGAGATGAGAGCTCGATTTTATCTGTTTCAGTGATTGTTAATAAAACATCTTCCAGCAGGTCTTCAATTGCAGTTCGATGATTATTAACTGATATATAATTCAGATATGGCAAGAGTTGAAGGAGAACAGTCGCTGCAAGTTCATTTAGAAAAGTTTTCTTCGAATTCAAGACCTCAAAAAACGTGGGAGATTTCTGTTCACACTGTTAGACGTACAGATTTCCAACATGATAATAATGGAATGTGTGCATTATGGGAGGGTGAGAGAGGAATCAAGGTTTTCCTGATGTTTTTTTAAAATGCTTCTCTCTCTCTCTCTCTAGTGAATGCATAAGTAATATATAAATTTCATCTTTAATTTATTCTGTCAGAACTTATTCTAAAATTTTCGAAAGTGACGTGGGGGGGTGATTTTGTTCAATGTCACACTGATTTTGATTAAAAATTTTATGTCTTAATTAACAAATAAATTTTTTCAAAATTATTTTAGAAATCAGATTTATTTCTTGGATTTTAATTAAAATTTTCGGTCAATAGAAGGAAGTTTTGAAAATAATGCACAGTTTATATATGTTTCTTTCATTCCATTTTTTCAATCTTTAAAATCGTTCTCATTATTTTTACACAATTTTCTGTTAAAACAGTTTTTTTTTAATGCTTTCACGATATTCAAATATTTATTTTAAAACATTTACTCTGAAAGTATCCAGGTGAAACTATTAAATTTCTACTCAAAGTCTCTAAATGAATTAATTTCCTTAATTTGCATTTTAACATTCCAATTATTAATTACGAACTCGTCTTCCTAGATGATTAGAGGTAAGAATCAGTTATCCGCTCAATTTAATTAAACTCTTAATATAATTGTGATGGTTTCAGAGCAAAGGAAACGAACAGCTTTGTGTTATGTAATGCAGTTCAGTAGTCAAGATAACCAGATAATAAATTGACGAAAAGAAAAAAAAAATTCAAAAAACGTCACTAGTGAAATTAAATCTTGGTCGCGATTCATAAACACTAAGGATTAAAGTTAAGATCAATTAATTACAAATGCATTTGACAATAATTGCCAGCTTTTTTTAACCAAACAGCATAATGAGGTATCAAAATAAAAGTCATTAGTTAAAAATTGAATCCTATTCAATAACTTCCAATACCTGTGTTTCCTTATGTAATTTTGGTACACTTATGTATTAATTCTCATCTCTTATGATATAATAAATATGTATTTTTCTA
>BMAW01131826.1:0-31070 GCA_019974015.1 Nephila pilipes
ATATATATATATATATATATATATATACATAATATTGTTTATTTTATGATACGATTTTACAACTTCCCCAAAATTAACAAAAATCTCTATATGAATGAATAAAAAACATTTAAGATAATTACGGTAATAAAATTACATTGAACCGTTACTACTACCGTTAAATCAATGCATAGATCAAAGTCCAGATTAAAAAATTGTTATTTGAGTAAGTGACATAACTTGCAACCTTTGCACGAATGAATTTGAATCAATTAGCCTCTCCTTTGCTATGTTTTCCTTCTAAGTGAGACGTTAAGATCCACACTTGACAATGAAAAAGGAACTGATTTTATGATGCATTTCAATGATCTTTATCTTTTAAATTAAAAACAAATAGTAATCATAATAATATCCGTGTTTCTATCTATGCTAAGAACATTTATAAATATAAGTACTTATATATGAGCAATTAATAATAATCAGTAGCTCTACATTAACATTTTTAAATCATGTACTAATCATTTTTATATTGTATTTATAAGTTTTAAAAAAATTCCGAGTACTTAAAAACATAACATTCTACACACTGAACTTAATTATAATTTTCAAAATCAAATTTCATAAAAATATTAAGACTTTAAATTTTATGATTAAAATTTATCAAAACTTTTATAATATTTAAATTTTAGAAGTATTTAATAGGCTCAGAAATATGTTCAATTTATCAGAATTATCTCATTTTATAATGTGCAATAATTTCTCTCAATGGATAAAAAAGACTGGAAAATGTACCAGAATTGAAAACAAAACAACATTTCGAGAAAATAACAAAAAACCAGTTTATTTTTCTTGACAGTATGGTTCTTGAATTTACTACATTAAAATTTAATTTTTTAATGTTTTATATTTATGGAATTCTCATAAACAATACACATATGAAACTTATAAAGCGTCCTTTATCATTTTACTGCAAAATGAATAAAAATATTCCATCACCTATGATTCTTTGGTAGATCCCTTTGATCAAGTTAGATTTATAAATGAATCTCAGATAAATAAAATGTATGTATAAATTTATGCTGATCGTTTCAGTTTTTACATAAACTTTAATAAATGAACATAAACTCGCTGAAAAAAGGGGAATCAATTAAACCAATTTTAATAATACTATATGAGTGTTAAAAGAGTATATCGCATTTAAACAAAAAATATAAAATCGAATACATTTTGGGTTAAAGAAACAATGTGCATGTAAAAAAAAATGAGTCTGTTCTTTACGTTGAAATAGAACTGTTTGTCTTTTTTATTTTTTTCAGTTATTTCATAATGGTACTGGTTTTATCTTTTCCTTGTCTTACTTAAGTAAGTCGAAAATTGTCGAAGGGAGTTTGTTGTTTGGGAAAAAGACTCAACACTAGTACCCCAGGCATTTCGAAATTCTAGGAGGAAAGTTATATAGTTCTTACAGAATCTAAAGCAATTGAATTGGGATATATCTAAGACTACTAATATTTGGAAGCATGACTGTGATAGACAAAATTATTTTATTTTACAGTTTCATCGAAAGTCTTATTGGAAAATAGATTTTTGTTTTGGGAATCAAATTGAATTACGTTTGAGGAGGTAAAAAGGTTATTGAACATGGCTGAGATTAATTGCTTGCGAAAACGAATAAAATTTGACTTAACTTTTATTGAAACTATAAATGAATTACTTATTTACTCATCAATTAGAATTAAATATTTTTGGAAATTCTTAAATATCATTGCAATCGAATCGAGAAGATGGTTGATTAATTATTTGAATCTCTTGTGAATATATATTTATGTTATTTGCTTCATATAATATAAATGTATATTAACAATTGCATTTATATTATATCTAGTAAATTTATATTTGAGTTTTTTATTTATATTATTTGATTTATATGTTTTTTTTTATTTATATGTTTTTTTATTTATATGTTTTTTTTTATTTATATATTTTTTATTTATATGTTTTTTTTTTATTTATATGTTTTTTTATTTATATATATATTTTTTATTTATATTTTTTTTTTATTTATATGTTTTTTTTTTATTTATATATTTTTTATTTGTATGTTTTTTATTTATATTATTTGATTTATATATTTTTTATTTATGTTATTTGATTCATATATATATATTTTATTTATATTATTTAATATATATGTTTTTTATTTATATTATTTGATTCATATATATTTTTTATTTATATTATTTAATATATATGTTTTTTATTTATATTATTTGATTTATATGTTTCTTATTTATGCTTATTGTAATTTGAGATATGGTGAAAGAGAGACTAATTACATTTCATATATTTTTCAGAATGCTTGATATAACTGTAAGGAAAAAAAAAGCCTTATAATAAATTTGCAAAAAATAATTGAATATTGATCATTTTCGAAATATTTCCCATACAATTCTTGGAAAGGAAATTTTATTTAACTAAATAAATACTATTTTAAGCTATCGGATACGCGGAGGCAAAAAAATAAAAATGTTTAAATCCAGTTTTTCGTGCTCAATTTACATAGATCATTTATAAACGTGGAAAATTTATAATCAGAAACTTTCAAATAGAAAAGATGCACAAATAAATATAATATCCTTAAAATTTATTCTTAAATTTATTAACTCACAACTTTCATAATATTATTAAAACAATGCGTATCCACTTAAAGAATAATTTAAATAATTTTATTGACACCTATCAAGCGAGTAATATATGTATATGGAAATATTCCTCTTATTCTTCATATCACAAAAACTAGTTCTTTCCTTATTCCTTTGTCATTTCACGATTTCGACGTACATGCTGCAGAAATACATATTGAGCAGATTGTGCCAGGGGAAAGATTATTCCGCTCGCTGAAACACGAACTAATACCGATGATGTCACAGAACATTACATGACAGAATTCAAACTATCTGCACCGGAAGAAGAAAAAACTTCCAGCAGTTGGAAAACGTTGATATTGGCTGAATACAACTTCATCCCTTTACTACAGAAACGTTCTTCTTTTATATTATCAACTCTTATGATACGATGATACTTTTTTTTTCTTATTTTGTCCTGTATTTGTATCATTCTAAAGATTTAAATTTAGTTTGTTTTCTTAAGGATTGCAAAATATTTAAAGAAAATTTTGATAAAACTTGAAAAATTCTAAATATGTAATCAAAACGTGGTAACATCTTAAAATTTATAATCATAAAAAACTTCTGGATACTTTAAATATTTTGCGTAAACTAAATAACTTGGACGCCTTTGACAAGGAAAACTGAGCTTATTTTATTCCCATCTTAAACGATCTCACCATTTTAAAATAAAAGCTGTGGAAATCATATTTTAACGTAGATATATTTCTGTATTTATGTAGTGATTTATGCAAAGAAAAACTCAATTACTAAACGTAATTATTGGTATGTATGGGCAATTAATTACAAATAGCTCTGTATTAACATTTATAAGTTATATATTGACCTTTTAATAATGCATTTATTTCTGTGAAAATTTGCAAAGTATATATTACAAGCAAAATATTTTATACACATAATGTAATAACAATTTCAAATTTAAATTTAACAATATTTTAAAAGTTTTGAAATTTTTTTTATCCAGATTTTCCATAATTTTATACAAATATTGAGCTATGGATGAAATTCGGAAGTGTTTATAAGAAAGAAATAGCGTTCTTTGTATATAAATAACTGTATGTCATAAAGTGCAAAATATCACTACTAAACTTGAATGTGAATTTTAGTAAAGTGTAGTAGAATACTAAAAAGCTATATTTTGAGGAAAACGTTAATATAGATATTTTTCTTTATGGTAAATGCCATATCAATACTAAATTAATCGTCCGTTACCTTAATGGGATTATCTTACATATTTAATTCGACATAACAACTTAAGACTTACTATTTAATAACTATTATACATTACTTCAAATAAAATATTGATTTTTCTGCAGTGTTTGTGATTCTATATATATAACATCAATTTAAAGCAATAGCGACAAATTGCAAACAATACTTAGAGCTACATTTCTCTTGTTTTCTTAATTCATTACTATTTATTTTCTGTATTGTGCTCAATATCTTACAAGCTAATTAAATTGACTGAAAATAGAAATATTTTTTCTTACATCCTGTAAAACAGTATTACAAGATAAGTTACTTGAACAGCATTTCTAATTACGTAAGAAATTAAAAAAGTCTTAAGAAAATTAGAAAAAAATGTTTGGAATTTAGAATAAATTTAGAGCCCTTTTTTCTTTAGAATCCTTTTTGAATAAAGGATCAGGTACATTTTTGTGTTTTTAATTGCTTAATACTTTTTTTTAAAAAAATGGAATGTTGTGATTTTATTTGTAGATTTAAAACACTCACTGTAGTAATTTTTTTTTCCAAAATAGTCTTGATTTTTTAAAATTTAAACTGGCATTTGGTGTTCCTGTGAAAAGCTGTCATGATCAGTATATATATTTTTTCTTCAATTAAAAAGGTCAAGCATCAAGCTCTTTATGTTAAAAAAGATCTAAAATTGCATGCAAACATTTATAACAGTTTTAAATTACATGGAACACTAAATATGTACAAATTAAATATTTGTCTTAAATTTGGCTCAAATGTCGCTTTATTATTATTTTTTTATCGAGCGTTATGCCTATCCATATACAGAAGAAAACTAAAATTGCGAAAATAAAGAAAGGAATTGATATATTAATATTAAAAACTTCCAAGAATGTTTTTGTAATCTCTCAAATTTATTTTGGATCTTGTTTGATCGGATGTGTAATGAGTTGTAAATATTTGGGCATGACGAAACAAATACCAAAAATCAAAATAATAATACATGTCTTATGAATTTTAGCTATGGCAAACACATCTATTATGGAAATTTCATGTAAAAATATCTGTAGCGTTATTTTCATAGGAAGTTTATATATATATATATATATATTGAATTAAAAAATCTGGTTATAACGTACACTTTTATATCCGATATGTTTAATAATATTATGTATAAATATTTGAGTGGTGTTTGCACTTTCCATATTAATTGCTTCCTTTTCGTAATGTCAATTAGTAACTTCCCAAATGTAAACACTTTCTTTCAAACATGCTAAAACTAATTAAAAAGTTTCTTACATAAATATTTACATTATTATATCAATATTTGTCATACTGAATTTTAATCATTTTCCTTATCCAAGATTTCAAATGTTAATAAAACATCAAATCTCATTTGAATATCCAAAATATGATTTCTAAGACTAGCAAAATAATTAAGATAACGGGAAATTTACTATAATTATAATGCGAACTATACGCAGAATCTAAGGAGATAAGTGTTTCAAAGTGATATTGCTTAAAACGTTTTTGAGTAGGGAAGCAAATTACTGTTCCATTAGACGAAATGAACTGTCATGAGATCACATTTCTTTTAAAACATTATTTTTTAGACAGTTCCTTGAACAAACACTAAAATGTAATATCAGTGAATTTAACATGGTATAATTACGACATACATAAACAATTGATTACCTTATCTAATAAGGAAACATAAAGCAGGTTAATTATTTTTAAAAGTGTATTCAGTTTTAAATTAAAATTACGCAGAAATTTCATTTTCTAAATTTATCAGTATTCAGGAAAATAACAAAAATAATTCTTAATTGTTTCTCATTATGAGTAAATTTATATAATATTTCATTTTCAATCTAAATTGATTAATTGAAACATTTTTTTTTAAATGAAAAGAATATGAAATTGGCTTTGCATCGTACAGTAATATATTGGGAATTCAAGGCATAAGTGTAAACTCATAATGTATTCTCGACTATAAAAAAATGTCGCAACTTGTTTGTCAATGGATTTATCAATGTTTCTTTCCAGAACCTAATGTCATTTTATAAAAAGTCTTTAATGGCTCAATATTATATCCACTTTACTCTCGATATCGTTATTGAAGGTACTATTGCTGCTAAACTTCAGTCATATAATGGACATTAATTTTTTTTATATTTACCACTAGATGTATTGCTTATTTGATGATTTGCAGTAGCAAGTTCAATCTGAAAGTGCTTTCGTTTTATCGTATCATCTACTTACAGTTGGAACTCAAATTTATGATATTGTTTTAAATTGAGGATTGATGACTGAAATTAAATTGTTTGGTCTTAGATTGAATATGAATTTCGGAAAGAATGTTTTCACTTATAATGAAATATTTATAAATGAGGAAAGACTAGCGATATCAAATAATGAAAAAGAATAAAAGCGTTCAGGCAAGGATGAATTTAAAACCTTAATAGAAAATGAATCGACGCGCTCCCTACAGAAATTCGTAATATTTCTCTGAGTTGTTTCTATTCTGAGTCGTTTTCCCTTGAGTCATTCTTATTATGAATCGTTTTCCTGGAAGTTAAATAGCTCTGATCAGTAAGGAACAAATTTATGATGGACTAATGACTTAAGTGTTCTCGCTCTTTTAGATTATCTGGTTCGAGAGAACGGGTTGTTCTTTCAATTCTCATTTCTATTTCTGGTTTTTGACGAATGTTAAAATAGATAGCATTTCCCTAAGTTATAAATTTTTCCAAGCATATATTAATCACTTTTTGAGAATTCATCAATAATTAGTTTTTTATTAGTATGAACGCATGTTAATTTAAAAATTACTCTTTTGTAAAATTTTAAGATTAAGACAACAATTAAACATTCATTTATCCGCGCGTCTGATTTCAGAAATGAAACTATAATACAGAATTCCTATACTGGATAAAACTATGAAAAAATGGCAGAACATTTTATATTTTATTATAGTGGCTTAAGAATTAATTATTAATTGATGATAAATCTTTATGCGAGTTCTTTACAAAATGTATTTTGAATTAATACTGGTCCAGCTTTCTTTTTATCTCATATTTGTTATTTTGTCGCATATTCTGTACAGGAATATTAAATATTACAAAACAATTTCCGTAGAATTATTAAAGTACAATAATACTTTTTTTTGTCAGATGGTGCATCATTTCCAAATAAGACAATTTAAATGGAATCAAAGATTTTATAATTGCATTTCTTCCAGACATTTTAACTCTACAGTGCATATATTCTGTCTCAAATATCAGCTCTAATATATGTTTCAAAATGGTAACAACATGCATTAAATAAGATAAAAGTAACTATTGAAGGTTTTGACTCTTAAAATTGCCAATAGTTAGCAGAAGTTCTATTTTTAGAAATGTATTTGTTGATTTTGAAATACAATTTAGAAGTAGAAAAGGTCCTACTAAAATAACAAAATTTATCAAAATAGTAGTTAGTTTCATGTTAAAAAAATTGGTACTAAAAGAGCAATTGATTTTTGTATCTTTTAGTGTATTTAATTTTATTTGATTTTATACTTAATTACACAATGTATTAAGCTTATTGGTAGTCATTTGACAAAGCTATGAAGGTAGAATGAAAAAGAAACTATATATTTATAATTTTTTGCGTAGTACTCATAGCTGTATAAATACATAATATGGCTGAATTTGTGATTTGGTATGATTTTAAATTGTCTAATATCTATTTATTATAATTTATAAAAAATCTAAACGATGGATACAGTTATTTTACTGACGCTGATGGAAAAGAAAATATTGACTGAAAAAATTTGGAGTGCTTTTTCAAGTGGTAGTGTAGAATGTGACGATAAAGATTTAGATCCTAAGATAACCTATAATATACTTCTTAGAAACTTAGAAAATATTTATAGTTCTGATGATAATTTGTCTTATTAGGATGATGATGTACTTATATTATAATCACATGTAATAATCACAAAAGGAATTGATCTCTTAGATAGCTTGACTGAAAGGTACAAAACAGGTATATGAAATAAAAAGCGGTATTTTCTTGTATTTTATTATTTAATTGATCCTTGCTGTCGTAAACTCCTGGTTATTATCGAAACAAATAAATAAGTAATTTGGAAGGACAGTTAAGGAAATGGAGATTTTACGATTTAGAGTAGATTTAGCTGAATCCTTGTACTCTTATGGTCTAACTAAATCAACAAAACGAGGTCATCCTTCAAATGGAGAGGAGATAAAGCTACCACCAAAAAGATGGATCAGTTTTTACAAGAAACTCTTCAATAATATTTTGGATTGATAAAATTTACCATTCGCCCTATTGAGAACAAACAACGTTGCAAAATGTCATCATGCAAAAGATTTATTATAATTAAATGCAACCAATGGGATGTTCCTCTATCCCGGAGGAAAAATAATTGTTTTAATAAATTATCATTTAAAATAAATTTCAAAAAGTACTTGATTTTCTCTCTAATTTTTCTATGTAAACCTACATTACTTAATGTGTCTATCTATAACAAAAATTAATGAACTATTTAGTATATAAAATTATTGAATTATACTGTTTCTATTTATGTAATTATAAAACTTACAGGAAAATATTATAAATTCAGAGCTATTTTTTTTTAATTTAATCCACCCATTTAAATTATATTTAAAAAAATTATGTAATTACTATGAACTTAAATCTCATATTCATTTTTAATGCTTTTATCATTGCTCATTGTATATAAATATATAAAAGATCATAATTTTTTTTTAAAAAATATATACATGTACCTTTCAGATGTTAATAAATAGGGACAAAATAAAATGTCATTTGATGAATGTTGCTGCATGGTGTAGCCAATTGGCACAATACTGTTTTTTAGTCAACAAAACTTAGTAAAAACGAAAGTTTATTCTTTTTGAATATGTATTAATATTAACTAATTCTGTTATAGAAAGCAAGTTTATTTTCTCTCAGATGAAAATAAAAAAAATCATGCGTTGTATTGTTAAACTTCGGCTTACAGTCCATTCGCCAAATTTCGGCTTCAGAATGTTGAAGCTGGACATTTCGAAATTAATTCATTGATTTCTTATAATCGCATTGTTAGAACAAGGACAAAGTTTTATATCTTGTAGATAAATATTTAAAATTCAAAAGAATTTTGTAATTTCTCTTTCAATTCCACTTTTCTTGCTCTTTTAAGAAATAGGGAATAGAAATAAAAATATTCAGTTCCGGAGACAGAGCAATTTATATTTTAAGCAATATTAATAATAATAACGATTTTATTAATGGTTTTTTTTTATTAATTTAGGTAAATAATAATTGGCGCCGTACTTAAGTTATAAATATTTAGTAATATAAATAATTTTCGGTTTCTATAATAGAATACTTTATTTTACAATCTTTCCCTCGTTCTTTTATTTTTCAAATTACTCTGAATTTTTTTTTCATTATTTTTTTGTATTTACGAATTTTCTCACACTGATTATTTATGATGAATATATTTTTTTATTCTTGCTACATATGTTTTCGGGATTTAAGCCAGAATAGTTAGATAAAGTATTTGAGAAATAAATGTCACAAATAAATTTTCCGAAACTTCTTTGCTATGCGAAATTTTTAATATGTGTTTTTTTTATAAGAAAATAAGGAAGAAAATGTCGCTGAAGAAAATTAGTATTTCTTTACTATTTTATGCAGATGACTTTCATAGATAAAAATTTTATAAGATTTTAAAAAAATCTCGTGAAAAATGGATACAATCTTTTGGGAGCTTTTATCATTGTGTTCCTTTTTTGAAAACGAAAAATATTGAATTGACTTTTGTTTTTAAAATAGGTTTCTACAACTGTAATTTATGTATAAGTGTATGCATGTATACATTAAATGCTTAAACCACATAGAACATTTGCCTTTTCATACTGAATTATATCATACTAGTAATGTTTTGTTTGTCTTATGTTTTATAAATAAAGGGGGAAAGAAACATTATTTACGTTAAAAATTACATTCATATTCTTAAAAATTCTTTTTAAATAAGAAAATATTATTCATCATCTAAGAAAATGTCCTAAATTGTGTTCAGTTTAAACATGCTTCATACTTCAAAAAATACTGCATAATAAATTCACATGTAAGTTTTTTAGAAAACTTTTTATATGCTTTATCGTAATGGTAAAATTGTAATAAAGAAAAATTCCAGGGAAGTAAATCTGAATTTTGCGAAATCATTACTTTATCATTTTATTTAGACAACACTAATTCTTATGAGAAATTTTTTGGTAGAGGTTTTTTCTATGTTTTTAATTATTTCAATAATTTAAAAATGATTTGTGGAAATCAGAATAATTTTATTCATCAAATTAGTAATGCATTAGCTTAAGAAAAGCAACTTTTATTAGAAAAGAGAATATTTTTGAAGCAGAATAAGTAGGAATTTCAGTAAATTAGAAAAAAAAAAATGTTTTCACTCTATAAAATATTTATATAATATATACAGAACAAACTATATATTGATATAGGTTTTTAAATTATACAAATCATAAGTATTTTACAATCACCAAATTTTCTACTCATTATCAATTACATTTTTCCATAATTATCACGACTTACGTTTAAAAGGATTCCTAATTTTTCATCCTTAACAATTATTCATTAGAAATTTAAGTAATGAAAATTATTAAGTAATTAGGAATGTAATGTAATAAACTGGGCTACTAATTTAGTTTATTAAACTTATTATGGTCTCAATTTTGTATGAACGAAATTTTTTGACGAACACACGATATTCTTAACTAAGGGGATATGGTACCCATGAAACATTTTTTTTATTAATGCATTTAAAAATTTGGTTATACCGAGCTATTAAGTGCTTCTATTCAAGAAAATGATTTTATGTGAAAATTTGAATACATTGTTAACACAATTTTTAAAATTTAAATTTTTTTAAAAAAAATTGAAACATTTCAAAACCCTACTTCTCCTTTATTTATTAATTTTTATTATGAAATTTTTTTGTAATATTCTCACAGATATTTTAAACAAATTTAGGAATCCATTTTGAAATAGTTTTGAGTTTTGTAAGTTTTGGAGAAAGAAATATGGTCAGTATGCTAAAAATTCTGCAAAAACACAGATATCTCTTACATTATTATTTTTTTTAAAAAAAGTAATCATTTCTAAGCAAAATGAATCCCTAATTTTGTTACATTTATTTTATACAATACACAGAAAAAAATGGAAGTGATTGATTAATATTTGTTGGAGGAGTAGTATTTTAAATACTACAATGATGTATCGAAAAAACACAACTGAGAAAAACCTTTTTAACGTTTATAACTCTGAAAAAATAAATATTATATGCTTCAATTAATGTAAAATATCCTTTTATATCATAAACTATATATTTTTCTTTGAAATAATAGCATTTTCACAAAATTTCATTCGATATTTTTAATAACTGATAATATTTTTCAAGGTATTATTACATTTGACGAACAAGGAAAATGAAGGAAAATGTAAAATAATAAAAAATACAACCATTCTTAAAATTTTATACTACATTATATCACCTATATTATATTTAATATGAAAATATATAATGAATAAAAACACAAATTAAGAAAAAAAAATATATTAATTGCCTTAATTTAAATACTATACATGCACATTTTATAATGAAAACAATTAGGATAGAGATTTATTATTTGCACACCAAAAGTATCCTGGTGTATATGTAATAACTTCCTTTTTTTATTATTAATGCTTACCTTTTTAAAACTGCTTTCTTTACTATTTTACGTGCACACTGATATTTGTTGTTTCATTCTAAACAATTTTTTTCTCAATTTTAGTATTACACCAAGATCATGCGTGCATTTTCCAAAAGGTAGGCACATAGCTTTTTGTGTTCTCTTGACACTTCGTCTTTTTAATATGGCCTTCTGATAATAAGAAGTTAATTTTTTTATGGCACTTTCTATCAAAGTTGCATAACCTTTTCCAGCTAATGAGATGCCTCGAGTTCTCGATTCCTTCACAGCATTCAGTAAAGCAGTACCTAACCTTTTAATCATATGTTTTATGCATTCCTCTTTTTTTTTATTTTGATATTATCCATATAGATATTTCTTTCAGATAAGTAATTGAAAGATTTACAGTCTTCGTCAGACAATAATGTAGAATATCGAAATCCTAATGATTGCGATATTCCCCACAGTATCAGTGCTGCCTCTATTTTCATCGAACCCGATAAACCGGTGTGATTGATATCACACAAATTTTTCTACTCTTCACTTTACATATCATATTCTGCACTTGACTTTCCAAGTTCTCTTTTTACTATAGAACAATGTCGACATACTTTGCACATAACTTCAAAATCATTGAGAGAGCCAGTAAGTAAATCGATGACATACATCCAAATACTATCAAAAGACACACTTATGGACAAATGGGACATAAGCAGGTACTTCATATGTATTTCGTATTTCACGATGTACTTCTTTTAGCATAGTGTTTTCAGCAATATCATAGGCTTTGTGAAGAAGTTTAGTACATTTGCTGTATGTCCTCGATGAAAAAGGTAAGATATTATGGCCATACAATATTTCTTGATGGATGAATAACCTTTCTCTATATTGCAAAATGCTTGTGTAATCTATAAATTGATATCAGGAACTGTATTTGTTTCCCTTTCATTCTCTATTTCTACAGCATAAACTTTAAAAGCACAAGAACGTTTTTGTTACATTCCAGGCACATCAGTTTGTCAAACAGTTTACTGGATTGTAGAAAGAATTCAAATAAACCTCCAGTATTGGAACAATCAGTCGTTCCAACATTTAATAACTGTTCAATTTTGATAGTAGGAATTGAAAAATTTTCTTATGTAGAATCAGCTTTATTATCAGCGTCACTACACCAACGTTTACTGTTCATTTGCTTTGAATGACAACCTTGTTTTACGCAAGGCATTTTATCTTCAATTCTCAAAAAAATAAACAACAAAAACTTCAACAATAAACAAAAATAAAAGAAAGTCTTGATAAAAACTGTTTTTTTTCTCTCAATATAAAACGTCAAAACTTTTTTTTTCTCATTATAAAACGTGTTTGTAATTAGCTCGCTATAGACACTACAATCAAAAAACAAAAATATCAACAACAAATCGCTTGTAATGAAAGTTGTAGTCACAAAAAAAAGAACGTTAAAATGTTACAGTTCTGATTAAAATGAAAAAAAATTAATTTTAGAAAAGTATTAATAAAAAAATAACATAAAATTACGGACATCTCTAAAAAAAGGGACGTGGTTCAAGTCACAATTTTTTTTGTTGAAATTTTTCAAATTCATTTTTTTCAATCTTCTCGTGCTCATACATACAAAAATAATACACAAATCGAAAGTTAATAATTCAGAGAATATTTTTAAATAAAAATAATAAAATCTATGATTTGGTCATTTTTGGAAAACCGAGTCACCTTAAAATGAAAATATATTTCATAATTGTACATAAGGCTACAAGTTGCATCAAAAATATTATACATGATATACGGAAGAAACTGTCAAAAATTGTTTTCAATGTAATTATGTATTAAAATAAAGCTAAGACGTATACAATTTGCGAGATATGATCAAAACATTTAGTCAATAGTGATTATAAATGAGAGAATTGTTCGAAAGTCAGGAAAAACTTCTGGTATTCCTTTGAAGTAATATTCGATGGACTTTATGCACTATTGACAACGAATGTATAATTCTTGAAATCTGTGGGAAAAGCCCTGTCTATTTATAGTTTCGACAACCCTTGCGACATGCCTTTGAATGTTTCGAATATCCAAAACTCGTGTTACTTTTAGATCTCTTTTCAGGTGCAAGAACAAAAAGAAACCTACCGGAGCAAAATTAGACTAGTACAATGAAAAAGCGAGGCATAGAATTCTTTTATTGGCCAATTATTAATTACTTGTTAGAGCATGTTTAAGATAGTGGATTGGTCATGAGCTTCTGGATGGTGTTGTTTACTTCGAGTGGTGAGTTTCAGCTCTGATATCGCTAAATAATCGTGGTGTAGTGGAGCTGATATAAAATAAATCTGTGAATACTCCAAGTCCTTCCTTTAATTTGGAATACAAGTTTGGAGAGAGGGGTGTCAAGTAAGGGGAGTAATATATATATATATATATATATATATATATACTCTATGAGTATATATATATATATATATATATATACTCATAGACAAAAAAATTAGTGCACCAAGAAATAATTGCAAGATCGTAACAAAACTTGGCATGAAGATACATGTCAGGAAGATATGCTAATGATTAGAAAGGCAGCGTGATTACGCATTACATATAGCCGGTAGAAGACGTTTAACGTCGTTCTCCGTGGAGTATAAAACAGGTAACCAAAGCTTTTTTGAGTGTGCTGAATCGTTTACAAAGGAAGGGCTGTGGTATACATGCCATTACGCCGTTTTCGAAGACAATTTAAGAAGCTGTCGCAGTTTGAGAGGGGAGAATCATCGGCATGATAGGAGCTGGATGGTCAGATAAGCGAGTAGCTCGTCAATTAGGCCGCACTGATTGTTTTGTGAGGAGGTGTTGGGACCAGTGGATCCAAGAAATGTCATTTACACGAAGACCAGTCTCAGGACGCCCTCGACAGACCAGTCGTCGAGAAGACGGCACATCGTAAGAAATGCACGCGTACAGCCAAATGCTTCAACGGCCGCCATCCAGGCACAGATAGCAACTTCACTAAGGGCCCCTGTGTCTTCTTGAACCATACGAAGGTGTCTAAGGGACATTTGGGATCGCGGTGCCCATTACGTGTGCAGCGTTGGAAGGGTTGGAAGGATTGGAATGATTGGAAGGGTTGATAAAAAACTTTCATTTCCATAACTATAATGCACTTAACTTAATTAAAATTTAAAATCCAGTTGTACCATATTTTAGAGGCGAAATTATTTTATTCTCGACACCCTTTTTTCTTCTTTTCTTCGTACTAAATCACAGTGAATAAAATTTGATCCTACAGAAATATCCCTTTCTTACTATTGAATCAAGAAGTTTAGTTACAGGTACTCATTTGCACGAAGTCAATCCTTTGGGCAATGTAAGAACTTGATGAATTAAAGAATCCTCTATTGAATTATTTTCCAATAATTGGAGGGAAATATCACTTCGAAAACACTTGCATCTTTAGAATCTTCCCCAGTTTTCAATATTCTATAAAATAAGAAAAAAATAATAAATAGTTTGTGCTGTTTCACACAATGTACATCTGTTTTGAAATTTATATCTCTATGGAAAACTCAACACTGTAGTAATTGAATAAAATAGATAAATGTTTGTAAAATTCGATTAATGTTTACTTTTGTTCTCAATAAAGAAATAAATATCAAAAATAATTTTGGAATTTCAGTAACGTTTAGGTTATCTGAAAACATCTTTGTTTTGAATTGGATTTTAAAAGAGATTATGCCTGCGTTAAATTTGTTCCTTCATTCTTTTCATGCTCCAAACATAGACAGAATATTTTCCGCTGAAATCTTTTATATTCTTCCTGTTTGTGACTTTTCTTAAAAGTAAATTATAAAATGTTTGTAGAAATTCTGAATTTATTATCAGCCACGTAATAACAAACGCTATATAATTCACTAGATATTATATGTTACGGTTACAATAACAAATTTCTATTGATAATACCTATAAAACAATTTAAAATCTGCAGGCCCCTTACTGGTGTAAAAATTAGAATGTATGTATAAATTCAATATAAATTTACCAAATACAATAGTATTAAAAATATTTTTTCGATTGTTAAAACAACTTTTAGTTTGATAGATGCTTCAAATTGTTTTTCTATATATTTTTGAATGTAATAATTATATAAAATTAGGTTTATGCTTTAGTCTTAGCACAAGCGCTTAATTGTCATTGTTGATGAATAATGTCTTTTTTCAAAAGAAAATATAGCAGTATATTTTTTAGAGTTTTCGTTGTTAGAGAACTTAATGTACACACACACACATACATATATATATATATATATATATATGTGTGTGTGTGTGTGTGTGTGTAAAACTAATAAACTTTATACTTATAAACATTTTACTTTTTTTTACTTTAAAACATATTTTAATTCAGTCACGGTACAACGAAAAAAGTTAAGTACTTAAGTTACGAATTTATGAATGTTACACGAGAGGAGAAAGAGATACATTGAAATAGCGATGAGCATGCGTCTAGACAAACAATCAAGAACGAAGTGACCAAAACTGTTCCCTGTTTTTGAAATTAATTCAAAGATTATTCAAATCACGTGGTATTAGATGGAGAGATATTTAGGTATTTTACGTGGCGATTATATGTCGGCAGGGAATTCTCCTTACAAGTTTAAAACGAAGGGGAGAGCCAGTGTATGCAGATTTGTAGTGCGTGATGGAATAAATATATATATTTCAAACGGATTCGTTTCAGAAAATAAAGATTAATTTAAGGTGTAAATAACACTTTTTTAAAATTAATTATTTTTTGATATTTCTAATCCGTATCATAAAATCTCGCTTTGCGATTTTAATTAGTTAAAAATATTAAACTGAGCAAAGTGTGAAACTTATTTAATATTACATACTAAGGAAATAAAAACTCGCATGTCCGCTCACGGCGTCAATACGATTTTCATTTTCATTTATGGCCTTTCTATAGGCCTATGATATTGGCATTGAGGAAACGTATCGAGACACAAAGATACATCATTAAGCGAATTACCCGTTCGAATTGCATCCACACCAAAATTTTAGTTAATTAAAATTATGTTACCCAATTAATAAGGACATCTAAGCTGGAAACATAATATCTAAAATTTGCATAATGAGTAAATCGCAAAAAGTAATATTTTAAGCATTCAAACCATTTTTTTTTAAAAAAAATGTTCTAGAAGAAATAAAGGATACTGGATTTTATGGAAGGAAGTGTGAATAAGATTTTTTTCATGATAAACATGCATAGATAGATTGTGGATAGAAAAAATGTTTTAACATTGATGATTTTTTCATGGTTGAGAAAGAAATAAAATTTCTCAATCTCTCTCTCTTCTGAAAGTGCTCTCCCATGGCGAACAATGCAATGGGCTAAGAAATAATCAGGTGCGATGCTTTTTTTTTGGAATGAAACGTTTTAAAAATATTAGTTCCTGGGTAATTCTGATTTTTTTTAAAACATTTTTCTGAATTTCACTTGGTGTGTGTGTGTGTGTCATCAAATTTTCGATCGTTAATTTAACTAACTTCCCATCCAGCTAAAGCTTTGAAATTTTGGGAATCGTTCGTACTCGCCATCCCCAATAGCCTTCGTGTTGTATCTCTGTGCTACTTTAATAAGCAATCACTCATTCACTCGCAGCCTGACATAATGGTTAAAGATTCCCCCCTATAGTTGTTATAATTCCATTTTTTTTTTTTTTTTTTTTTGCTTACGAAAACATTTAATAATTTTTTTTCCAGGTTATTAACTATCAACTAAGCTCGGCTATTTCTATGATCGAGGGAAAGAAAATGAATCACCCTGAAAAAGTATACAACAATGAAGATTTTACACTCACAAGTATAATTAGTTTTCAATGTAACAAGTTTCTTCATGAAATATTTTAAGATAAAAGAAAATAATTATTAAAGGAATCATTATAATGTATGGATTGAACTTAAGTATCAAAATATTTCTATAAGAACATAAAATTAAGTTTCATCCCTTTTCTGTAGGTGAAGCTTAGGAAATGTTACAAACGCAGATAGAAGTTTTTCTTAAGAAACACTGGTATTGTCGGACGAATGATCTAAGATAGAGAGAGAAAAACTTCAGTGATTTTATTTCAGTTAATGACAACGTGAAAAAGCAGTTTCATAATGAATTTAGAGAATGTGTTGTGAATAGAATATCACTTAAAGTTCAAGTTTAATAAAATGATTTTCAGTTGCGTTTTAAAGTAAATTAAACAAAAATCATACATTTAATGGACATAATAAGAGGAAAAATAAATTATAAAAGATCCAAATAAATGTTCAATTGGTTTCTATTAAAATGCTTATATCTATCTAGATTTAATCTTTCAAAATGAATCATGCGGCACTTTCAAAACATATCAGGTTATGTATTCATTTGTCAATCGTTCAATGCATTGTAAGATAAACTAGATTACACTTAAAGAGTATAGATTTAAGATTAAAGCTTGTGTTTACCAGCCGTTTTGTTACATTTTGTTCCATTGTTTGAAAGTAATGTTATGGAACTTCTATTTTCCTCCTGAAATCTAAGCAATATCATCTATTTGATAACAATAAAAAAGGTACACTTGAAAGAATTAATAATAATGAATGTTTCTATGAAATTATATTTTCTCCCCAATTTTCGAAAATATTTATAATGACTAGGATATTCCACGAAGGAATCATTAAAACAGATTTAAGCATTATTTTTAAATTCGTAGGAAAAATGTAATTCCCTAGAAACACTCATTATTCCTTTTGTCAAACGGATGAACTTTATTGCATTCAAGTAAATAAAATAGTCCAGATTTGAGGATGAAATTAAAACTTTCGTAGAATTAACAATGCATTCACGAAATCAAATTGGTTGGCAAACGAGATCCTTACAAGGCATTTTTGAATAATTGTTATTATAGTGAATTGTATATAAATCATTTTAATCTCTTATTTCCCGACGGGACTTTAATAGCCCCTCTAGAAAATCGCTTAATAGGACGTCATTTAGGACTTTATCTTGTTATTTATGCTTTTATTTACAAAATGAGCTCCTCCTTCCATCTAAGTTTGGTACGGTGAAGATTTACAGAGCTATTTAGCTGCTAACACATAGTTGGAAGAAGTCATATTGGAGAAAGTTATTGCTTATTTTCTAATCCATGGGTCCCTGATTAATCATAGAGGCAAATTTCTCATATTTGTTATGTATATCAAGAACATTTCACTAATGTTATGGTTATATTTAGTGATTCAAGTTTTCATTTTTTTCTGATACAAGAAAATTTTTTCTTGCTGCACCTCTAAATTCCCCTGCGACTCCGAAAACTTTCCTCTATGTTATGTACGAGTAAACATTGTATATTTTAAGCTTTGCCGATTAATTTTTATTTGATATATTTTTTTCCTTTTAAGTGTCAAACTTAGTTTTTGTATTGAATAATTACACATTTTCATTTAATTTAAACATTAATTTTTTAAGAAGTCGAATAATTGAAATATTGCAAAACTTGAATACCGAATATATATCAAATTGTTCAAAATAAGATCATTCATTGATCACATGAACAAATTTTTCCAAAAATATATAAACAAACTTAGCAAATTCAAATTATGATTTTCACATTGAATGACATTTTTTATAGGTAGGGATTATTATCTTCTAAGGTATTATATGTTTCTAACAAAACGAATAATTAAATTAAAAATTGCAATATTTAATTTTAATTTAGAATTTTCATTAAAAGCAAAATATTGTATGAATACAACTTCTTATAAATTTTGTAAGTAAAATTGTGTAAGTTCTAATTTCAAATTTAAAAAAATAATGAACAACTTATGATTTTTTTTTAAAAATTTAATATGATATATTGCTAATGTACAAAGAAATGTCTTAAAGAAGTCTCAGATTTAGGATATAAATGGTTAAACACCAAAATGTAATGTAGGGTAATGTAATAATTATGTAATTATTTCAAAATAATGATAAAAAATTTATATTATTTATTCACAAGAAAGATTAATATGTATTAATAAAAAGTATGCAAATCTTTAAAAAATATTTTGTTAATGTTATTCAAATTTCAATTCACATACTGAACGACTGTAGAATTTTTTTCAAGATGCATACGAGACATATAATGATGACTTCATCTCAGCTTCTAAGTGATCTTAGGAATCGAAGTCTGCCCCGTTAGTCACTCCATCGATTTAATCTTGTTCCCGCCCAATCAGCTGAAACCACTATAAGTTGAGTAGCATTTTGGTAAGTATTCAGACGAGAAATTGAGCGATATAGCAACTCCTATTTGCTGTATTGGCATATGTGGGTCACAACCAAATCCTGTTTTCTCTGTATGTCTTATGAAGCTTTTAATGCATAGTCAGAAAATCGCTTTGGACAATAATTAATTTTAATTTAAAAAAAAAAAGTAACATAATTATTTTACTTACTAATAACTAAAAATATTACACATAAAAATGTTTCAATACTACACTTTAGTGAAATACGTTATATTATTTAGTGTTGTACATTAAATCCATTGTAATTTATCCAGAGGAATTTAACAAAACGCATATTTACTGAAATTCGAGGAGACATAACTTCTTAAAAAATACTAACATTTGTTGATATGATCTAGTTTTAATATATAAATTTATTACAAATAATTAATTTGCGTTATTACAGTGTATCTCTATAACTTAAAGTATAGCAAATATTCTATAAAAATCATAGTTTTTTAATACGGGACAAGAAATAAGTATAATCATAGAATGAACTTTATTTTTTCTTTTTACTTTCGAAGAATATAGTTTTTAAATTTTACAATCTGTATTGTTGAAATTAAAAAGATATTTTCTGTGTCTGAACTTTCACCATGAGAGAAGTTAAGTTATAAAAGCCCATTTTAAAAAGAGTTATTGTCCTCAAAATTTCTGTGAATAGTTTAACCTGAATTTTATTTGTTAGATATATATATACATGAATTTTCGGAAATGACAACAAATACCTTAGACGGTATTGCAAAACATACGCATGCCATCTGTAGTTAAAATGAACATAATTGCTTAAGCATTATAGCACCTTCCTTGACATTCCTAATTTTTCAAAGATGAATCATGTAAATTTTTACTTATATATACTTATTTAATATTTTTGTTTTAACTTCAGGGACAAATGTAGTTACAAGTATATAAATGGTTTAGTAGCAAATAGATATTTTATACAGCATTTTAGTACTTGAGTTTTTTTGCTGGGAAATGCAAATAATAATTAATAAACAGTTTGTAAAATTAAGTTTTCAAATTTCTATAAATGAACGAAATACTTGTATAAACAGAAGAAATATAATGTTATTTTCATTCAGCTTAATATATTATCTTGGATCATCATAGCCTCAAACACAAACTGTCAGATCATGTAAGATTAGAATTTGTACCTCATTTCTATAGAATTTCATTGAGAATAATGGAGATTGCAGCAAGCGAAGTCAAATCGTGTTTCAAATTGATACAATATGTAGAAGACAAGAGTGTGAAGTATGTCTCTACAATAAAATTTAATTGAAACTAGGCAATAAATTAATATAATCCGAGAAAAATAACTCTATTTTTGAAAATTGTAGTTAAATTCGTCTCGGAAATGTTCAATTTTATTGTTGTTTACGTTTTGTAATATCACTTCAAAAACAATTATACCTACATTAGTTATATTCAAGACCTTTATGTAAATTAATACAACCATTTGACCACCACCATTTCACCAACAAGGTATTAATGGCCATGTTAGGATGTTATTCAAGTCTTATTATTGATCAATGACTCATTCTATCCACCGTAATTCTTCCAAAGACCCATTACTTTTCCCCTCATCAGATTGTGGAATTACTTTAATGCAATCTATTCGAGAAGCACACGGTAGTCTTTCCTAATGCATTTCCTTTCTTGTGTCATTTGTAAGGAGTGCAAATCGATTCTACTTACTCCATTCAATTTGTTTACGCAATTCTGGATCCAAAACTTGTATTTGTTCGGACTATTTGTAGAACTTTTCGATTGCAATGGGTATCAGGGTTATATTGGTAAAGCAGTAAAATCTTATTTTACTTCAAGATTTGGCAACGAAAATTAAAATGGTGTCAAATTACGTCAAAAGCAGCAGTGTTTTAAAATTACGTCTAATAATAATTAAATAATAACATGCTACAAGATTTGCGGATTCGGTGAATTTATCGGGTATTTTAGTATTTTGTTGTCTATTATTGCGAAGACGTGTATTGGATTGTTGCGGATTCGGTGAATTTATCGGGTATTTTAGTATTTTGTTGTCTATTATTGCGAAGACGTGGTCTAAAAACAGGATTCAATCAAAATTTTGAAAATCTTAAGTCAAGTTTATTACAATTATTGCTCTTACTCACCTAATTTGTATAAAATTAACCATCTCGCTCTATTTAATTCAAATGCGAGTTAAATACAACTCATTTCAATAAAACTTCTTTGCCTGATGCTAGAACTTCTTACATTCGACCATTGAGTTCAAATCATAGCGATTGTGTGATAGATGCGATCATGTGTTTTCTGGGTAAGTCAAAGCTTACATGAATCTCGTACATTTAGAGTATCAGAAAAATTTACGAAAGATTTGAATTTTAATTATTAAGTAGAAATGAACTAACACTTTTATTATGCAAAACTGATAGTGCATTGTAATTACATGTATGAATCATTTATGCACTTCACTTCAGAAAAAGCGTTTGTTGAGAAATATAATCTTCGTCTGAATTGTTTCGGCCTACATAAAGTTGCATAATTGCCATTTGAAATTAACATGTATATCTTGTAAATCAAATCACAATTCATTTATTCACAAGATTGAGTTGCAGTGCAAGGTCAAAGGTCACATTACCACTCTCACTTGGGTAAAAATACGGCAAGTTCTAGAACATATTAAAACGACTTCAATACCGATATATTAATAGAAAATGACACTGTATTTATTAATAAAACCCAGCCACAGCGGCATTGTATCAAGGTTGCGGCATTTTGCATGAATGATATTTAATCTTATTGTGTGTGAATATTAGGATGGATATTTTTGCAATAGTTAAACACATCATCACGTCACTAAGAATTTGAAACATTGTTGCTTCAATTTCTGATAGGAATGTTCAAGTTTAAAAATGACGAGTGATCCTTGACATTGACAGCATTCGTTCCGGTGTAACATCTAATTTTGCGCACTTGTTGAGTTTTAAAATAATAAGGATTACATTGCAATTTCAGGTCTTTCTGGTTGTGCAATTGATATTTCAAAAAAATTACATACTTTAGTAAATTAATACGAATCTTTTTCTGCTGAATTACATTTTTTGACAGAAAAAAATTCTATAGATTGAATAACTTATTTTATAGTTCCAAGAAAAAATATTAATAAATAGTCAGCAGTTTTTAAAATATTTTACCTTGGTAGATTAATGAAATACATAAGACATAAATAATATAAAAGGACATAAGATAATAAAGAATAGAAATTTTGCTTTTGTTGGAGCATTCGTGAAGAAACAGATACTGTTTATATAACATAAGTAAGGGGAAAACAAAAGAAAACTGATAAATTATTGTGATAGTCTCATTTTTATACATTATGACCCTAAAAAAATGTGCTACATTTTGAGCTTGTAGTTAGTATAATTTATGTTTATTAATTAATTGATTCAAAAAATCTCTATTGTTTTCAAACACCATGAGAGCTGTTTGTTACAGACCTCATACTTTTGAATCACAATCAAAGAATAATATCATTATAAGAGTTTGAGTTATTGAAATTTTCTAATTTTGTTTCTTTTGATTCTTATATCAGTCATCAGTATTCTCATTCAAGACTGTATAAAAATTATTAGAGTCTGAATTTAAATCCCCCTAAAATCTATCGATGGCTAATTAGAGTGGATTACTTTCACTCCAGACGTTATTTCATTAAATGTAATACTTGATCCAAAACTCGACATTGCGACTCGTTACAAATCTCAAAGAATATATATATATATATATATATATATTATATTCACTCAACGGAATATGTTTTGAGAATGAATTTAAAGGTTTCAAAATTTTGTTCTGATTTGCGTCCCTTATACGAATGAAACACCTTAATAGTTTTCTTTGCTTTTAAAGTAGGCAAGAATCCGTCGTACGCTGCATATTATAGTAAACTGAGTCTCAGAACTTTCTCTAAGATGATATGAATGGTAAGAAAGAGAAACACAAGCTTAGGTATGATCCTTTATCTGAGTGAGGCTCAAAATAAAGATATATATCGCTAACAGTTAATTTACTCCGGCGTTACTAAAACCAATTTTTTAAAAAAAATGAAGGAGGAAAAACATCTCAATGTGTGAAATTTTTAACCTTACAATTAATTTGCAAATATTTAGAAATAATTAACATTATTCAAAATTACTCCCTTGGAGCCTTTTTGAATTAAAATTGCGTTTCTTTAGTATCTCAAAATATCATAAACACTGAAAATATAAAAATGTACCATATTAGATATCTGTTGAAATAATTGGTACTTTAACGTAAAGTATCTATTCAAACGCCTTTTGACGTCTTCTATTAAACATGAGTTAATGTTAGGCAATGTACCATATTAAAAAAATCTATTATTACTCAACCCTATCGGCTAATTAAGCAGAAGCTTAGTTTATGTTCACATGTAAACTTGAAGAGCTATCTTCCACTTTCCACAAACAGAAATAATTTTTTTACAAAATGCCAAAAAACACAAACACGGTTCGCATGAAACACTAATTCTTACTCTCAAGGAAATACTTACATATATATCTCAAGGAAATACTTACATATATATCTCAAGGAAATACTTACATACATATCTCTACAGAGAGAGATTCCTGTTCCTTAGATGTTAAGAACTACTATCATCTTAAACACAAAAATCCATCTGTATGAACAAACAGAATCTTCAAGGAAATCAATATTTATTAAACAAAATTATTTTTCTCATATTATTATAGAAGTTAAAAAATTTCTATTAGATTAAGGGAAAATATTATTCTTTATCTAATGAAATAGCTATATATGAAAATTGAACTGTGCTAAAAATCTAATAACTTAAATAATCCTTGAAATAATTCTTCACAGAGAGATTAATTCATAACATTATCAAAAAGAAGCTACAATTAAATGTAATAAATTGTTACAATGTAATTAATAGAATGGTATTAAGTATTAATCAGAAGTAATGTACCACAGTAAAAATAATACAATTTAAATTTAGAGCACGCACAAATTCTTCTGTACCCAACCATTTATAAATTTAAAATGAAATTTAGCAGAGTCACATGTATCTTATTTTCAGCTGTAATAATTGGAGTACAAAAATATATTGATATAAAATTTTTAATAAATAGCTTAATTTTGAAGCAGTTATTATTTGCTGGATATCACTGGAATAAAGGAAAATAAAATTTATACATATTTGAAAATATATTGTAAAATTAATAATTTTTTTCAAACGAGATTGATCTTATATTACGTAGTATTCTCGGTTAAAATATTACAAATCGGAATATTTTAATATCCCTTAAACCTCTCTCTCTTTTGATCTTCAAATAGTAATTGAAAATTACTATCCAGATAAGTCCTACCACTAATTAAATTAAGATGATGGATTTCACTATCATACTAGGTTTGAAGAGAAATTACCTTTTCTCGAATATATTAAGTGGAATTTTGAGACGATAATACTTGTAAATTAATGGGCATTAATTAGTTTCAGGAATTACATTATAAGAACTCAAATCAAAAATAAATCTTATTGTTTAATTTATCATGCAAATCGTGTGAAAAACTACTATTCCTTTCGTCAAGCGTTTTTACTACTTTATTACCATCAATTTCTATTTTTTTAAAAAAATTTATTTGTAGTATTGATCAATAATCTCAATTTCCAAGATCAGTAAAAAAACTAGAAAAAACATAGATATTATAACAAAATAATCTTGGAAAATACAGATTAGTTATAATATATTGTACATCAAAATGGTATAATTTTATGAAAAAATATTTTGTGATTCAACGAAACAATGGAAATAATTATATATCTTAAAATTTAATCCAATATTTTTCGAAATTAAAATATCCATCTATTAAGAATTGCTTAAAAAATGTCTCACATTTTTGGGCTGATATTTTAGGACATACTTCCAAGATAAACATTTCGAAAAGAAAATTCCATACCAGATGATATATTTCTGGTATATGTTTCTTTAAGAAAATGTTTTTTTAAGCGTACTTCGCTTTAAAGTTATATTTCTAAGGTATACATTATTTAGGAGGTATCTTTGAAAATATTTTTTTCTCTGCAAACATTTGTCTGAAAGAAGCATTTATGGAAACGGTTTATTTCACTTTAAGATCTTATTGAAGAGTTTTTCTTTAAAATATATGTTTTGAGGAGACACTGTATTTCCTTTTCCTGTAAAATAAGGAAATGCATAGGTGATATATTTTTTCGATAATGAGAGCTAATTTTGCCAATTTGTGAAATTGAGATGTATTTTCTGGGAGGTTAATTAGCAGAGCATATTATCGCTTTTTTTCACTAATTTTAATTTATTTTATTTTATTTATGATCATTGGATCGAAAAAGGGGACCTGCGGTTAAATCTACCTTTGCTTAGTTGTAAAGAATCCAAAGGAAACAGAACATATTTCCACTTGGGAAATGGTTTGATCGATTTTTATGAAATTTGTAACGCTAAAACACCTTTATCCACTTATAATGTAGTATTCAAACTATATTTAGGAGCATTTCAAACAAGTGCAATTTTTTTACTTGAACACATAAGTTTCAAAACTCATTTAGCATTACAGTATAGAAAAAACATGAAACACATTTTACACCGGACGAAAGTGACTCATTGAAATATAATGAATAAAGTTATAAAATATGCTGCTCTTTAAATGATGGCAGAAATAAAATAAAATTAATTTTCGAGCTGTTTTTTATGTATGAAAAAGTGTTCCAATTTCATGTACTATTCTTTAATATTCCGCAAAAACAACCTTAAGAAATTTGTTTTCAGTGGATCCTAATTATTACCGGAAAAACATTTTGTTAACTTTTTCTTTGTTTATAACGTAATGTTATATGATTGTTAGAATGCAAAGCAATCATTACTTTCATTCATTACATTTTAGTTCTTTTGTTATGTTAATATAGTGTTATTATGTTATTAGTAAATATTTTGTTATTCACTTGTCGATATTTGCTTAGAGTTTAAAATTTTTTCATTATTTTTTTTTGTATTTTTGAAATTGCATAAAAACACTAAGGGACTAAAATATCATTTTTTTTTTTTTGCTTATGTATATATTCTATGATTGATTAACTAAATTAGATTCACAATTTACGGTTATTCTTTAACCGTTCTGAGTGAACTTTCACTTTTTTCTTCCTTTCGTTAAGGAATGAATGACATATATAACTGCATTATGTAATTGTTTTCATTCCGAATAAAATTATTCGCGTTAAAGCATTGTTTATAATTCGCTTTAAGTTTCTTGAATTTTTATTTATACTATATAATCGTACGTTGAAAAAAGAATTAGCTTACTTATAATTTTGTCATAACATACATAAATCAAATTTTTACTTACTATTATTATGAATTTTTATCTTATATTCACAATTTTAAAGAATTCCTACAAATTCACCGGTATACAGTTTTTCTTTGAGCACATGAATGAGTTAACAAAAATAGAAAACATTCTACAAATTTGCGTTCACTACTGAAGTAACATCTCAAGTATTCTCCTCATCAATTGCCAAATATCATTATGTTGCTTCTTAAAGTGGTGTTAACCCTTTCGGGACCATGATCACGTACACATGATCTCGTGATTCTCCCTTCGCAGCCCGCAATATCATATATGTGTCAGGTATTTCCGTGCCATTGAACCAATGATCATAATTGTGTGATTTCAAATTTGAACGTTTTATTTGAATTTTTAACGGCCAATTGAAGGCGGTGAAGTTCGTCATATTTTCTATTATAGTTCCATGGAATGTTGTCCTTCAATTCTTTCTTTTTTCTGGATCAGGGGAATTTGAAAATGTAAACTCAATTTATTCGCTTCTTTTGGTCGGATTGCGCATTTAAATGGCTGTAATTTATTACGCGCTGGATTTTTCTTTATATCTTAGTGGATTTCGAAGGAGCGGTGGGATGATGAAATGTTTATTAGTTGGGAGTAGTTTGCAAGATGGTATTTATATGTTTTTGGATCAGTTCTACCTTTGCTACCATGACGAAAAGACTGAAATATCTAAGTGAAAAGTCAAGGAGATGTTGTTGCAAAAAAGGTTCTCAAATTGTTTAATTTTATTGTTTGTATTTTCAATGACATAGGCTGTAGGTTAGCTTCAGGCAATACAATAGACAGTAGCTTCGGAGACCCGTTATTCTGCTAAGTTGTACTCTTTCCAATTTGTTAAGATTCGTTTGAGAGGCCACTTTATAGATTTAACAAACATACCCCAGAACAGGCCGATTAAGAGCGGTGTATATTATTTTAAGAGTTCTAGAATTGGCACTCCAATCCCTGCCAGAAACGAACTTTAATACTTGAAGCCGCTTCCTTCCCCTTTCTGCAAGGTTATCAATATGCTTGCCACAATTAGTCTACGCGTCGAAAGTGGAGCCCAAATAAGTTGAACTTTTTGATATATCAAGAAAGTTCCCTCTCAGATAAATTATTGGTTGCATTTTGAATATATTTATGTTCGTTGTAAAATTGCAAGTAAATGACTTTATAAAGTTGAAGTTTAGTTTATGCTCTTCTGCAATATTCTGTATAGTAACCAAGTTCTCATTTAAAAAATTCTCAATTTTTGTCGTGTCTTCAATACTTTTCGAAACACAAAAATCATCAGGAAATAAGCAAATATTACACGAAGTGATTATTTTCTCCATCACAGCCACGAATATCGAGAATAAAGTGGGACACGTAACTTATCCCTGAGATATACTCTGGAATGATGTGCACAGTGGGAGATAACATTTCGATACTTGATTCAGAAATATGTATTGTTCAGGAAGTTTAAATTCCATGAGAGGGCCTTCCAACTGATTTTTTTAAATACATTACGATATTTCACCAAGTGCTTATTTTTGCATATCTTATCAAATGCCTTGGTAAGATCTAGGTACACAGAAATGGTATTAATGGTCGGCTTCATGTTATGGTCATCCCTCACACTCTGAGCAAAATTATGAATTTTATCTATAGTGCAATGTACCCTTCGGAAACCATATTGTTCTTTCGATATCTAATTCAGATTAAAACGATGATGAGTAATTCTTCTCAAAATAATCTGCTCCATCAGTTTGCAAGGAATGCACATGAGAGCAATAAGTATATTCTATAACTTCTCACAAAGCTGGTTGCTACATTTGTTTTGTGGACTGGGATAATTATTGCTGTTTTCCTCTGTTCTGGAACTACCCCCTCCTTTCACGGCAAATTAAAAATGTACCAAAGGCGCTCACTAAAAATTGGTCCGATTTCTTCCAAAAATTTTCCATGACTGCCATCGGGATCAAGAGATTTTTTATTATCAATTTGCATATGATATATAATAACTCTGAGGTAGCAGGTGAACAAATATGTTCGTAAAACAGGTGATTCGAAGCAGAAAGCTGACAACATGTTTTTACAAGATTTCAGGCGATCTTTCTAACCCTTCTGTTGAAAATTTGCATTCTCTCTTTCGAATAAAACTTTTCCAACTCTTCAGCAGCTTCTAGGTCATTAATAGCATGGGAACCATTTGACTTAACGATGGAATTCAAATTGTCCTCTTGAAGTTCTACCCTATCTAATGTTTTTGCCAGTTTTCCTATCAGACAGAAGTTCTTTACTTCTTCAGAGTTGTGAGGAGACTTTTTAAATTATTTAACACGTTTTTTACCTGTACCTCTTGGTATAGCTTGGTTTTGCTTCATTTACTTAAGCCATATAATTAATAAATAATCGTTAACTGTAACATATTTTTTTAGTAATTTTAAATTTTTAAAAAGTATAAAATTAAAGTTTTAAATTTATTGAAAAAATAAAATAAAGTAAGGTATCGTATATCGTTACTTCATGGAATTTTAATTATTTCCTCGTGTTATTAGAATTAAGATATTTGAGTTAAAAATATTTGAAGTAATAATTATTTATCATATTTCAATCATTGGACAATTTCAATTATTTCATGATATTTGTCATAATATGTTTCATTTGAAAAGAAAGGAATTAATTTGACATTTATTGTCCAAATAAATTTGAAATCCTCGGCCAAATGACAAATTTGTAAAGATAAGATGTCTTGAAAGAAAAAAAAAAAGGTTTCCTTTTATTCATTCAAAATTTCTCGTGATAAAAGTTAATCAAGATCTAGAATAGAGCTGTTAATGAGTTTCCCATGCTTTTTCAGTAATCTGAATGAACTGTTTGTAACAAAAGCCTCTTTCTCTCATAAATATGCAAGAAAATCCATCACAAAAGATTATATCGTTATTTTTGGAAATAAACTGAGATAGGACTTCGGCATCATTAGCGCAGAAAATCCGCATGAATTAAGTTCTTTTCTTTCTTCCTGACCTTTCTTTTTTTACAAAAGTCATTTCCTTAAATTTCTGATGAAAAAAATTGATATAAGTCCTTTCTAAGTTCAAATAATGATTGCAAATAATCTTTCTTAATTATCTGAAAGAGTTTTAATTAATTTCTATTTATCGATATATTTTGATTTTTCTCTGTTTGTTATTATTTCAATAACTATTTCATTAAATCCATTATCTTCTAAAATATTATAGAAAATAAATTATTTTTTCTCAATAAACTTTAGCGTTTATTTTGGAGTGCTAATTTTGAAATGAAAAATTGTTTTTTCCATATTTTGCTTCATTTCTCTGCTTTCATTAAGAACTTTTTTATAACATCAAACTGATATCCTTAGATTTTATTATGGATTAATATATTTTTAATTCTTCTTTAAATAATCAGTATTTCTTATTTCGTAAAGATTCTAATAATTTCAGATCTCATTAACGTAAATTTCGTTATGTACTTTTAACGATAATATTTAAAAGGTAAAAAATTTAATTTTGGTTGTTTATGTTGATAACTTAAAACCATTTCAATACATTTAAATAATAATACAAAATATACAACAATTGTAAAGCAAAAACAAATTTAAGAGATACATAAATTTGAAACAAAAGGGATTTTAGATATAAATTTACACACATTTGATGTGTGTGTGTCGAATCTGGGATTTTGGAATGCCTTTGATCTTAATGTTTTCTTTTCAATTTTACTCATGATATTTTATACAAAAATAACAACGGAGAATA
>BMAW01131826.1:31080-42175 GCA_019974015.1 Nephila pilipes
AATAATCTCAAATATGTATTCCAGTATCAAATTCAATTTTTAGAAACATAAATTTCGAAGTATATTTGCAATTTATTACATATAGTGAGCAGATTTAAATAAACATTAGTCTTTATTTAATCTACGAACAGATATTAGTGAAACACATTTGATGACAAAGTGTTTAAACGATTGCTTAATAATTTCTAGCTTCATTTCTCGATAATTATAAACTTGTCAAGGAAAAGACATAAGACCTTAACAATAAGCAAATCGTCTCTTTGTGTAAAATAGATTACACGTTTAATTGCGATAAGTTTAATCCCGATTGGATATATTGCTTCACCAGGACCTAATGAACATATCTATGTTGTCCTGGACATTCTTGAAACAATAATCAAAAATATGAATATATTTTATCACCTTTTTTTCAAACCCTAAGCCAAATTATAGATGAAAGAATATTTATTTTTGACGTCGATTGAACAAAACATGTTTTGTGCATAAGAATTCACTCGTGTGCTTAATTAATAAATTTGACTGATTTTCCAATAAGCAAACTGTAGAACGGTTAAATGACATAAAATAAAATTTAGCTTTGTTTGAAATAAAGAAATATACGATTAACCTCTTCCAACATCCACATCATGAAGCGGATTTTTTGCTAAGTTCAACTTTAAGTATAACATTCCGCATTATTCCTCTCGATGGTTATTTATGGAATCAGAAATCTACTTCAAGAATTGTTTGAAAACGCTGCTGACTAGAGTTACTGTGATCTATGAAGATTGCTACGAGTAAATATTCTTACAGAATTTAATGAAATGACAAATCATAGAAAGCAGTTGTTTTCTATTTTCCAAATGTTATAATTTTATTCCATAGTGTAAATGCAATGGTATTATAGGAAATACGAAGAAATAACTAAGACAAACTCTGTATATTAAATACAGATGCAAATTGGCTTTGGAAAAAAATAATAATATTATCTCTCTTTAACTGGTACTAATAGATTTTTGATAAATCTGCGATATATCTAACCTGTTCGGTAGAGTCTAGTTTTCACATTATTTTTTCTTTTCTTTTCTCTGTCCAAATTATAGTTTAAGCAAATATTTTGAGTACCTCAGACATATTAGGCTTTTTCTCTAAAACCCTGACTATTTCACTTACTTAAGCTGAATTTGTTTAAATATCCGGAGAGGCTTAAGTGTGAAGAGTGAAATGATAATTTTTTTATCGTATTTGTCACTCGACTTTAGCTTTAATTTGTGCGATTCATCAATAACCATCATGGGGGATCAAGAATGGTTAGCATTCAAACCAAACAATCAGTTACTAAATATAAAAAACATGTAATAAAGGGTATGATCTGTGTATTTTAACTTAAAAGATAGAACGTGAAGCTATCACGATAAAGTCTTATTTACACCACGCGTAATTATTCCTTGGGGTTTCTTTTAATGCTCGTGAGACTTTAAGGATTTTTCGCATGAACATGATAATATCTATATATTAAATTGCACATAATTTTCATAGTAATCAATTAAGATTTTATTTATGAAAATGGGAAAATATTCCTTAACGTACACTTTCCATTTATCCAATGAGTTTTATACAATGACAATCCAATAAGCATTAATTATCCAACAAATACAACACTGGATAATTAATATCTATTCTAGCAACTGTCGAAAAAGGCTTAAATAACTGTGTTATTCCATATCCCTCATAAATCAATCAATCAAAATTTGAAAAAATTAAAACACGAATAAATTTCGTACCACAGCAACATTAAATCACGGTAATAATAAATAAATTTGTTTATTTATTATAGCATAAATCGAAGTTATTAACAATTTTTTTTCAATTTCAATTTTTTTCAAAGTTTCAATTTTTTGAAATTTTATTACGTATTGATATTGTAAATAGTATCAAATCTTGAATCTGAATAACCCCTACAAGGTAAATAAAATATTATATTTTACCCGTACTTTTAACTTTCGTGATTAAAACATAAAAAACTTTCATGTATGTTATTCATCATTAGCTCAAGAATTTAGTAAAATAAGTTAGCATAGTATTTCAATAATGTAACAATAAAATAATCTAATAGACGAATTAGTAATTTTTGGATTTCATACTTCTTTTAGCAGTCTTGTATCATTAAAATAGGAGTTTATGAATTACGTTCTATGAAAGATACTTTTTACCTGTGTGAGTATCCAAATGATAATGAAATAAATTAGAAGTAATCCAGAGAAGAATAATCTATAAGTATGTTTCTTAACAACCGTGATCTCCCTCATAACTCCCTTCCCCTCTAACTCCTTAGTTCTAGAAGCTTCCGATAAGCTTCTTAAAAGCAAGAGTCTCGAACTCAGCGATCTGTATTCACTTGACACTAATGGTCGGATCTGATATTCGTTATCCGGTTTTAGAGTACCAAATAACCTGAGCAAAGAGATCACTGGGAGAAAGGATTACCGGAATATTGCCGACGCCTCAAATGATCTTTAAACTCGCTAAAATCTTACTTTAAACATGATGTGAGATATGTTTTCACTGAGCGACGAATAAAATTAATGTTTAAGAGAAAAGCACAACCACCAAAATTAGTTGCATATTTAATGAATTAACTGTAATTTATTTTCAAACTGTACGTTTAATTTGAATGTTTATTTTATTGTAATAATATGTAATCATGATATTAAGTTGTGAAAGGTTTACAAATAACATGACACTAAATTTTCAATAAACTGATTGGATTTAATATTTTGATTGCATTTTTGAAATAAATGCATAGTAAGTCATATAGTAACTTTAATGTATTATTTATTTGAAAAACATTTTATTAATATTTCGAAGTAATTTTGAAAACTAGAACAGTACGTAACTAGAAAAGTGAATCAGTATCGCCCTTAAAAGATGGCAACGAATAACCAGATTGGTGCAGCTCATTTGGAATAAATGGCACCGTGGCTATCTAAGTGAGTTGCAGCAAAGCAATAAATGGCAATTTCAAATGGAAAACGTAAAGATAGGTGATACGGTTGTTATCATTGAAGATAAGATGCCTCTTTTTAGATGACCTTGCCTGTTGGTTGAATCACGGAGTAATGCAGTGGAATTGATAATCTAGTTAGAGTCGTGAAGGTAAAGACTGAGAGGGGTGAATATAAACAAGCAATTTCTCGTGTGTGTTTGCTACATATGTAGCGATCGCTAAATTATTTTTGTACAGTTTATTAAACTGCGACTGGAAACTCCAGTCGAATTCGGAGAAATAATGCAGAACTTGAGAACGTGGCGATGCTGCGAATGCGTCGAATTCGAACTGCTATCTAGAACGATAATTTCCCTCACCTTCTGATTTGAACTTTTTGTTTTTTTATGTGTGTCCGTCCAAGTCATTTATAAACTGTTGTAAAATATTGAAGCTCTCTCAATCCTTCTAAAAAAAACCTTTTAGACAGAACAGCATATGCCAACTTAAAATTTTAAATTTTATAACTCTTTTTATCTAGTAAAAGATGTTAAATGTACAGTATTTATTATGATTGTGTTGTATTGGATTTAAGGTATCCGCCTACCTTCGAAAAGGATTTTTTTTAAATAACTGAAAAAATAAATTTTTATGCATTATACAATAGGATATGGCTAAAAACTTAGAATAAAATGTAAAATGTGCATAAATTAATAATTGTTTCAGCTCAACAAATACATTAAAATAGCAGTAAAATGGCACTTGATCAAAACACCAAAACTGAAATTTAAGTAGAGATATTTCAATTCTGTGAATATTATTATGATTAATTGAATCTATTTTAGGATTTGTGCTTCTCTTACAATTAAAATCCAGAAAATTAAATATTTATAGGAAGTCGTACTTTAACATAGAGAAAAACCGTACAAATTTTTAACAAGATATAACTTTTATCATCAATAAAATGCAAAGAAATCGCATTATAACAATAGGAAAGGTTCAAGTCCTGAATTCACTTTCATGGTGTATTCCAAGAAAGTTCCATAACATTACATACATAACTGTTTTCAACACGATGTTTTACGTTCAGGCAAAATATGAAAATTTTGATTTTGAGAAAAAGCTGAAAATACATTTCAACCCAGAACCTTACCTAATTAAATAAACATTTAACATTAAAAGGCCCCTGATATGTACAATTCCCTATCTTTATTAGTTAAATAAGTTATCTTTTTCTTCCTGGTGGCCTTTAAAACTTTCCTACGTTTACATTTAAAATGTGTTGTATAACTCTTCAATTCCCTGATTCGATTGTAATCCAACTTTTTGTATCCCTTTATAGTGATGTAGCTCGGAATTTCAATGTTCAGCTTATTTAAGACTTTTAAGCAGCCTTGATGTCTTTCGTTAAATTGTATAATTGCATCATATACACCCAATTTCACAGTTTTCATACAAACAAAATCTTTCTTTTGTACTCTTTATCATTTTACACCATTAAAATATTCATTTGTATTTTGGATCTTAAGAAATTCATCTTGCATGTTGGAAGATATTTTGATGGCGATATTACGTAACATATCAATGAAAAACAAATATTAAATTTCCATTTCCGGTAACAGAATGCAACTTCCAGTTCTGAAATTTGACACAGACTATTATAAAAATGCTTATCACTCAACTTATATGTAAGTTAGAAACAAAATTGAAACTGTTCTGGAAAGCTAAGAAATTCGGCTTTAATAATAGATAGTAAATAAAAAAATCGATTTTTGACCGAAAATCGCTTTTTAAAGTTAGGCAGGTACCTTAATTTGTGACATGTGATATTGTATTTAGTAGTGGTCCTTTATTCTGTGTTGTAGGGAATGCTGTGCGCCCCGTTTCTTCTGGGCAAATTCAACACCATATGGCTCCTCTGTTTTTATTTTTAGTATATATATATAAACTGCTGTTTGTAGAAAATGCAACACCATGAAGGAATCATCAGAATCAAATGAAATTCGCAGCAAATGTCAATTATAGGATATTATGCAAATTAATAAGGTTTCAGAGCCATCGCGCGTGCGCGGCGCGCGCAGTGCCCTCTGAATTGATGCTGAAAGCGTATAAATAAAGTGCTGTAGCGGGACGTTGAAACAAGTCTATGATTATTTGTTAGTGGCAAACGTTTAGTGTGACCTGAGTATGCCTCCACGACGGAAGAATAAGAAATTCAAGCAACTTACGGAGTTTGAACGAGGGAGGATAATCGGCCTTCGAGAAGGAGGATTTTCCTATCGCGCAATAGCAGCTCGTATGCAGCGGAACAGTTCCACAGTGATGCGAGTTTGGAAGCAGTGGACCGACGAGCACCGAACAACTCGAAAAACAGGCACTGGACGACAGAAGGTGACGTCAGAGCGCGATGATCGACACCTGCTCCGCATGGCGGTGAATGATCGCACAGCTTCCTCCAGGCAGCTGGCAGCACGTTGGTCTACTGCTACAGGTGTACAATTGTCGGCTTCGTCAATTCGTCGTCGTCTGCTGCGCCGTGGATTGCGTGCAAGGGTGCCTTTATACAGGATTCCCCTCACGGCGAATCATCGACGGCTGCGTCGGCAGTGGGCTCTTGAGCACAGAGACAGGCGAGCTGATTGGCACCAAGTTGTCTTTTCAGATGAATCACGCTTCAATTTGTGGACCCATGATGGCCGTGTTCGTGTTAGACGTTATGCCGGTCAACGCTGCCTTCCTGAGTGTATTATTGAACGACATAGTGGTCGAACACCCGGAGTTATGGTCTGGGGTGCGATTTCGTATCATGGACGATCCAATTTGATACGAATTGAGGGTAATCTCAATAGCAACAGGTACGTCCGTGAAGTGCTACAGCCCGAAGTCGTTCCTTTCCTTCAAGGCATCCCTGGAGCTATCTTTCAGCAGGATAATGCACGCCCACATGTTGCGCGGACTGTTCGAGACTTCTGTTCAGCACAACGCATGCAACTTCTTCCTTGGCCTGCTTATTCACCGGATATGTCGCCTATTGAGCACGTGTGGGATATGGTTGGTCGGCGTCTCGCTCGTGATCCGCGTCCTGCAGTTTCCAAAGACGAACTTTGGTTGCGCATACAAGCGATATGGAATTCTCTTCCTCAAGCAGATATTCAACATCTGTTTGACTCCATGCCACGTCGTATAGCAGCACTTATTGCAGCGCATGGTGGCTGCACCAAATACTGATTTCGGACGCTTAATTTGTTTCTTTTGTTTTGAAAATTTCATCATTTATTTGTATCAGTACAAGTCGTTTCTGCATTAAATTTCATTTGATTCTGATGATTCTTTCATGGTGTTGCATTTTCTACAAACAGCAGTATATATATATATATATATATATATATATAACGTGTATTACTAAATTTAATTACAGTCCATCTTCTTGAGTAATGTGTGTGCTTTCTTTGTGCAGCGCCGTGCAAAAGAACATTCTACGTACAATCCTTTACCGAAATTAGATCATCTATATCTACAATATTACAATATACCTCACTAAAAAAGTCCATACATTTTATTATGCCCATCAAAGCTTTAAGTTGATTCTCCGTTGCTTTTTAATAAGAATTAGTGGTATTTACTCCGGAATACAGCTTCTGTCATTAATACTGGGCAGAGTTTATATTTTGTTCTGCACAAAAAGGAAGGTTCAAATGATGACATTCATTGGATTACATGGCTGTATTTTAACAAACTATTTACGGTAAACTGCCACAAACTAAACTTTATTGAGATATAAAATTTTATATTCAATAAAAAATAAAGATCTCAGAGTTCACCAGGCTTCACCACGCTCGATAGCTCAAGCCACTCCAAGACTTAATGTATTGGCGTTGATAGTCAACTAGCACGAAATACGTTTCTTGTGCGGCTCATTGCATACTATTTTGAAATCTAGAATAAATGGATTTACACCTTGCTGTAATAATTGTACTGGGATGGAGCTTTGGTATATTGGACGCTGTGGATTCTGTGCTGCTATTGGTCTCTGTGGAAGTCGATGAATATAGTTGCAGAACACTGATTTAGAAGAATCCAAGTGGATGCTGAGTGATGAGTTGATTTTATGCTAGCGGTCAGAGGAGAGCGGATTAGACAACTGCTATTAACTGTCCATCGAGAACCTATGAAATTCCATCAGGTGCGCATGATCGCTCGGATGCAAACCTTTAAAATGTTTGCTTTTCTACAAGAAACTGGATTACGACAACCTTGACTTTCATAATATCTGCCCTTTGGGTCACATTCCTCTCTAGAATATAGTTATTCTTATTTTTCTTCAATAAAGGCTTTTCATTTGTCAATCAAATCATGGTTGGCAAAATCAATGGGAAGCAAAAAAATTTTAGGAAAGGCACAGAATATTGTAACGAAATTACTTGGTATAGTAGGTACTGCAAAATGTAAAAAACTATTTATGATTATGTATTTAACATTGGATTTCTACAGATAATTGTCCCCAATACAAATAAACGCATTTCTTAAATTAATGCAAAATTTAATCGAGAGAGAGGTGCATGAATTACTTGCAGTTTCGAATTCAAAGCTTTCATTGACTTACTCATTTTGAAAGGTCTATTATGAATTAATAGACGAATTTTAGAAGGATTTTGGTCCACCGAAGGAATTGGGGTAGAAATGTTTCGAATAGTTATCTCTATAAAATATTTTAAATTGTTATTCTGATGCTGCAGATTTGACGATAAAATATCAAGAGATAAGAAGAAGAAAATGCACAAGCCAGTACCTGTAATAAATATTTTTGAGTTATTTGTAGAAAGTTGTAAAATAAAGTATTGTTTGGGCAAAATGTACCTATCGGAGAAAGGTTGGAGGACTTCCGAGGAAAATCACCTTTCTGCCAGTATATACTATCGAAATAGAGTCGTTGCTTTGGAAAAAAATGTGTGGGACATACAATTTCGCCAGTAACATTAGAATATGGCCGATGTTCATATTTCATTTAGTGGTGAATATATCAGTTATAAATGAATTAAGAAATGAAAAATTTGTGGAAAACAAAAGAAAGTATCAGAGAGGATTAGTAAAATAACTAATAAAGGAGGAAATCAATAGACATCTCACAAAAACTAATTTATCTAAAGGTTTGCAAATCAAGTTAAACATCAACATACCATGTACAGAAAATTTTTAGAAAATAATGTAAAATGTTCAGTTGTTCCAAATAAGCGATATAGTGTTCTGCTTGTTATGAAACTAAGAAAAGCAGAATGAAACAATATTCTTGTACAAAATTTATTGAATATTTTTGTTTAGAGTATGTTATTTTATGTGTAAAACTTGTTCATTTAAATATTCTGAAACTGAATATAATTCTGACGAATAAGAAGGTTTCTTTTTTTTTATGAGTTTTTTTTTTTTTGTATTTTAACTAATTTTTAATTTTGTAATAATGTTTGAAATCATGTATAATGCATTTTCATCTTCTGAAGATTTTCACTGCATACATCGTATTATTGGAAATAATAATATATATCTATATATATACATAAGCGAAATACCACTGACTGACTCATCACGAGATCTCTAAGACAATGCAACCGATTGACTTGAAATTTTGCATAGTTACTCATTTTGCGATGTCGACGCTCACTAAGAACGGATTTTACGGAAGTCCTATCCAAAATGTAATTCCCATCCGTTAATCTACTCTTATCCATCGGTTATGTAATTTTTGGTGACTCTGTCGCTAAAAATGATATGACCGACGCCAAACGGAATATATTTCTTTATATGTATATTCTGTATTGTCACCAATTAAGGCTCCCATCTACCCACCATTTTGATTTTATGGCCAAATGTTAATCCTATGGAATTTCAACATTAATTCTCACTTATTTACCATTTGATCAATTTCAATGCAATAAAGTGCATCTGAAAGAGTAAAATAATGTGAATCCTTCTGAAGAATTAATTTTTTCCTCTGATTTTTAAAAATATTTTTACCCCTATTTTAATGATTCGTTTGCGAGTTTTCATGTATTAAATTATTTTTTAAATATTTTTAAAATTGGAGGAAAAAATTAATTCCACAGAAGCGTTCAATGATTTTTGCCCTTTTAGATGCACTATATTTCATTCAAATAGATCAAATAGTAAAGATGAGAGAATTAAAGTCAAAATTAGATGATTTGGATGAATAGGATGTATCGTAGGTTTGCCATATATAATGTAAATGTTGAGTCCGAAATTCCTACATTTAACTATTTATCACCAAATATCTTCCACCGCCAAGGAATTCAATGACCTTGCATTATGAAAATTGAAAAGCTATGCTATGGTAACCCCAGCTGATATCTGCCCACTTTAATGAGTGAACGATAATTGTTTACTGCTGGGGAACCTAGACGTAAGTTTTAAATGTATGAGAAAAGTATTTTATTATTAATAATGATTGATAAATTGCATTTGTTAATCTAAACGCAATCTAGATTACAAATATTACGAAGATATTGAAGTTGGCTTTTAACTAATGAATAATAATGGTATGTTATTCATGTCATTGATAAAAAAAAAATAAGTAGCCGTCAAAATATTTATTTTGATATATTTAAAAAAATTATACATTTGTGGTTGATATTCAGATGTGACAAAAATTAAATTTATTAAGGTCATAATTAATTATTTTACTATTAAATTTGAATATTTGATTGCTTTTTTTGCTATTGTAACTTTTTATTTAAATATTTTGAAACTGTTATTTCGTGTTCATTCAGTGGTTTGACGGGTGACTTTTTACTAACAAATTTTATTATACTTTATTTCTTGTTAGTGTTTTTTATTGAATTTTTAAATAATTTGATTTTAAAAAATTAATTTTGGTTATATTTTTTAACTTTAAAAGTATTTCATTGTTGGTTAATACATATTGTCTTTTCATATATATATATATATATATATATATATATATATATATATACTAGCTGATACCCGCCCGCTTCGCTGGGCAGACGATAACATTATATTTTGAAACCTATACATAATATATCAAGAAAATGGGAGCATTGAAACGACCTTTATGTCCTCCAGATGGTTTTTTTTATCAGCATTAATTATAACCTTGAACTCCTTTGAATCAACAGCAGCTTTGAAATCGTGAATATACATGTTATGTTCATGTAGCGCCTTTTGCAATTGGCTAATTCTGGCTTAACACCTGGGAAAATACCCCAATGAATGTTTTTTTCACGTTCATCATCACAGAGAAAGTAAAGCTGAAGAAAAGAAGGTTGTTGAGGCGGCTCAGTCAATAGGCTACCTATCCTGTGGTATACCTGCCCGTGGACTTTAAATGTTGGCATAAAATTTCCTTCCTTCAATTCTTTTGCTCCGAATGACGTCATCTGAAAACATCCATTATACTTACGTATTGTAGAAAGAAAATGTTCTGAAAGCTGATCCTCATGGCTAGGAAGGCTATTCAAAGGTTCAGGGTAGGATCTAATAGCAAGGAGCTGGACTTGACCACCACTGCAGCACATTCCTGGAGGTTCTTCTACCCATTTTAAAGCACGGCACCTCGAACAGGGCAAACGTTTTCCGATACTGACAATTTATCATTTGAATAGTCAATATCTATTTTATATTTAGAACCAGACAAATTTTTGGAAGTCCATGGCGCTAATTTAACTTTTGATCTTTTTTCATTGTATTTATTAATTACAGCTGCCTAATTCACATGGGGGTTATTAGAAAAGTATTTTCTTACAGCTGCTTTCTGTACTTCATGATGACTTTCAGTATATTTTGAAGCAGCTTCTCTATGTACTTCAGAATGACTTTGAGTATATTTTGTAGCAGCTTGTCTTACTTGTTTATATCTAATTGAATTTGTGAATTTTTTTCTTTTTTTTTTACCTTTATTTAGTTAGAGATATTACATCATTAATAATTGATTCACTTGAACTTGATAAATCAATGAGTCTTTGAAACTAACACAGACACATTTTCTTGAGTCTGAAACACTAAAGATGACACATTTTCTTCATTTTGTTTCACATTATCATCATCAGGATTAACTTTACTTCTATTTATTAATCCAACTATTTCAATATAAACATCAAAATG
>BMAW01131826.1:58623-147497 GCA_019974015.1 Nephila pilipes
TATATATAATATTGACTCAGTCTCGGAATAAAACTAAAACCCCATTTATAATGTATAGCCATTTCTTAAATTGATATTTTAAGAACTTGTTTCTACGGCTTATTTATTTTGAAAAAACAAAATAACCTTTTAATGTTAATTGAAAATTTATGTTTTTGCTGCTGACTTTCTTAAAATTCAGAATCTTTATGTCTTAAATAAAAACAAAACAACATACTCGATTACCATTTTCTCCTGTGGTAACGAACATTTCATTTTTCGATAGGTCATCATTTTTACTTAATCTGACACAATTTCTTATAAATCCAAGTAAAAGTAATAGAACACGATTAACATGTAATTTCCAGAAAAAAGTACTGAATTACCATAACATAAACCAGCAGGAAATAAAATCTCAAACCGAAGAAGGAATTCTACCAGATAAACGAAATTTCGAAGGCGAGTTAACACATTTATAAGATTACATATATTCAAATTTTGCTCTAATTGAATAAGAGTAGTGTAAGTAATGTCACCTGATGTGCAAATCACTTTTTTAGAGCATGCGATGCTAATTTTTTGCGAGCATTACTTATCTTTTATGTTTTTCGTTGTAAACTATACATGTGTCGTGAATGGCTTTAAGAAAAGGTAGAAATAAGAGTAATTTTCTGAGTTTGAAAGAAACCATATGATAGGGTTCCGAGAATGAATTTCTTTCGACACTGTGCAGAAAGAGTCGGAAGGAATATATCCACAACTTATAATTGCTGTAGTTTTGGAAAAGTGGTGGGTCAAGTAAGCCAGGATGGGACTGAGCACGTATACCACTACAAAGAGGAAAACTGTTGTATTCGTAGCCGGTCTGTGTCACATTTAACTTCTGAAGTTACAGCTCACAGGAGGCGATATAAGTTGTGTCCTTAAATGAGATCCCTTTCAGTCATAGTGCCAATGATGGTTGTTTGATGGTTAAAAGAAGACCTATTGAGCGATCAGAGCCAAACTTTCTGCAACAACACAGGGTAAGTGTCTGGGGAACAAATTCTAAGGACAGTAGAAGTACACGCTTTGTTATCGCAAGGACACTTACTGCAAAATTTTACGTCAGTCTAGTGATTGAAGTGGTTATGCTGCCATTACGGATCATTATTCCAATGGTAATTTTCCGATCTGGAAAATGCTAGCTTTCATATTGCTGCTTCACCTAATGTGCTCTACTGAGAGTATACATGTTGTCTTGGCACAAAAAATCATCTTATCCTACTGCCACTTTGCACAAATGGTGAATAATGGACAGCAAATCGGGCGTCAGCCACAAACGGTATGGACTTTTGTTAATTCAACTGTCTATTTAATAGCAAGGAATTCCATCCCACAAAATTTGTACTGCGCATGCTTGCGATTAAAATCGCGTTTATTTATGTACCATCATTTTAAATTTGAAATGGGGCATTTTCTACTTGTGAAATTAAAATTTCAATTAATTAAATAGGTAATCTAAATAAATTATTTTCCTAAATTTCGTTCCTATAAGCTAATTGCTTCGTAGTGTTGTGATTTTATTTCTTGCCATCTTATATGCATATTTTTCGTATATTTTGATTAACAGTTTCCAAAAAGAATTCCTATCAAAATTATTATATTGTTATATTTATTGAACTTATGTGTAGTTCAAGAAATAAACTGTATTATTAATTACATTTAATTTTATTTCACATTAAATTAATTACCTCTTTCTGATAATTTTAAATAGTTTTTATTTTAGATGTAAAATAATATTAGCAAATATTTTATCCGTATATACTGAATAGAATATAAAAAATAGTCAATTTTTTTCATAAAAAACTTTTCCATTTTCTATGACTTGTTCTTACACTTTTTTGCATATCTAAATATTTGTGTGGCCATGGTAGCCCACGTTCCTGGACTCGAAGCAAAGCCGTCCTCGTTCCTGGACTCGAGAACGGCATTGCTTTCATGCAGTCAAGGGTTCGAGCCATGTAGATACTAAAGACCCACCGTGTAACGGGGATTATGCAAGTTATATCTGGTTAAGTACTCCCTTTGGCGTGATGTGGAATTTTGGAGAGGGGCATACCAGCTTAATTCTCATCCTCGTCATTTGATCGAGGCTAAATGTAAGAGGTGCGTCGCCTATTGCTCTCCTGTTGCTTTTCAGTGAGACTTCAATAAGCAATCAAATCAAAACTCTCCATATATGGTTTATAAGCACAAACAATTAACCTCATATTTCAGTATACTTTTAATAAATTCTGTATAATATCTGATAGTGAATTACCTATTCTAGAAAAAAAAATTATAAAACCATTGAGAGAAAACTTGTGGTGAATCCAATGTTATTGATGCTGAATTTAAAAATAATTTCGTATCTAATCAACTATCCGATTCGTATTCGATATATTAATGAATTTAGTTGAAGCTGAAAAAAAAATCTGAAAGCTATAATTTAAAATACTGATCACAGACATCTTAATCTTAATTATATTCAAATAGGGATTGCTAAAGAACAAATTGAATTAAATCTCACAAATTTCATGTTGTATGGAAATTACAGAAGTTGCGTTTCAAGTTTCTTCCTCGTTATCATAAAGAAGACAGAACCCCCTTTCACTGTCATTAGTGTTTGGAGAACTGTAGAAAAACTAATTATAAAAATACTGTTATGTTCTTAAGTAGACATCTGCATTATTTCTTAACATTCTCCATTCTTTTAAACTGTAGGATTATGAGACAGATTAATTCTTTACACAAAAGCCCAATTATTCTACAATAATTTTTGTTTTGACTAATCTGAATTTTCTTGAAGTGTAATTAACAATACCGGACTAATTTTCTTTAAGAATTATCTCTCAAATATTAATATTTATTCAGATATATTATTTTTAATAAGTTATTTATTGATTACTATCTTTTTTCATTGCATATATTCCTTCTTAGACCTCCACAAAATCGCTACTAAATATTGGTGATTTCTTAAGAGTACATTTTTCCCTAAAATTTTATTTTAGATTACTAGTTGTGGCTTAGGGATTCTCAAATAAAAGTGAGTTGCCCAGATAACATGATTTAATTATAATACATTGTATAATACAAGAAATGTTTACATAAAGATTTGTTTTTATTAGTAAATATATAAATAAATACATTTGAAAAACAACTTCAATTTCAATGAAGTATGCATTTCAAGTTAAGTTTGAAACATAAAACATTTGTGCATAGCTTTTAAATGAAAATGCACCCCTCTCCACACCAAAACATTTTCAGAATAATTTTTGAGAGAGAGAAAGTAAGAATTTGTTCTTAATATCATGACAATCCATACTTTATAAGAATTCAAATTTAGATCCCTGGCCAATTGTTGAAAATATGGTGATATTAGATGAGATAACGACAAAAAGAACTCTGTTTAATTGAAAATAGAAGTCTCATTCTGACTAAAAAAATCTTATTCTAAATATCAATAAAATTTAATTGTGCATTACGACAACTTTCCCTTAAACGAGTTGAAAAATTTGTTCATAAAACGAGAAACATTAATATGTATCTTCGTATTATTACAGTACATAAAATGAAAAATACATATTTTGTACTATATTGCACATGCCTGTAAACAAAAATACGAGAAATTAGGAAAAATATTACATAACGTCTTTATTTATTATTTTTATTTATTTAGTTTTGTGGATCCATGTGCGATCGCATGAAATTCACTTAGTTCATAAATTGATAGAAATTTGTACGCGTTGCTCATGAAAGAATATAGATTTCTGAATGTAAAACATCTCGTTTAAATGAACCGTTTTTCGTATGCTTCAATTTTCGAAAAAGTTTCTATCATACGTAATCAAGAGTTGCTCAAGAATTGTCCTAACAGAAGTCCAATATCCTGAAATTTAAAACTCATCCACACTGAATGTTCCATCCCGGTAAGTGTTAAGTTAGAAAAAATATAAAAACCACCAACATATATGGTATACAAAAGTATCCTTTTGCAATCGGTGTTATCAGTGATCTTTAGCTGAAATAATCATTTCAGCTATTCAATGAATTAGATCTATTGTAGATATTGTATGTTATATCTTAAAATAGCGTTGCCAAATTAATTCCTTGACAAAAGTTCCGAAATGGAAGGAACCAGAGATATATCTTAAACGTTTACGAATACGGACGTGCTGTTGACACAGTTAAGACTAGAAATAACTATTTCAATGTACCACTCACCTCCAACAATACAGGTGTTAAGTGTAACAGACACTAATCGTTTATTTCTGAAAATATAATTTTTTTTTCTAAATTTAATTAAAAAAATAAATTATTAGAAATATCATCGTAGTATTTATTTATTTAAAGCAACATTTCCAAACATATTGATTGAATGTTTTATTAACGTCTCTCTTAGAAGCAACACGAAAGCTTTTCATGAAGGGCCTTATAATTCGGACCTCCTCATTCAAAGCAAACAATTTAAAATGAACTTTAATTTTGTAACTTTTATTATCATGTATTAAATTTCTTTGTGCATAGAAATATATATAATGATAATAAAAAACAAAGTACAGATGGAGCAATAAAGTACTATTTTTCCGATTTTCTTCGGTCGATTACATTTTTCCAATTTTAACAGGATTTTCATTATAGCTCTCACAGTAATAAATATCTCCGTAAGACTCTTAACCAAACAAGGAGATACGCTACGGACAATTGCCTCGATGATTCCCTTCTTCTCTGTGAGGATGTTGAAGGGTGTTTGACAGATAGAAGACTAGAAAACGAAAAGGGAAAAGTAAGATTCTCTTATGAGGCTGTCAAATATCGTCATTTAACGCGTTATTGCACAATAAAAGGAGGAAAGTATTTACTGGAGCATTTAAGTAGAAATTGTTTGTGTGTGGGTATGTAAGATAAGTGCTAATTTATAACAGATATGTATTATTTACCATCTATTTAAAGTACACAGTTATTTACTTTGATATAGTTTGTCTCAGATGTTATCTAATACGCTTGATTATAAGAAAAGAATATTATATTAAGTGATAAATCAATGAAAATAGATTGTGCTATTTTTATAAAAGCAGTTATTCAATTTGAAATACACTTATTTTCTATCAGTTTCTTTAGTTATTTAAAGCAGCTAGCAAAGTGTGTGATCAAACTTACATGCTCCTTTTCTGATTCTGATACAAATGTAAATAATTGTCACCAAGTCAATTATTACTATTAAAGTATGAATATATATATAAATTAAAACGCATAAAATAAAATAAAGAAGTGGACCGAACAATTTTCAATTTCATAAAATTTGAAGAAAAATGCTATATATATGTAGTCTCAATGATGATGTTTAACAAAAATTGCACTGATTTATGGATTGAATGCTTATAAACTTAAATACAACTGGAGGTTTACTGGCAGCAGACAGCATCAATTTGAACTTGGCAAAGTGACGAAGTGGACACTTGAGATGGCAGCACACACCTAATCCTCCACACCATCCCAATGTAAGGACATTGAGCCTCAAAATTTTAATTTAGAAAAGCTTCGCTGCTAGTAGAATCTTTCGTGGCAAGGATTTAGTGGATTGGAACTAAGACCTTTCGAAATAACTCCGGCAATGAGGTTGCAACCATGACAATTCAGCTACTTCGGACAAATCATAGCATAAAATATATATTTTATTAAGCTGAAATTTATAAACAAAATAAATCCATTAATCTTCAACCAATTATTTAAACAGTAATTTATCCATGTCCCATTAAATCTATATTCTGAAAATGTATTCAATTATATAGACAGGTAATGTATCATCTGAGTATTCAAGTCCGGAAATGCCTGTAATTCCCCCTCCTATTATTATGTATGCTTCATTTTCTTTCCCTGAGATGTCTAAAAAAGAATTGCTGAATTATTTTGGTATGATGGATATCTCTTTACAATAGACAATGACAAAATATAGATCCTATTGATCAATTACTTGTCAAATCGATGTAATCTCTTTTTGAACAGGCACGTTTTTCTGACTTCATCTTTTTTGTTTTTCTTCGCTTTTAGCGTATATTTACTTTCCGTCGTCGCCAGGTTGGTTTCTAATTGATACACATTGATTTCTAAATCATGTTTTTTGTTACACATCTATTTCTTTTCTTAAATAATGGTGTTTAGAATAATGGTATTAACAATTTTTTTACAAAGAAAGGACATTGTTAAGTGAATAAAGTAAATATAAAAGTGTAAATATAAGTAAGTAAAAATAAGTAAACTTTATTTCCTGGAACAATTATAATTAATAGAATATATATTGTTATATCGCAATATATCTATTAAACAGAAAAAATGTATTATTCAATTAAATCCTTAAGTTTAATCTTAACACTAATAATTAATGTATATAAACTAATTTTTTACAGTAAAACTATCACAAATTAAATATATTTTTGCTCTAACTATTAAACAATAATCCTTACATTAATATATTTTGTAAAATAAATTTGGACAACTTGGAAAATAATTTATAGCAAAAATTCCTGCTATAGAGGCTTGTCAATATCCCCATTTCCCTATTTCTGGAACACTCCTTGATTTTTTTTATTTACTTTTTTATTCACTGTGACTTTTTAGGTTATATTTCATTCCTTTTTGCTATAATTATTAATATTTTTCTCATAAAAATAAATGAAATTTACAGTTTCAATCTTCGATATTTTAAGTATTCCTATCTTCAAATAAAATTTGTTTTTACTGGAGAATATTAAATGTATAGATTTCTAAAGCATTTGCAGAAACGATTAGATACTGACCCTTCATTCGACACTCTCTCAGAAATGGCAGCAGTCCACCAATGCTATGTGATTAGATACATTTCATATATTTTATTCTGCATATAATTCAAGTTGTTTCTTCATTTTGTCTACAAGTTCTAAACTGTTTCATTTAACTGATTATTCATGAGAGTATAACTATTTGGTATCAAAATTTTTTCCTTTATACCTAAATTTTAATGTTCTTAAATATTAATTTAAATAATTTGCTGTTATTATGTGATATAATTTTCAAAACTCTTAATACACTTCTTATTCAGAATAAATATAAATAAAAAAGTATTGAATATTTTCAAAATATATCTGAACTTTGTCTAATTATATTTATTCGTATAGAATAAATTAAAATTCCCATGTATATTTTAATAATTGAGTAAGGAATATTTAGAAAACAATAATAATAATCATATTTGCATTACACACATACACACACACACACACACACACACACACATATATATATATATATATATATGCATTGCATTTATTCAACATTCGTATCGCATTTATACTATAATTTATTGCCATAATTTTTATTAATCTTCTACTAAATTATTTATTGAAGTAATCCCTTAAATTGTTTTGTATTCACAAGTTTGAAAATAACTTATTGATTAAATAAGACAATTTTGTTAAATATGAGAAACGATTCCTTACGTGGCATATCAATGTTAGACATTACCATATAAATGGATCTTTATAAGTTTTGATTTCATATGAATTTCCCTTCCCGTATTGATATGTATTTCATACGGCGAAATACTAGTTCTTATTTAAAATTATTTTACATTTGAATTAAATAAAATATATTTAAAATATGGTTTTATGTAAAATAATATTTTATAATTATAAAAATAAGTCTTATTCAAAATTGCTTGAAATTTAATATTATTTCCTATAATTCAAATTGCTAGCCTTACACTCTTAAAATTTTATCAAATGTTAGTAAAAAGGTATTTTTAAAATAAACAATTTTAATATTTAAGAGATAAAAACTTTCATTTTTTATTGATAGATGCTAATGAGCAGAGACAAATTGGTTGCGTCCAGGTATAAATATATTGAGCATAAAGCAAATAAATAATGTTACTTTTCATTAAATAAAGAAAGAGGAAAGAAGTTAAAGTTCACGAAATTAGGTGCTCTTAAGATTGCATTTATCTATCATTTGAAGCTAAGTACCACTTTGAAACTTATCATCCCATATTAGAAAAACAGACATAACTTATATTTTGACCTCTTGGAACTGTGTAAAATTGGAATAACATTTTCTTTTTGTACAGGAAAGAGAGAGGATCAATTTTCAAGGGTAATCCCAACGCCGCAGTTATTTTTGGATGTAAAATATCTTGAATATACGAGCACTTCGGGAGGAAAGTTTAATTATAACTCCTCCATACGAAATTTTATGATTCTAATTCATAAAGAGACAGGAATGTTGGAAAGCTTACACCAGAACAAAATATCTTTCTCCCGTTTTAATCATCGAGAAAAGGTCAACGACGTCATTTTGTCAGTGATACTCGTATAATGCGATGGAGATAATAAGGAAGATAGTTCAGGAAATTTTGAAGATAGCTGAAATTAAGTATCCATTTTATTTATGCTGTTGATGATTGGACCAAGAGCTCACCATATTGGGAGAGATTTATTTTGTTTATTCTGATAAATTCATTGATAAAAAAAAGAAATTCATGTAGAATTTTTCAGCAGATTCTATAAATATAAAAATAAATCAAGAAGATGGAGGACATAAAAATATATTAATTTACAACGATATCACTAATAGAATCATTAAGACTTAACGATGTTTGTTGATCCATTCGAATGCATAAATAATATAGAATGCATTCAATTGTTAAATGATCTCAAATCCGGATAGTTATTTACATCAAATGAATTATAAATATTGATGAGAATTGTTTAATTAATTGAAAAAATAAATAGTAGCAGCATTGTTTAAAAGTTCGAACATAATTGATTTCCCATTTTTTTATTTTCAAGTACTAAAATCATTATTCGATATGAGTAGTTACTTTAAACATTCACATTTATTAAATTTTCCTTATAGACAAACGACCTTATACTATTCTTAGCTGTCTTTAATGCAAATTCGCTTTAGCATACATAAAAAGCATGAAGAATGACACCAAAGAATGTGCATATATATGTATGAACATGTGGTGAAGCAGAGTATTAAAACCTACGCATGAAAATGTAGTGAAGGAGAATAGTAGGCAAAGCCGGGATAGATGTAACATTTTTTTTGGAGAAATGTTAATATTTTCAATGTATTTATGATTTCGTGATAATAAATTCTATATATATATATATATATTAAATAAGTCAGCAGTTACAACTTACCTTAAGGCTTAGAGCATATTAACGGAAGTGTGGAGCAAGTTTTAACAGATGTCAGCAAATAGTAATATTAGAAAATATATACATATTTCCTTTATTATTTTGTATTAACTGTTATTGATAAACATAAGACATTTAGTAACTTTTACAATATGGTATAGTGATAAGTGTTATCAAGCGAATTAATATTGAAATAAAAAGATAAAATGTTTTAACTGATCTACATGATAAAGTCCAGTTAACAGAAACTAAAAATAAATTGTTTCCTCTGATATATTTGATGTGTAACTACGTCTTACAATCTAAGCATTACATCTATTCTACTGCATCAGAATTGTTATAGGCATTTGCCCAGCTTAAGCAAATCTATTCCTTTACCATATTTTATTTCGTTTTAAAACATTTTTCCGTATCCGTTTCCATACTCTTGCTTTCTTATATTATTAGTTATATCTTCATGTTTTTTTCTTCTAATGCTTTAGGAGTATTATGTAAGATGAAAGATTTTCTTTTGATTCGGCCTATATGAGACTGTCTCCGAAGTGAAATCTTAGGTAGAGGTCTCATCATTGAGGATGAAAATAATTTTTTTGATATTTTGGTGCCTTGAAATCGCTTCTGTAAGTGTTTCACCAGTAATATATTTTAAGACCTCATTAACGCATATACTCAATTCTGGCAGTGAAAACAGTTCGGTTTCTTAAGACACGAAAGCAACTCATAATATCAAATAGTTTTAAAATGCTTACTCTACATCAGAATATAGAAAATACTTTCTCTATGAGAGTGGTTTTTTTTGTTAATTGCTATAGTGTGTTACCCCCTTTTTCAAAAAGGGGATATTTTGGCGTTCCGAGCCTGCGTTTGGAGACAACGAGATAGGCATTTTAAAACAAATCCATGATCCTATTATGTATGTTACATCCAATTTTATACATAATTTTACAGTTAAATTTGTAGTGGTTTTGATTGGGAAATTTCTCAACAAAGAGCAAGTTGTAACACGTTAGGACATTTTTAATTATTTATAAAAGCTTATTGCAGTAAGCAAATAAAGTATTATTTTTAAAAGTATTATACATGTGTCATAAATAGGCAAAAAGTCTTAGAAAATATCTATTAACTTGCTTGAATCAAAATTTATAAAATATATTTTATCCAATAACCATACAAAAAAGAACACTTGAATATTACCTATCACTACCCATTTAGATAGATAACTGACTGTACTTGCCTTATAAAGCGCATTATAAGAATACTATTAATAAATAATACTGATATTTTATTTTTTGCAAATTAAAGACTGCAGAAACGATCCACACTTCCTACGATTTCTGTGGATCGGTGAACCTGAAGAGGTCAAACATTGTCATCGCAGCTATGTCTTTTATATTTCATGTAGCAAGTTCATGCTTGAACCACCCATTGATTTAGAAAAGGAACGAGATAAAAAAAATAACAATGTTAAGTTTGTATTCCTCTGTATAGTTAATAATTTGTTTTTTACTTTTTTAATGTTTTTGAATGTAAGGCGAACTGGTAGTTAGCAGGAGTGATTCATTTGAAATATAAAATGTGTTCGTAATTTGATTCTGTTTCCATACTCATATTTTTCATTACTATACAGATAATTTTGGAAACATTTTATTTTATCTTTCTTATTTTTGCCCCATATTTTTTCCAAAGTTATTTTTAAAAAATACGAAAAGATTGGACGTATGCACGTATGTGTGTGCATCGTAAGATTTAATTAATATTCAAATATATCTCCTTATTTCAGTCAAATCATTCTTGTAGCCTACACAAACCTTATATAAAACAATTGGCACATTTCCAATTTTTAATTATCGTATTAGAAGGATTCTCAAGATAAGAACTGATAATTAGTCTCGCTTTCCGATGATTGTAAATTAAAGCCAGCTTTCAAAGAAAAGTTTGGCGATTTTCAAAGTTAATCCTAGTTGAAAAATTATTTTTTTAAAGCAGTCTCCTTTTCAAACAAGAAACTCGGTAAATTAGTGGTTGATTTTTATTTTAATATTTCGAAACGTCGTTTGAATTTTTTCTCACTCATTAAGTGAGAAGTGAGTTACCTATTAAGTAATTCCGAAAGTAATTATACTTAAATGTGCGAAAAGTATTATTCCGATTTGAAATGAATATTTTTTTTTAAATCTAAAAAAAGAGTTAATTAGATATTGTCATAGAATACTAAATTAGAGAAACTGTTTCCAATTCTTATATGACTTCGGAACCTTTTATACAAAAAAAATGATAGAACAATTACTGTTTTTTTTTATAATCGCTTCATAACAAAATATTTTGGTAGAGATGATAAAAGTAATGGTAGAAAACGAACATGACTTATTGAATAAATATATCAAATTTATATTATAGTGAACAATAAAAATGACTATTTTTGATTAAAGCAATTTATACTAAAATTGATCAGATACGTAAGATTTAATTTTCAATTTTCTTCCTTTGGAACTTTGGAAACTAAATTTAATGTCATAAATTCTATGTTAAGGAGTTGAAATTCCCAAAGGGACTATTTTAATGTACTAAACATTGAAGTAATCATCGGCAGAAAATTAAGTCATGAAATTTTCATACGAGTTGGTTTTAGGATTGGGATATAGAGTTCCGATTCCACAAAATATTATCTTAATGTGATCAGCCAGAATCAAGAATATTTTCAACAGATGTATTCATTCAAAAACTACATCTATAAAAATAATGTAAGCATCAGTATCAGAATGTGATGTAAATTTAAGAATATATAAATGTTATCATATTTCTTTGAAGAATTTTGCTGCTCTATTCATAAAGTTAAATATTTTTCGTAATAATCAAACAATCAAGCGAGGTTATTAAAATGGCAACTTTGAACTGATCCGCCTTTCCGATTTTCTAATTACTTTCATTCGGATTTCAATACTAGGTTATTATCTCTGCCATTTCGAATGCCAGTTATAACGCCATTTTCGTAACTTTGCTCTCTAATCTGAGTTATAAATCTTGAAAATTGAAAATACGCTGATTAAATCTTTGAAACTTAATTACCTTTCAAAGAAGATCCACCACAAGCAATCTAATATTTCATGTATGTTTCTTCAACGTATTAGTTATTGAATTTTTGCTTTCATATTGCACAACAGTAAAATAAAGTTATTGATTAAATTATAAATTTCTAAAACATTCTAGATCTTTGCCTTATCACAGGTACCTCAAATATCTTAAAAGAAGCTCCATTTAGAGGTCAAAAGTAAAAGAAAAATTACAATTAAATATCTTATTAAGGTTAATTTTAATTAATAATATTTAGTCATAAAAATTCGCATAATTTAAAATGTGTATCTAAATATATATTACCTGAATGCTAACAAGAAAGCTGATTTCAAAACTCATTAAACATAAAAAAATATTAACTTTCTCAATACATATCACGTTTGGGCGCAATTGGTTTTGACTCTAGTAACGCGAAGGAAACTACAAAATGGTAATAAATAAAATAGTTTATTAACTTCGTTCTTCCAAAAATGAGTTCCCTCATTAACGGTGCCATATTTTTTTTTTATATCTGTTAACATCTAGAAAAACTAGCATAAATAAAATTTTGTGAAAATCTGCTAGTCAGATTCTGAGTTAAAAAAATTAGAGAGAGGGGGAAAGATAGCTTTAAACTTGGATCCCTTAATCCTAATTAAATAGCTTAAGCATACGATATAAAACAGTTCTGCAACACTTTTTAAAACATATTATTCTCTAAGCAATAGACAAGTAATATTCAGTTTGACAAACATAAATAAATAGAAAAAATAAGGTTACTGAAAAAAAAAATTGTTAAATAGTTATATGAAAAAAGGAAAACGTAACATATTAAAATATTTGGATATTTGAATCCTTACTGTAAAACATCTATACAAATTAAAATTTTTACGCCGTTTCCCTTCAAATGTGCATGATTTATTCATGGTCAAATTTTTGATCGTAAAATAGCAACATTAAGGGACCGTTTGATAGTTTATGTTAATTATTTCCCACCTATCGCGAGGTATTCGAAAAGGGAAAATTTATTATGAATCTTTAGCGCAAAACAATACATAATATATGACCCTACTAGATATCTTATTAATATTTCTGGACATAATGCTCACATTGAATTTAAATTTGGAAGATGTAATTTTTAGATATTTTTCTTAATTATGACTCAAAATCTGATTTCATAATGAAAACAGTTTTAAAAGATAATTAAGTGCTTTTTGAAATTAATTAATTAATCTGTTATCATAAAATATCTTAGTTATTTTTAAAAAAATAATACTAATATGAATTTTGTGCAGAAATAATGCAAATTAAAGTTATTAAAGTATTTCCCTATTATTTGTCAATCATTTATTAAAATATTTGTAATGGGTTCTCATGCATTTTCCTCCTCAACTAACTTTTTACTTTATTTGAGAATTGAGAGTCTCGCTTTATAAAAGAAGAGTAACTAATGCAAATCAGAGTTATATTACAATTTAGTGAATAAGAAATTATCATGCCGAAAAATATCGAATATATTTGAGTGATAGAAAAAGAATTTAAATGAAAAGAGGAAGCAACCAATTTTATGCGACAGATGTTTTCTTGATTGATAATTTATTGCATCTTAATTGATTGTAACGTTAACAGTAAAGAGGGGTGTTACATGTTGCTAATTATAATAATTGTTGATAGCTGTGATTTTAGTAGCAAAATAATGGACATAACTTCTTAACAGATTAATTTGGAAAAATACACCAACATTAACATACAGTCTTAATATTACTACATATATTCAATTCAGTTATCACATAGAGTCCTAGTATTACAAAAATGTATAATAAATACACATATTTTATTATCAAATTTAAAGTAAGAAATCAATATATTATTAAAAACTAAACTGATATAATATTATTAATGAACAAATTATATTCAATGTATGGCTATTAAGTAACGAGAATGAAGTTTTAAAACGTTTTATTTTGATTTTATTCATATTTACTTATTAACACCTTCTATATACACTCCTCCTCTATCCATACAACGCTCCATGTGAATCTTCCAATGTTCGAAATAGTGCAGGGAATCTTCTTCTGTCTGCTACCTTAGGACGCGTGTCTCTTTCCCCTTCAATGGATTCAAATATTTTACCTTTTAATGCATATTCACCTTAGGAAACAAATAAAAGTCGCTGAGCATAAAAGGATAGTCGCAGGTTGCAGAAGGGTTTAACACTGGGATGCCGGGCTTGACGTAGAACCCTATCGATAGACAATGCGGGAGGACTTAATCTTCGACATTTCAGATCATTTTCAGCAAGAGCGTTAAGGTAGTAATATTGATTAATAACATGACATTCAGGACCCTAACGAAGGTACTCAGTACCATGAAAATTGAAAGAAAAAAAATCATCGTTGCTTTGATTTTGGATTTGTTCATTCGATCCTTTTTGGCGGACGTTGAAAAAGGTTCTTCCAGTTGATGGATTGGAGTTCCGTTTAAGGATCAGAAGTAAAAATCCACGATTCGTCACGTGTTATTATCCTTTAAAATAAGTTTGAATTATTTACAACGGCATTCAAAATTTCAGTAGAAACATTTTTGGGAGCTTCTTCTGGTTGTTCAATCGTGGGGGTCTTAAGCACTATTTCGGTACACACTTTTTGTATTTTAAAAGTGTTATGTAAAACTTGCCACCCGGAATCCTTATCGATTTCTAAATCCTCAGAAATCGCACAAAAATTGGTCTGATTGAACTAGAATACCGAATTTTTTCGGTATTATCATCCGATTTGGACGAGGAAGGACGAAAATCATCTTAAACATCTTCTTCTAGGCCATCTTGAAAACGCTTCAGCCACTCAAACACATATGCACGCGATAAACATTCATTGTCATACATTTCTTTCATTAAATATTAAGTTCTCTTCTCGTTGCTCTTTTGTTACAATTATCATTTTTCCGTCGAAATAAAATAAAATATCTTTAATGGGAAAGAAAACTACGGTTAAAATGAGTTTTTAACTGAAACGAGAGGCACTGTATTCCAAAGAGAAGGCATAACGCTAAACAGCTATTGGTCGCTGGCTTTTGGTGCATATGTAATTCTTCAGTAATATCATCAGTCTCGTTATTAAAAGCCACCCCTCATATGACATTTCATAACTTTTGCAACTAACGTTCAAAGGCGACAGAACACTCTAAAATAAAGTTGATCAACATAGATCACACAGTTGCAGTTTTGGTAGTTACGTGAATCTGTAGAAAGTCATAATGATCGTAAATGTGAAAATTATTTCGATGTATTTTTTCATGTCATTTTATGAATTGCTTTTATCCAAAATTTAAACAAAAGATAGCTTAAAGGTAAAAACTGTTTTTCTAATTGACTGACGGTAAAATGTAACGCAATAAATCTGTATCTATTATCTACTAACTTTCTTTTAGCCCACGAGTAATAATTTAATAATAATAAAAGGAAACGAAAGAAAGTTTTTTAGTATTTAAATTCAAAACTGGAACAAAAAATAATAAGTAAGAAATCATTTCTAGATGATAGATATAGGAAAGAGGAATATATGATATGTTAAAAATAAGAACCGTTGCTCATGCAACATTGTTTGTTTAGTTATGAAGAAAGGAATGATTTCAGAAACATTGTTTGTGATACATTTACTGAATGTTTAAGCTTAAATGTATTCCTTTTACCGGTTAAAAATATTTTTGTTTATTAATTTCTTAAGATTTAGATGATTAAAAAATGTTATAATTGCGAACAATTAAGATAAGTTACAAAATACGAGGAGTGCGAAAAGGAGGTCAAATTTTGATCAGTAAGGAAATTATTTATCGCAAGTACAATTTTGTATTTCACAAAATAATTATTTTTGAGACTAAATTATTATGGACTAGACATCGAAATAAATGTATAGCTTAATATGTTGTTTGTATTATAACGCTTCTTCTTAAGTGATAATACGATACTCAAATAAAAATAAAGATATTGTATAATTGACTATACAAGCTTTACGTAAACTTATTTGAAAAAAAATGATTCCAAGGGATAGTTATATATATACAAATACATAAAAAATATATATATATTTAAGGAGATATCTGTAAATGTTGTTTATTGTCTCAACAAAAGTATTTATTTTAATTCTGATTTTCTTATATTCTCCATTTTTTCAAAATGTGAAATCTTGTCATCTTTCTTGCAACGAACTATTTCTAAGAAACAGTTTAGAATAGGTTTTTTCAGTATATCTTTACTTCAAAATTAAAGTTAATAAATTTTTATCTTTTATTTTTAACATATAAAGATATTACATAGATTCAAATCTTTGTTTTTTTATACAAAGAAGGGAAATATATGCAAGTTGTTACAAAATGGAATTTCTTCATCTTGTGCTAAAACAACATTCAAAATTTATAATTATATAGAGTTTTGCTATATTATCTTATAATTTTATTTTATAATTTATTTTATATTTTATACAACTTTATTGACTTATTTTACACAATACATTTTAATTTTTCGTTAATGGAGAACGAATGGATAAATTTGTTACGAAATTTTCAATTAACTTAGGAAACTTGTAGTTTTCTGATACACTGCAATATAACTGTAGCGTTATAGAATTTAACAGAAGCAATAGATTTTATTAGAAATGTATTTCATGTAAAATACATTTCATGTAAATAATCTCTTAAAATGGGTTTGATTATACCTTTCATAATTTTATTATGGATATACTTCTTTATTTTTTTTTTCATTACTTTCTATTTACTTTTTATTGAGTGGGAAGTAATGAAATAAAATGAAACATCAAAAAAGTCAGAAACATTTTGAGAGATAACTACGATATAATCTGTAAATTAAAGCTACTAATGATTTTTCTTTTGAGTAACATTTGGGTTTATATACTCATATTATTTAAATTTTCAGTTCCTTTTTTTTTAATTTTTAGTTACTTTTTTTAAATTTTCAGTTGTCACGTGAAACATGATATAAAAAGTTAATATTGACTTTCTACAAGTGCAGTAAATAGATTTCAGAGGATACATACTATGTTGTTTAAAGGCTAAGCATAATTCTCAGAAAGCAGAACTTGCGGTGGGTAAGTATTGATAAATTTGATCCTAATAACGTGCAGATAATCATCTGTTGAAGGTAAAACTTTGTCTTAAAGCAAAACATTTCAGATGATGTCTTCTTGCGCTAAATAACAAAGCACATCATAACGTGGTTAAATCTGCTTACTTGACAAAAGTAGTTGTGAAAAGTAACAAGCAATTCATGAGCAAAAAACAATGTTAACCATTAAAAAAGTTAATGATGGCCCAAAGACGACAACTGGGCATGTTTTCGAAGGGAAGAATTGCTATAATGTTCGAATGCAAACGAACTCAATTTGAAGTGTCTTAAATTCTCAATATGCTTCAGAAGACTGTGGCAGATATTTTAAAGTGCGCGAAATCTGTACCAACGGCGAGTATCAGGTCGGCCACGAGTCACATCTGTTCGCCAAGACCGATATGTGGCAATAACAAAAAGACGTGGGATAGACAGTTGTAGCAAAGAATGCTTACAACAGCTACTTGGGTATGAGTATCCAGATAAAATCAAGCAGTATTATAGTAAGGACAGATGCTTTACTGGATAGCAAAACTGACCTCCACACCTTTGAGATGGGGTCTGTGACTACTAAAAGACAGATGAAACTCTTGCGTTTTATGATCACCTGTTTGACATTTATGGATGATAATGCACCTTAACGATATGCGAACCTGATAGACGACTTCCATGAAACAGAAATATTCAACTCATGCTATGGCATGCCCATTCGCCTGATCTGAATCCGACCGAGCAGGAGTGGGTTACTTTTAAGACAACTTGCATCCCTTCAATACCCCCCAAACTCCGTTCCAAAAATGAAAATAATTTTCGGTACGTTCGGAACTTTTTGAGCCTGTAACCTTTCCATAATGTCTAAGCAAGTATGGAAAATCTTTGCCTGGCTGTTGGAGGTGGCTAAGCATATCATTAAACTGTAAGATGCATTTAAATTCCGGATTACCGTTTTATTTTTTTACTAAAGTGAGAAATCCTCTTAAGCCGAGTTTTATTTCAAACTGTTTCTTTGTATAATAAAAGGGATTATTAATCGTTCTCTTCCTTTGTGTTCTTATTTAATAAAGTTTCTTATAGCTGTACATCACATTTCCCAACATTCCAACACAGGTTGTTTTTTTTTTTTTTCAAATTTCACAAACCTCACAATTATGATTAATAATTTGAATACTAGAGTTTACAAGGCAAGGAGAATGAAATATTAGTCTTAGTTGTAACTAATGGTTAGTTGGCGCATAATAGGGATTATGTCATTGTTCAATAGCCAACCGAAAGTGTCTAAAGACCATTGCAGTGAGTCCATATTGGTGGTAGTTGGAAACTTATTCGAATTCCCAGTTTCTGTAATTAAACTTACTCGAACACGAATTAATGAGAGAGAATGTGGGTTGTTATTCTTAACTGTAATTCAAGAGCGTTTAGGGACCTTTTCAAATATTTAATTAAGATCAGGAATGGCCTTTAAAATAAATTATAAGGTGGCATCATTAACTTATCTGGAAACCCTTTTTTCATTATAAATATCTACGCAGTTAATTTGCAAGATATTCAGCATTATAAATTTGATATCCAACTAATCAAATAGTTCAGTCTATATTAATAAAACCCATTTATCAGTTACCAATACCTTTAAAGTGATATTAAAATTATACCTTGATTTTGGCTTTGTTTTATTGTTGATTTTGGCTTTGATGATGCAGACTTTACACTAAATAGTCTCAAAATCCTGAAGGTCAGCAACTGCCAGATCAATTGCCTTCGAGTTGTTGAACATTTCTGAATTGAATGTGCAGAGCAGTATCAAATTTTAAAAAGTTCGATGAAATGGATGGATATTTATAAATATTCTCCGGTTCAAATGACTATCCGGGCAATTTCTATAATAGAAACAGTATAATACCCCCTTGTGTTATGACAATGGTATATTACAGACATTGCGATTGTGTATGTTATTAATCTAGGGCAATTAAGAAATGAGTGAGTAAAGGATGAAGAAATTTACTGGAGAATAAGACAGTTATGACTATGTTGCACCAAACAAGGTGTAACTAGACATTTAAAAAATGGAAAAAAATATTTGTTTTACAAGAAGTGCCGAAAATAGAGCAGGATCATAAGCGTAGTCCAGAGACGTATCATCCGTGTTTATCAAAGGCAGTAAGTATCATAGGAAAGGAAAATATAACTAAAATGCCTCGGGTGAGTTATATACGTTGTTAACTGCCGAATTTAGGCCCCTCAGGGCACATAATTAGGGCTTTCTCAGACACAGCATTTTGTATCAGCCAATGTGATGGCTGGAGAAGTGTAGTGCATGTTAAGTGTTTTTTTGCTAGCCAGTTTATGCAATCATTATCATTTATTTACCTCGATTGAAATGAGATTTAAAATTCCCTGAATTACAAAATGTATACAAATTAACAAATTAAGATAATATAATGAAAAGAGGAAAAATACCTCTTGATGCACTTTGAATTATATTTTTATTCAATGAAGTATATAAAATGAAATGTTATATAATTTTCTTACAGAATTATTACATTACATTTTAATTTACACGTGTATTGCTTTAACAAAATACAAATAGATCGTAAGAGTGTCTAAAGCCATATCTAATAAAAGTAACAAATATATTTGTTACCAAATTATTTCTTACTATCGTAATTACCAAACATAAATTATTATTATTAGAAATTGTCTTTTGACAATGACATGTTAATTAAATTGACAGAATAATTAAATTTTAAATGAAAGAAATTCACAGAAAATCTTACAAATATTTTCATCAACGTTTATGTACTCCTGAAATTCTTATGGTAAAAATAAACTTTGTTTAAAATATGAAACAGAAATGATAAGAAGTGAACATCCCAAGGAGAAGTTGCAGTTATATTTTGTAAATATGAGACGTGGTAGATGATGAGCGGCTCTTGTTATTTGCTTCTATTCGAACAATTGACTATTTGTTTTCGAACAGGCTTTGTGAAATTCATGATATAAGAACTTGATCTATTAAACTCTGAAATATTCTGAGTGAAATCTTACAAACATGTAAAATGAATTTAAATTATGTGATATTATATCTCAGTACTTGTGGTTTAAAATAATGATAAAAAATTACTTTTGTTCTTCATGTTTTTGCTTCGCTGGTAATATTACAGAACACGGTTTCTTATAAATTATTATTCATTTTATTTTATACACTATTGATATTCCTTAATTATCTTTTTTTAAAAAAATTAGGCTATTAATTTTCAATTCTTTTGTAATTTACAAATGTAACTTAGGTCAATATATTGTGTGATAGAGTTATCAAATCTAACTCTCAAATTTGCAAGAAACTTGTAATTTTTCAATGCAATTTTTCCAATTACTTAAACTATTTTATATCTCAAATGATTTTCTGAAACGTCTCGTGTCATAATTCATTTAGTTTTAAATAATGATTAAAAAAAATCTAAGAACATCATGTTCCTAAAAAGTGTCAAAAAATAGTTTTTTCTACGTTTTACATTTCAATATAATATTTTTAAGAAATTCAATCCATATCAACTTTACCAATAGCCTTCTAAATATATCTTACACTCGAAGACTAGAATGTCATACATCTTTCACAACAGATTCATTCAAACGTTAATGAATGTGTGCGTGGCCAAAGTTATACCAAAGTAATAATTTTCCAAATTCTTTTCCAAACAACATGAGAATTAATTTATTCTAACGGTAACGTTAAGCTCTCTTTTCATATACACTCGAACAGGAAAAGTCTTTTGAAAAGATTTTATGAAAAAAACCTTTTTTTTTTAACTTATTAATGATAATCTGTGCATATTAATGATGATATATGATAAATATAAGCAGATGATGTGATAATTGATATTACCAGGAATCTTGAGTTACTAACAGAAATTATATGTTCATTTCAAAGTTAAAATAAAAGATAATTTATGCTTAAAATTTGTTTAAGCAGAATGAACGAGTACATTGGTATTTTGTTCCCATAGATACTTCGATGGATATTAATTTATGTAATTAGAGACTAAGAATCTGATCAAAGATAAATTTTGTGAGAAATACGAATTAAACAAATGAACTAAATAAGTTTTATTACAATAATAATTATTGATTAATTGCATAAGCTTATGAATATGAAGTATTTTTGCTTTAATTAAAATGAGTTCATGGTCAATGTGTTTTATCAGTTTAATTTTTTAAATTGTGTAGTTGACTGTTCCATTTTATTGAAATTCTAACTATAATAATTTAATGCAATTAACTATGTTTTATTTTTCGTTAAAATAATTGAAAAGCACATACGAATTTTAAAATTATACCTATACTTTAAAATATAGAGAAAGAATATCTAATAAAATATTATTTACAAAAATAAAGATTTTTTTACGTGATAAATTTATATATACACGACAAATATTATTTATTTTTGGGAGACAAGGAATCATGTAGTTCAGATGTCAGATAGGAGTTTTTTGAATTATAATGAACTGAAGACTTTTTAGTTGTGTTTTCAAAACTTAGTATTGGTTAATGAAAAAAATTAAAAGTAATGATGAGTACAAGCAATAAAGAATACAATAAACATATATTTGAATATCATAGACAAAAATCACATGAATAATACATATTGAATTCGGTACAGATACTTTTGTATGGAATAAATCTTATAAAAAACTTAAAAGCATTTTACATTTATTTACTTATTATGGAAATGAAAATAAATAAAAATAAATTTAAATAATCAAGAATGGAAATGTTCATAAATATTCTTCCGCCTCTTAAGTAATATAGCAAAGGTATCATTCCACACTTGTATAAGTAAAATATGGATTTATCATTTTTATAAGGAATGAATAGTAACCTAAACTTATGAAAGTTAAATAAAAATCTAACAGACATTTACTTTTTAAGCACATAGCTAAAGCATTTCTGAAATAAAGCCATAAAATGATTTTCATCGCGCATCAATTTTCGAAACAATTTAATTTAATTTTTAACCTTTTTACAAACATACACAATTTATAAAATGCAATTCCACTTTCGAAATAGTTTCCACATCATATGAGAAGTTTGATAATAGAGGAACCAAAATATCATGAAGTAAATTCATAGCTTCTAACGATTTAGCATATCGGTTAGGAATGAATCAAACTGTAAAAAAATGAAGAAGTTACTTTTACAGGGAACATAAATTATGTAACCGATTTAAGCGTACCGTACCTGTTTGATATTAATAGCTTACATTTCAAATACTGACTTGAAAATTATTGTTTTATTTTAAGTTATTTTGTGTCAGTGATTGATTTATATAACTTCTATTTCTCTTAAAATAAAAGATTTCAATAAACTACTTATGATATAAAAATCATTTTTGAAAGTATGTGTGCGTGATGAAGTGCTTCGCATCATGTATTTGAGTTCATAATTTAACTAATTTCCTCCACATATATGTTCAAATGAGTAAATTTAAAATTTTTAATTTATTATTTAAACACAAATTTTGTATATATTTAAACATGGATTTTAAGTATGGAAGACATTTTAAGAATTTGTTACTGTTTGTATATTTCTGATGACATTTGCCAATTTTAGAAAGGTATGAAACATTTGAAATAATAATAATTTAACATTTATAATAGGATATATTATAATGTATAAAAAACACTAAAGCACATTCAATACCTTGGTAATCATTATATTAACTGACCAAAGTTCGAATAATTATATTTTTTTTGTTTTAAAGAGGAATAATTCAGGAACCTATTTAGTAAATTACGTAAGTGAGACTTTTCATATAAAGAATGGGCTTATTTTATAATAAGTTTAAATAATCCTCCCTTTTTTCAATTAAAAGCAATAAATTTCAAATACAGACATAGAAATATTTGTTTATTTAGGTACATATTTATGCATAGAAAATCACATATGTAAACACAAATAATTACCTATGAGGAATTAGTAATTTAAAATGTATTTATATTTCTAAAAACGTCCTGTGCTTATTTTTAGGTAAATCTCAGAAATAATCCACTGAACTTAAAACTTTAAGAAATTGTATTGACCATTTAAATATAATAATCTATACACTAAACATAGTTATAAATTTAAGTATTAAATTTAACTAAATATTAAAAGTTTAATTCATGTTTGAAATTTCCATAAATTGTATTCGAATAATGGGCAATACTTAAAACCTATTCGGGTTTAACGGAAACAATTATATTCTTGATATGAAAAAAAAAAAAACTTTATTTCATAATTTGCAAGGTATCAGCTTTTTGCATAAAGTACATTTTGAGAAAAATGAGCCAGAATCCTTAAAAACCATATCATGAGAAAACTGCAGTAACAAATATTTTTCTGTATGACGTAGAATGTGTGTTTACAATTGTAAGTTTAAAATTTTCTGTTACTTTAACATATTCAATTAATTTTTTTGAATTTCTTATACAGAAGATATATACATAACTGATTTCTCATCAGCGAAATAGCCTGATTTTCTGATTTTTTTTTTTTTTTTTCAGTTTTTCTCAAACAAGTTTGATCCATTTTGAGTTTGAAATATTAATTCCTTACAGTTAAAGAAAGTCTTTTAAAAAGTACTTAATAATAGAATATAAAAATATGTTAAAAAACTGTTATACAGATATGAAATACTAAACATAGTAACGTAAAACAATGAATCGTTGCATGTAAATATTTGTAATTCCTTGCTCCATGAAGTTACGAGGGAAAAAATTAATCTCAGTAATATTAGTATCCTTCAGTATTTTTTGAAATTGTAATTTTTTTTTTTGATAATTTAACAGCCATTATCAAACCATTCGCAGGCGAAAGAGTGACAAATGCCAAGCTATATAATAGTTTTACATTATCACTGAGAAACAAGATGACACTTATGTGACATCTCAAACTAGTTTCTATAAATAATTTGTGTCTTCGTTAGTTATTTAATTTCAGTCAATAATAGTATAGTCTAAATAAACACATTATACTTATTTTTGTTCTTCCATCAAGAATAATAAAACATCGAGATACTTATTACGACAGCTGGAATTAAAGCCTCACGTGTCCGCTACAAAACATAATTAGAAATGTATACTAAACTAGCTAGTTTGAAAGGTGGGTGTATCCAAGAGTCAAAACCTAGTCATAAATCAAATTATTCTTTCATCTCTGCGTAAAAACATGTTTTATCTCATAGTTTGAACATTCCTCTCTCTCTCTCTCTCTCGCCATTGCTAGTGTTCTTACTATTAAATTATTTTCGTACTTTGTAAATTCTAAATTTTCGATCACATTTACTACACTTCAATTTTCAATTCTGATTTATATAAGTCATGACTCATTCTCAAAAAGATGTTCTGAAATTAAATAACGTCATATTGCAGACCCCAAAAAGATAGTTAAAGGGAAATACGCGTGAGAACCTGTGAGAGTTTTAAGAAAAGAGAATTTCGGAGACTTAAATTGTACTTTCCTGACTCTAGGAATACCCTTTTAAAGTAGCGTCTAACAATTAAAAAAAGCTTCCTTTGCAATAAATAAGCGGCTCTCAGCTAAATAATAATATATAGATTACATAAAATGTAAAATGTTCTTAACATTTTAAAAGATTATTGAAATATCTCTCGTTTAAATGCTTAAGTGTTGATTGGGAGGTAGAATTACTCCTTCAGAAGGTAGGTTATTCGTATCAGGTTTTGAAATTAAATAACACACGATTGGCACCACTGATATAAAAGTGTGGATTATATTTTTTAAATCAAATTTTTGAAACATATTTTTAGAATTTTAAAATGGTCAAAGTTAATGAGCATTATAACTTTTTTGAACTTCAGTTTTTATAATAAAAACACTCCTTAAAATAAAATTTAAAGATTATGATTTAAATAAACAATAAAAATTTATAAGCAAAAATAAATAAATAACTCAGGTTAATACATTAGAATATTTATTAAATTTTCGTTAATGTAGGAATTATTATAGCGTAATTATTATATGTTATTATTTAAAACAATGAAATTAATTTGAACTTTGAATAGATTATGAAACATAGTACTATGATATAACAAACTAATTCTAAATAGTGTATTTAATATGCATTGATGATTTTAAAAATGAGAAGAATTATAGCAAAAAATTTTATCTAACATTTAGAATTTCGAAGATATTCTAAAGTATTAAAATTGTTAAATTATTTATGGGTCTCAAGATATGCCATTAAATTTATAAATTGTTTATTTCAAAAAAAATAATTTATACTAATTTACTTGAGAATCTTTGCTACCTATATTCAGCCATTTTAGAATCTCATATCTGCAATTGAAAGTTATTGATCCTAATACTAAAGAAATAAACATTAAAAAGTAGTTTTTGAATAAATGCGAATTGAATAAATGAAATACATTTATGGTTGAGAATATATAATTATTTTTAATGCATTAAAGTTCCTTTTTTAACGATACCATAGCTTTATGGTTTTTTTTAAAAAAAATGTACCTTATTTTTGTTCAATCAACTTATATTTTTAATAAAACTTAATTTTTAATATTTTGAAAAGTTTATTCATAAAAGTCATGAATAAAAATAGAAAATCATTCATTTCCCTAAGTTTTCTTTATTCAATATGAAATGAATGTAAAATGCATTAGTTTTATAAATTAGTTATTTTTATTCAAAAAAATTTTAAAATGGTAAAAGTTAGGAACCAACCATATTTTACATTAAATTCTGAGTTTCAATAAGTAAGTAATGTATAAAAATTAATACACATATAACAATTACTCAAACATTATCTTCATTTGTTAAAAATAGTTTACTATTATAATAGTTTTTGAGTTTTCATTATAATGGTTCTTTAAGTCATTTCAAGGATATAAGAAGGAAAATAAGAATGAAACTCTGTACCATACATGTTGATATTACTGATAGCAACATGTATGGTTCAGAAATAACCGCACTTGTTTACGGTGTATCATGTTTCGATAATGATTATTCACTACGTCACATGAGAGAATTTACATATAATTAAACTTATTAATATACTTCGAAAACTCTGAAAATCTGATTTCAAAAGATGTCTAGACTTCAAAAAGGAATTTTAATGAAGAAATACGATTTATGCATTTCTCCCTCGGGGAAATATTTTACAAAAAACTTTGTAACTACTAAGAAACTACAGTTATCGGTTGCACACTAGAAATAGTAGTTCGAATTACGTAAAGGGGTTATCTTTTTCCACGTTCAAGTGCCTTAAATTGATTTCTTTATCTTTTCAAAGATCTATTGAAGCACAAGAAACTCTGATACTCTAGTAAATCATTATATTTTTATTTTTCTTTCAAAATATCTTCAGTGTTCATAATTTACAAATATATTATTATCATTACAGTATTCAATAACAAAAAAATTATGAATCATTATTTCAAAAGCCAAAATCAATTTGCTACAATTATATATTATTATTAATTAATACTAAGATATGCATTGGGGAAATTTTAGACGAGCATTGATTTAATTTTTTTTAATTATACTTATTTACTCTAAGATGCTATTTATACTGCACAGTTTTTACGTTAGACGTTAATTTTTACTATTTTCTATTTTGAATTCTCATAAGAACTATGAGTATAGAATAATATTAATACATCATTATTTCAATTCTACCTTGGATGATTTTGTTACACAATATTTATGTACTTTTAGATTACACCTTATGTTAAACTTTTTAATTTTTTTTTTATATAAAGCTCATTGTTCATATTTTTATAAATAAGAAACTGACTTTTAAGCAATTTTAATGTATTCTAATTATATAATACAAATGAGATGTTTATAAGTAGAATCTAATGTATTATTTTGAAGTCCTGATACATTATCTAATACACAATGCAGTAATTGGTCAAAACAAATAAAAGTCAATTTCCTTTTTATAATTTTACAAAATTCTATATGTGTCAAAGAAAAATAATAGAGATTACAGACTGCACTAAAAAGTAAAATTTATCAATTTTTCTTTGATACAGGTATTCAAGCGCGTACACAATAATTAATCACTGAGGCTATTTTACTACAATGTTTTACGCAATAACCTGCCCTTATGAATGAACCACGATATATGCAAATGGGATCTATTATATAAATTGTGTAGAAAGTGAGAGATATATGAGATATAAGAATGAATCAAGCAAGGAAACACTATATTAAATTAAGCAAATGTGTTGTAATTTAAAGAGTATGTATACTTGAGTAGGATCCTACCATTAGAAGTCTATTTAAATCGAATTCAGTTTCTTGAAGTTGACTGTTTAGTTATTGAGGTTTGTAAAATCCTTCATTAAAATGTATGGTAAAGAATGCTGTTAGTTACGCGTTTTACATAATTCATTTAGTTTATATTTACTTATTGAAAGTTTAAATTAAGTGGTTAAAGATTTATAACTTAGGATAGTTATAGCATAACAATGTTTCTTTTTCACAAATATGATAATGAGTTACAACTTTTCAGCCAAAATGAATTATGCAAGCCTTTATGGATAAAAATATTCCTGGAGTATTGAGCAATTTACATGTAGCAAACAGTGATATTTTTTCTTCAAATTCTGCAGAAGCCTTAGAAATAAATTAAAATTTAAATGAAAAAGTACAAAAAACTGCTTTATATGTATTATTTTCTTACCGTATTATTTCTTAGAATTTTACGACTAGTGAAAAACAAAAACTAAAAAAGATTTTACAGAAATATATACAAAAACTTTGCAAGGAGATTTATAAAAGTATCGAACTCTTGATAAACAAAACATTTTATCAAATTTTGATTTTGTGAGTCATATAAACATTTTTGTCTTTTTTCAATCGCTTAGTTAATGTAAATGAACTATTCCTATTTCAAATTTTTAAAAGTGAAACATAGTTTGTATGTTTAAAAAATGTAAGAATAAATAGTAAATAAAATTTGCCAAACGAAGGCTTAGAAACATTTTAGTTTTGCAATACGTTTCATCTTCATAAAAATATATAAATTCGTATCATAAATTAAATTACTAGAAGAAAAGCTGTTTGTAAGATAAAAATTCCATTCCCGGAAAAAAAAATGTTTAATTATCGTTCAAACCTAAAACGTGTATTCCTTTGAAATGATTTTTATTTTTGATATACCGTTTTAATTATGAAATCTTGAATAATTAAAATTTCTTATCTTTATGAAAATTTATTTCTTTGGTAAGAAAATGTTTTTAATTTTGGTGTACATTTTTTTTAAAATTTAATTAAGTTTTTTAAATTCCAGCATGATTCCGATAGACTATAAGATTAAAACACGGTCAATTTAAATCGAAATTGTTCAGGAAGATTATTACTCTAATTGGGTAAAATGTTATTACAAGTACTAAAACATACATCACCTATTTCCAGTTGTTGCAGATCACCAGTTCCAAATGATATATAAATAAGTAAGTCAATTTGACAACATAAATAAATCTGGAACCTAAGAGAACAAACAAGAACTTGTTCCTTGTATTATAAAATGTTAAATTCAAAATATATCATTACAAACAATGATCCAGTATTCTAATATCTATTTAACATAATAGTAATGAAAACAGTTATTGAAAAAAAAGGTAAAGATTTTGTTTAAATAAATGTAACTAATAAAGCAGTTGTAAAAGATATATAAAATTAAAATACTACTGAATCGTATTTTGAGAAAGTGATTAGCTGTTATTTCCAAAAGCAAATAAATATTTGTTTAATTTTAAGAATAATTTGACACATCAGCCGGAAAATAATTTCTATTCTTTTTTTTTCCGTCGTGATTGAAGAAGCATATTTCGCCAGTTTCAATCACACAATTATGAAACACCTCGTAAAATTCATATCGCGTTGAATTTGATTTTATAATTAGATGGGATTTTTTTTTCTAATTTATTCCACTAAATTCTCAAGAAGTAGACTCTAGAAAATTATTTAATTACACTTTTAAGAACTTCAACTAATATATCTCTAGAGGCAATGTCCGAAACCTAATGAGCGATGATAAACTAAATGTAAAATATATTACATCTTCATTATAACAAAGCTAAAACTGTCTTACGGAAAGAAATATAAAGTACGACGGATTTATCCACTAAAGCTGCTATTTGTTTTTTAAAAATAATTAATAGATGATTCAAAAAATTATTTAGAAATAAAGCAAATGATAAAATAATTGTTATATTATTTATTTAAATATTATAATTAAAGGAAACGATAAAATATTGAAGCAGACAATAATATTGTTTTCATACTATAATATAAATACACACGACAATATATTAAAATGAATATATTTTAAGGCAAGTGTAATTGTCGCTGCAGTAAAATGAAAACAAGACATATGCATTTTACACGTTATTTTAAAAAGCGCCTTTGTTATGAATTGATACATTACCAAAATCAATAGCTTTTTAGTAGACAAAAAATTGACAGTTAAAGTTAGCATTTAATTTTAGGAATATAAATGTACCATACAAGGCTCATGAATTTTAAATTGCCATTATTTTTTATTAAACTAGATATTCATTTATTAAGAAATAACGTTTACTGACAAGTCAGATACAAGAAACAAAATATAAAAGCATCACGAATGAGGAAATACGACAATAATACTGAAATAATTTTACTTTAAGTACGTGAAACAAATGAATAAAATAGAGAACAGTTTGATATATCTATATACCAAACACACTTTTTAAAGCAAAATGACAAAATTTCTGTTGAAATCAACATTCTCTTTATTTACTAATTGATACAAAAATATTATAAAATCTCAGATGTTAGTTTCAATAGTTCTTAATTAGTATACAAATGACATTATCCAATAGAGGGATTTGAATCAACGAAATTATTTGCACTTTTTAGTGAGTAGTAGACTGTTACGATGGATTTGTTGGAATTACTGTTTGTATAGCTGTTTCGAAATGTCATTTTAAAGCGCTTTCAATTAGTTGAGATTGTGTTAGTTTGTTACCATATATAAATCATAGTTAAAATTTTATTTGTTCCGTATGTGATTTTAAATGCAATTAAGAATGCATGTAGAATGAGGAATTCAAACAAGTCTTAAATGCAATAATGTCAATTAATTAGAATATTAATGTAAATTTCATTACTCTTTTGTTTTCTTTATATATTATATATTAATAATATCTGACACATTTTAAACTTATATATATATACACACACATATATATATACATATATATACATACAAAGATATATATATATATATATATATATATATATATATATATATATATACACATACTAGTAAAAAAAATATTTGATTTAATGATTTGCTATGAATTTTTGCTTCAAATCTGTGTGTATGTAAAATGCAAAATAGAATTTACACTAATATTGTTATATCAAGCAAATAATTCAAATTATTAAAAAATGCTTATAATTTATAAGAAGATTTATAATGTTGTACCTCCAACAAAAAATTAAATAGATGAAGAAGAGATGATAAGGGTCTCAAATAACATGACTGAAATTCATAAAACATTTTTTCATGAATCCTTATTACGAATTCCATTGAAATCTGCGAATTCGAAAAAAATTATTTTTTTAAAATTAACTATTACTTTGATTTAAAAAAGCACACTAACTTGTGTTATTCATATTAATAACCACTGCTAGGGGAAACATCAAAACAATTGGCACAATAAAAAAAGGCCTTAGCATTTTAAAAAATAAGAATAATCATTCATTATTTTGTTGCGTGATAAACGAATTTCATTTTCTGTAGAAATGAGGTTTAAATGCAATAAAATTAGTAAATAAAACTACTGTATGCACAGAATACACTTGATAAAAAAAGTTTCATGAAGTTGTTTAATTCGAGAGACAACATACAAGTCCAGTGTGCGAAAGCTCTGGTGTTAATAAACTTTATCCATTTATATTTATATGTTTAAAACTATACATTTTATTTTGTGGTGCTTAAACATTCAGGAATATATGTCATTGTTTCTTTCAAATTTGAAAATTTCTCTTTTCAAGTGAAATTTACTTTTCAATGCGCAACATAAGAATCAACATAATTTTTACACCTTCTTTCTTTTTTTTACGTATATAAAAGTTTATATTCAATTTAAATGGATAATTTTTTTCTCTCACTGAACAAAGCCATATGAGACTTAGTTTATATATATATATATATATATATATAACCCATTTAACGGCGTACGCATCTTGAGCGTAAACTATAAATTTTTGCTTCAGCTCATTAATCTATCCCTGAACAACAATTAACTGTAAGTTTCGCATACTTAATGCAAATGACATTATATAATGAAAATTTTGCTTATTGAAAATAAATAATATTAATAATATTTTTTTGTAATTATATTTTTTTTTCTGATTTATGAAAATGGATACATTTTTTAAATTATTAAATAATGTCCGTGTCATTTTTAACAAATGATTTAGAAAACAAAAATATTCCGTTGATTTCAATTAAGTTGTATATCATATATGATCTGTTTTTCTTACTATTTTTGTGGGATACTCTTTTTCATTTAATGTTTTTGTGTCTTCAGTTTACACCAATATCAATGATTAATATATCTCCTTTTTATATGATTTTATAATATATTATTTACATTGATTTTCATTATTTAAGCATTTATATTTCATTTTACTTTATTTCCCAGGATATGCTTGTATTTTCTCAGTACGGTAAGTGAAGGAAGGATGAATAGTTAGTTTGTAAAATGTTTCATGTTTTAGTTATTTTATAATCCGCAATATAATAATTTCTTTTTTTTTTAAATCTTTATGTTAAAAGTTCCAACTATTTTAACAATGTACACAACTCGAATCTATAACAAATATATCCTAAAGCCAATTATATTGAATGCTTCCAACTTGTTTAAAAAGGCTGTTTTAAAAAAACGAAATTTCATAAAATAAGCGAGAATATTGGTTTTTCAAAATAAATAAAATAGAGATAAAATACCATTCAAGAACTTCAATTTAATAAAACAGTATTAAAACGCTTTTTATAAAAACCCAATTTTTAATATTTGTTCAAAACAGATAAAAGCCGTTCTCGAAGTACGTTTTTTGTAGTAAAGAAAAATGTAAAGCACATAAAGGATTAAAATAAAAGAAACATAAAATTGGCTTCGTTATTACTTTTCTTAATGGAAAAGCACGTTTGGTTGTACCTTATTTAAAATTGTTTAAAACTTTAAAATAGTTCTAAAAACTTTTACAGTAAAGAGACAGAAAGAGAGAATAAATTACATTTTCAAAACATTTAAAATAAAATGTTCGAAATTTTCATTATAAATACATAGAGTATTGGGAAATGAAAACAAAAGTAAAAATGTTGCTCGCGGATATACGCGAGACTAAAAAAAAACTCAATGGGTATACTTATTTATTTCTGATGCAGAGAAGTCGATAGAATGATTTTTCTATATCTATTACAAATAAAGAATTGTACTTATTTAACAGTTTTTCACTTTCGCAGTTAAAATTGCACCGTTGAATTATTCATATTTTTATACTATGTCGCATATGCAGAATAATAATAGTAATAATCTTTCATGTATAATTTCTTTTACAGCTTGTTAGAACAGAATTTTAACGGGGAAATCGTAGATATTTAAAAATTTATACAAGAAAAACTTCACAAATAATTTTCCTTGTATTTTGTTTCTCTGGATCACAAAAATGAATAAAAAAAACTTATCTGCAAAAAATCTTATTATGTCTTTTATAAATCGAAAAATGTAATATTTATAAATACCATTGGAGTAATAAGTAAGTAATAAAAGAAATTTTACATACATGCAGATTATTCTCTTTCACTGAATTTGAAATTTATTGAGTTTTTCTGTTTTGTAGTATGTTTCAGATAATAAGCAAGTTTCCATGGATTACTATAAATTCTTGCACACGATTTTAGATATATTTTTTTGAAAAATGACTATTTGTAATTAATTGAATTTTATTAAATCACTGCTAGTATTTATTTTCATTTCTTAATGATGCACTGAACTTTGAATTTTCGAAGTAGTTTTTTTGAAACTACACTGACCTATTGAACTACATATTTTAATTAATCGTAATTTTTTTTCCTTTCTACTTTCTTTGGTACTCTTCTTGTGAATATTTAGAAATCATTTGTATACATTTAGTTGTTAGCATACTTTCAAAAAGCAGAATGAGAAATTTTAAGACTTTATACATAAATAAATAAAATAATTAAGCTTCGAATCAAATGGAAATTTGATTTATTCACACATTCGAGCAATCTCTCATTCATTTATCTATCTATCTACTATTACAAATATTACAAGATTTCATCACCACATTTTTGAAAAGATGCAATAAAATGAAAAAAAAAATATTTCTTCACAATGCATTCCAAGGAAACATTTTTTCTCGAAAGACACAATGGAATTGAAATTTAATTTATTCACACACTTCCACATGCTAGAGCTCCCTCTTTCATTCAGTTATTTTATCTATTTGTTTATTGTGACCAGAAAATATATGCAGAAAACATTATATTTTGAAAAGTTCTCGAATAACCATTTTGTCATCAACTAAAGCAATGAGCCCTTGGGTGGATAACATACACATTTTTTGTTTCATTTTCAGTGATTCATGAGTAAATGTTCTTAGTTTCCCATTAATATTTCCAACACATTATTTGAACAATTGTTTAGCTACAATCAATTTACTATTGAAAAAGTAATAACACATACTGGAAAAATGATTTTTTTTTATAATTTGTCTTCGGCAACAATTTTATGAAGATAATGTGATTCGTCAATAGAATAAATAAGGAATGTGTGTGTGAGCATGAAGTCTTCTTAAATCTGAGAAGAAAAACTAACTTCTGATTGCTTGTGGAAACATTTCAGATTTATAGTGGCTACCTTACGATAACTTGTTTTCCCAGCAATTTAGTTTTCAACAACTAAAATTAATTAATAGAACTTCGTTTTATTCAGAAATTTGTAACCAAATTTACATTTTTTTCATTGTATCTTCTATAGATTTCACAAATTAATTTCCCAAAATTGCTTTTGGTTTTAGACTGCAATTATTGCGAAGGAAGTTATAACAATTTCAAAACTATGCAGTAGCAGTCAGTCAAACTGAAAGACCCCTTAAATAAGTTTGATGATTATTTACAGTTTTACAGTAATTACTGTAAAATAATGCTTTTTTTTTATGGAAATCAAATTAACTTTCGTGAATTTCTGCGAGTGAATGATAATTAGGGCTTATGGCGCAAGAATGAAATCTGGCTAACAGGCGCGAAACATTTGTTTCAGCTGTTTGATAGACATAAAAAGAAGTAGAAATACGTATGATTTTGCGGGCATGTACGGTGACTAAAATAGAGATATATTTCAAGGGCATATCACCCATGTTAATCAAAGATATAAATCCCAGGAGAAAGACAATAATTGCCAGGTTATCGTTATTCCAGTACGGACTCCTGAGGGATCTAAATTTCTGGGATTAAGAATTGCAATTAGAGTGCCAAAAACTGTTGGCCGTCTGAATTATCTAGCAAACGTTGTTTCATAAATTAATGATTACTCTTTCAGAAATGTTATTATGTACAGCTTTGTTTTCGATTTGTAATATAGGAAAATCGAATGTTCTTGGGAAATAAAACCCTTGGTAATCGATACACTGGCATCTAAAAGAAGTTGACTCTGTCGCAAATGATACATTCACAAAATTTCATGAAACACGTAAGAAACTTGGCGCACATTTGAATGATACTGATTATTAGAATGTATGAACACTGTCAAGCAATCGAAAAATAGATTTAGATTTACTGTTTAGAGTTTTTGTCATATTATTGCACCCAATATGTTTTAATAGCTAATTGAAATGTATAGAATATTTAAAATTTGGTCTTCCTTAAAATCTTAACTGTCCCTTTCATCTTTTAGAATTTGTGCATCTAAGAAGAACAAAAGAAATAATGAAAAGAACACTATATTTGAGTATATCATTCGACTCATAAGAAAAAAATTTCCCTTGGGAAAAAATTATATCACTCCCAATATGCCATTTTTCTGAAACGTGTCATTTATATGACATAAGAAATTCTTGACGTTGCTGCATTTGTTGCTAAGTGTTCAATGAATGTATTTGCAAAAGCGATTTATGTACAGTACATAATTTGGCAAATAAAATTGCTGAATTTTGAGTGTCACTCGATGGATCATGGCGACATCAAGACGCCTTATTTTTTTAACCGTGCTGTGTAATTTCAGATGGGAAGCGTTCTTGATAATGAAATTCTGTCCCTCATAATACATAAAAAAATCTTCTCCAGCATAAGTCCAAACATTATTGCGTATTTCATAGTAAATATATACTGCTGGCCCTTAAAATTGCAACACGAGGAACGAATGACCTGACAAATGACAAAATCACATTAAGGAAAAAAAGATAGGAATATGCTGTTTAATATTTCAGCGAATGTAGATGACACAGGAGGGAGAAGCGACATCTGAAGCACTACATAAAAGGAAAGTTGTGTAGTGGATTTCTCATTCGGAAATCACTTTGTAAGGTCCAATTTTGCTCAGAAAATCGTGATATGCCTTGAATAAGAACATATGTTTACCAATAAATGACAGAATTTGATAAACTTTATGTTACTTCTTCATCCTCAAGGATTTTGAAATTATGTTTAATTACTAACCAAAAGTAACATCTTCACTTAAAATCATTGCTAATACTTTTGCTTTCTAAACTAAATTTTCAAATCAAATAAGTTTTTTTTAACTAATGTATTTGTGAAAATCTAGCACAGTTATCAACAGAAGTATCCACTAGAGCAGTGGTTACATTAATTTGTCAGCTTTCATGAGTAAACACATACATACTAGTGCTGTGGGTGGATAGTTGTGGTGTGGACATTTCTATATTGTTGCTCCAGTTATTTACTTTTTTAAAATGGAAGAACTCGAGAATCGACCCGCGACAAAATACTTAGTAAAATGTATCAAAACAAAGGAAAGTTATTCCTATTTTCAAACCACAGTGAGTAATTATTTTTCTCAATAATTAACTGTTGTCAATTGGACAAAAGAGCTTCAAATTGGTTACGAGAGCTTAGAAGATTATATGCATCGCTAAGATATGTCATTACACAAGAAATAATTACAAATGTACAAAATATAATTGCCGATTGAAAGTGAAAGAAATTGCGAAAGCTATAAGGATATCATCTGGGAGAACATGTATTGCGAGTGAAGAATTGAGTATGAAAAAATATTGGAAACTATGAAGTGACTACACTCTTTTGTGACAAAATTAAAAATTCTTGAGTTTTAAATGATGGTCTTACTAACTAGATCTTATTCCTACGGATTGCCAACTTTTCTGTCTTTTTAAAACCTTTTAAATGTAAAACTCTTCAAATTTGAAGAATAAGTCATTCAATTTATAGGAAATTTATTCCTGTACAAACCAAATATATCTTACAAAAAATAATTGTTAAATGGAAACGAAAATAGCAGATTATATGTAATAAGAATTAATACATAATAAATTAATACAATTTTGATATTTATTGAAAACAACATAAATGCCTATTAAAATAGGGAAATTATTTATGACCCTACTGAATATTATAGTCTCATTAATCAGACATAAAGCAAGCGATTTTTCAAACTCTTAAAACAAAATTCTGAATATTTTTATAGCATGCTGTTACATTTATTACTTTCCAAAAATTATGAGATTAGATGTTGAAGTTTACATTATTTTATTCACGAGAAGAAACTACAAATTTTACGAAGGCATTTCTTCTGTCAATATTGTCAATGGTGTATTTGAATACATTATTAATTCCCTCTGCTTTATTCTATAACGATTGTTTCGCTTTTTCTGTTGTTTATATAAAAATGGGAATCATATATGCTATATTTAATTATTTAAGATTCATCTTATTAATATTATAAAATTCTATGTAGAATTTATAGTGCTATATGTAAACAAATTTACTTTCATTTCATCTTTCATGTTATACAGAATAACTAATCATTCAGTAATGAATATTTTAAAATTTAAAAATAAAATGCAATTTAAATTAGTTCATTAAATCATTTTTCTCATATTCTTATATTTGTTCAATATTTAATACTTTTATGTATAGAATAAAATATTAAAAAAATATTTTTCAGCATCACAATAATTTTAATAGAAATTGCCAAACCTTCGAATACAAAATAATAATAATAATAATAATATAGGAACATTCTCTACTCTTAAAAACTCTTTTAACAGAAAAAGACTTTTTTTCTTTTTCTTAAAAACAGAACTTTTAAGCAATAAAAAACTTAGACAATTTACATATATGTTGTCCAATTTATGTGAAAATTAAAACTACTTTACTTTTCATATAATTTTCCACATAAAATTTCTATACTAGAAAAGGATTATTTCATTTTTACACGTAATTTCTATCACCGAATTTCAGACAAGAATGGTTTTATTAACAAAACCATTGAGGCTCGATATTTTAGCAAACATGGGAAAATATATTGAGTGAGTAGCTTTGTGATTATTGAAGATGCTTTTGGTAAAAAAAAATACATGTAAATGAAAATGAAAAACACCTGTAAGATGAAACTTTCTAAATAAACTTATTTTTGACTTGATTTTAAGAAAATTGTGATCATGCAGAAAATATTTTATTATCAATTTCCCTACTACAAAGAAAAAATTAGTTTCCTACATTTCCTTTGTTTTATTGAAAGTTACACTTCCATTATAACATTTCTGAAAACCCATGACAGCAACACAAATATAAGTAAATGAAAAACAAAACATTTTAATACTCTATGAATATTTACTTGAATAATTTTCTCCCTCTTTCCTCTATTTCCTTAGAAATCTTCTTAAGAGCATTCCCGGTCAATAAAAAAAAGCTAAATAGAATCCATAAATGGCGCTGAGTATTCCAAAATTTTTGGCATGTTGTGTTGGCTGGGTTTCCTTACTAACAGGATAAACATGCCTCGATGGATGCACAAAGTTCAATTGGGGTGATGGGGGTGGACATCATGGAGTTTCACAGTTGTAAAGTTGAAAGGGTCTCAGATTTATTGCCCTTGAGTTATCTATATATCTTTTGTTGGAAGGGGATATGTGCGTAAGAATCTAAATTTTCTTTTCTCCTAGTATTAAAAGTGTATAAGATTAAAGATGTAAACTTTATTTATTTTTATAAGGAAAAATAATAATAGTAAAAAATAACAAGAAGTATATACGCTATTTGAATGAGAGAAGTGTATACATTTAACTGATTCAATACTGATTGAATCAATATTTTTTTTCCGGTAGAGAATGTGTTCGAACATTTCGTCTCCTACACTTTAACATAGAAAATTGAATATCCATTGTACTTAAAGGCAAAAAAATGCACATTTTGTTTAAGAAATCAAAATTATAAGAACGCTAATTAATAAATAATTATATTTGTTATATCTATAGTAACTTATATTAGTATTGAAGCATTTCTTCTACTTGAAAATGTGTTCGAACTTTGAGCCATATTCTTTAATGTTAGCCGAAAAAAGCCTTAAATAGCATAAATCGTAATATTCTAAATGTAGACATGAAAAACTAGGATTTAATAAGTAAGATTTTGTTTTTAAATAAGAGATTTTGTTTTTAAATTAAATGAACCGTATAATTTGATGAGTTTATTTTGTTTCAATTTATTTTAATTTTGAATTGATTCCATTTTCAAAAAAAATATCCTGGCTTTGTAAGAGATATGTACTCTAAGAGTTTCAGGCGATGATTACTTTAAAAATAATATTAACAGAAACAAGCAAAAAAACCTAATAGTTCAGTCAAAAAGGTATTTGGGAAAACAAGAATTATTAAAAATGTTTTATGAAAAACAAATATGATTAGAAATAAAGATATCAATTCTTTCAACAAGATAACATTAATAAAAAAATAACAACTTAATAAATCTTCAAAGGAAAGTTTGAAATCTACAAATATATTAGTTTCCTTTTATATTCTTAAAAAAACATTCTTCACAAATTAGTAGTTTTTTAAATATGATTAAATTATTTGTGAAATCAAAATACATCTAGATTCACAAGGAACGGAAGAAATTCTTAGCAATTTATATGACAATTTTTTTTAACAATTATTAAATTTTCGAAAATACGCATAGAAATATTTTGAAGACATAACGTTCCTAATTTACTTAGCGTTCTCGATAATTTTGCTTGCATAACTTTTAAATGAATTAATAAATACATTTGGCTCTGTACCGGTCATATATAGTTAAAATACAACTAAATCAATGATCAATACTTTTGTACTTCCATATAAATGCTTTTTTTTTTCATTTCAAGTATTTTCTGATGCTATCTTGAAAAAAATAAAGAAATTAATTTTCATTAAAAGGTTGATTATATTTGTTTTATTTCATGCTGAATGCGAACTAAAAACAACAGAATTCCCATGATAATACATTCATGAATGTATATGTGTTAAAATAAAATTCCAGAATGAGATGGTAATGGCTTTGGATTCGTGGCCGGCAGTTTTCGTTGAGTCACGGGTTCGATCCTTGGCTGCAAAAGACCCACCCTGTAGCCGCGGCTGATGCACGTTAAATCTGTCGGGGCCCAAAGTCCTCCCATTGGTGTGGTGTGAATGTTTGTAGAGGGGGGTGATATCTCAGGTGTCATCCTCGTCACTTGACCGTGGTGCAAAATTAGGAGGTCCGTTGCCAATAGCCCTAGTGTTGCTCCTAGTGCGACGTTAATAAAACTCAACTAAACTTGACATTAATATAGTAACAAAATGGGATGTTCAAAAGGTTAAGAAAGCTTAGGAATGTATTTGGAATGTGTATATATATATATATATATATATATATATATATGTGTGTGTGTGTGTGTGTGTGTGTGTGTGTGTGTGTTTGTGTGTCACTGTGTGTAAGAGTGTTTGAAAGTATTTGTATCTCGTGCGATAAAGTGATTACTTTCTGCAGTAATTAAATGATCTTTGATTTGACGACTTTCTGTTTTCACATGTATGCTAAGCACTTTTTTTGTTAAAATGAAAGATATTCTATTAAAAGACAACTTAGATTTCTTTTGGAGGAACTTATTTATTATTTGAATGAAAAACATTTCCTACTTTAGAAAGCCGAACAACTCTGCAACAATTTATGCTGTTACGTTGGCCATGCAATTAGTCAATGGAGGTGTAATGAATTGGACAAGAAGTATGATGGACTGGCACGCATCCTTACATTTGTTTGAAAAAATCTCACTGACTTCTATAAGGATTAAAGATATGTTAGAGAGCTTTGTTCAATTGTTTAGGGGTGATTTGATGCTAGGGTTCAATACAAAAACGAAAATTTCCGTATATGGAACAGGGGGTTACTGATTACTTGAAAATTAAGGATATTCGCTGCCAGAATCAACCAGCAATATCTCCTGATATGAAATCTATTTGACATATCTGGGACACTCTTGGGAAAGCAATTCCATTTCGCTATTCTCCTCCGAGAATCATCCTGGAGCTAAAAGCTGCTTCACTGTAAGAATGGAATTGACCGCCACAAGGAATCTTCAACTGTCGCCTGACCAGTATGTTGTCACTCTGTGTGATCTGTATGGGTGTGAGAAGGTTCCCTACTTCATATTAGACTCATTTTCAGTTCGATGTCAGAGCCTAGATTTTTGACATCCCTGCACTGTGAACCTTCCTCATAATCATAAGTACATAAAATGACCTTTGAACGGTACATCTCATTCTCTGTTATTAATTTGTATTCATACCAAATGTTATTAAAATCTCTGTATAAGTGTTTCAGAAATTCGACATAATGGGCGGAATCATTTAATTTTGCGCATGTGAGCTAGTATACATAAGTAAAGCTATATTAAAGGAGTTGTGTACATATTTATTATAAGCTATAGAAATGCTTGAAAAAATGTATGGGAAAGTAAAACACTTTTGAAAAAAAAATCTGTAAATTAACCGCTCCAGGGTCTTTGCTAATTTTTTTTCTTTATTTTTTTATTCCTTTTCTGTATATTTCTTTGAAAACATTTTCAACAAAAAGAAATTTACTACTTTCTCAACTATGTACGCATATTTACTTCAAATAACAAAGTTTTTAAAAATAAGCTTAAAAGAGAATTTCTAATAAATATTTTTCTTCCTGTAAAATAAGTGTTAAGTGTTAATGCATTCCCATCGGGTAATTTAATTTTTAATTTACTTTTATTTCCTTAATTCACTCTAAAATATACGAATTAATAGGTGTGGTATTGAATTTCTTTCATCTTTCAACGAATGAATAATTTGTTTTCAAAATTTCATGAATATCTATTTCCTCCCCTTTCCTTTTCAAGTTTTTCTTTCTTAACTTATATTTAATAAACCAGATGTTTTGAAATCTAAACTTTTTTTATAAATTTTCTTCCCTTTTAAGATTACGAAGCATCAATTGCTTTAATTTAATAATTCCTAATATAAAAGCTTTAAAAGATTCTTTGAGTTCTTTGGTGAAAGTCGCAAAAGAAGTTTTTTTTTTTTAAATATATAAAGAGCAAGATATTCAAAGCCATAGAAAATAAATGAATTAAAAATATACTTGGGTTTAATACAATATAAGAAAAAAAGTATAAATATTGAGAACAAATTAATACAATAAATAATTTTGTATTGACCAAGTTAAATAAAAAAATAAAATACTTATACATAAATCAGTAAGACATATAAATATTTATATATTTCTACTATTTATGAAAGTATAATTAAAATGAATCTAACGAAAGGGATTATCTCTTCATACAGGGGAAATTCTCACTTCGAATAGATTTCAATGTATTACCGAATACCTTAGATCTAAGAGTGAATTCTTTAAATGAAAATTAAAAGAATTGTAACAGTTATAGTTTATATTTATGAATTGCTGAGATCATTAATGCTAATTTATCTTGAGACCATGTATAGGGGGAAAAATAAAAGATAAATCCAACCAATTTACTTAAGAAAATTTTGTTACTTTCCATTTCTCTCTGAACTGTTATAACGATTGCATAAATGTAGATGTTAAAGTTGATACAATATTAATATGGCATATAACAGTGTGTGTAACTTGCCACATTAAAATGTAAAGTGTTGTTCAACACAGAAGAGTTTTTCTCCTTTTTAATATGAATATGATTCAATAAATAAAATGTGAGCCTCCAATTCAACATGTATGGTAATGTAGATTTCGCATTTTGAAAAGTTATGATGTATATGTTAAGATGTTTATAAAATCTAGGTCTTTTTGTGTTGGTAAAAATGCAAAGAATATTATTTTTTATTCAATATAATATGATATATGTGTTGAGACTGTGAAACAATATAGGGATACTCTTGATCTTTCTTATACAATTCAAAAACAATAATATTCATACAGTGTAAATTAAGTATGAAAACATCGCAATGTTCACAACGTTTCAGAAAATGTTTAGTCTCCATTTTGGTGATATGAATGATAGACGAGGTGATATTATGCTCCAAAACTTTCTGCACCATGAAACGTGAGAATTTTGAAAGTTAGGTATTATTCATAAGAAATCCATCAATTAAAATTAATTCAAATTCAAGTTACTAATTATTATATGATTGATTAATTTATACTGATGTCTACACTTTTCAATATAATAATCTATGGTTAAATTGTCTAGAATCAAATAAAAATTGTGAGCAATATTTTGCTTCAAGTTGGTCTTTCATAGTTTCACTTCCACGAAATATGCAGGAAATATCGAAATAAATGTATTCAGGAAAAAAAGTTAGCATTATACTGAAATAGTTAATTTACACTCCAAACCAAACAAAATGTAATTTAAATAAGTTTTATGCTAATATATGTCAGTAATATAAGATTTTCAAAGATCGTGTTGACTTGTGTTAAAATTATTATGGTGGTTCACTTCCACAACAATGACAGAAGTTAAAACGTCTTAATTACTAGACTAGATTAAATCAATTATGTTCTAAGAGCACTGCAAAAAGTATCTAGACGAGTTTTTTCCCGACCAATAGATTGAGCGTTTGAATAACTTCTATCTCTAATTGTGAACCATCCCATTATCTTGCCCTGAAGAAGAAACACTTGCCTCTGCAAATCTTACTAAAGCACCCGCAAATAAATCAGGACCATTGATATACCTGCAACGGCAATTGCGTCGCCATTTAATTAAGAGACAGTTGATGATGACAAATAGAAACTATTCAAAGCGAAACTCATTACAACTGGGAAAGGATGTATGTCAGTTACAGTAATGAAAGTAAAAGAATCTTTTCTAAAATACCGTTCAGTACGACTGTTTTTAAAGATGACATGCGGTGGTTCTCTTCAACAACGGTAACACATATTGAAATTTCATAAAAATAATCCTGAGGTAGCTCTTTTATCCAATTTGTTAAGAACGGTCCAAAAAGAAGACTAGGTGACTGATTGGACCAGGTAGAATTGCCCCTTTTATTCAAGGTTAACCTCTTTCCCCACATTGGAAAATCATATCTCATTATGAGGAAGAAAACATGTGTTGCCAAAACAAACTTCATGTGTAAAACTTTTTAAAAGCATCTCAAAGCTATAAAACATAATCTCATATTTATAAATAATATGTTTTTCTGAAATATTGTACATAAAATAATATTTTAAAGCAAAAAGTAATAAATGTGTCATATCCGTGGTTGGGAATATCAAGCTGTTATGTGCAGGATCTAGCTGTTCAATTAAAAACTGATCAGTGGAATAAGAAGGGTAACTGTTCTATCATGAAGAAAGGGGGGGTATCTTTTTGTATATTCAATTAGTTTTTTAAATCTTCACGTAGTTAAGTATGTAAATTTTAAATTTGGCGTTAATTTTTTCCATTTGCTCGTAGTAAAGAATTCCAAACTATATCGTTGAAAATCCTCACATAATTCAAGAACTATAATAATTCAAACCATGAAACTTAACAACATTTACCTTACAGAAATCTTAGTAAGCATTCTAAAACATAAATTTGGTTCTAGTGAATTCTTCATCTACTGCAATCCAAAGATTCCTATTTACTCAATCTGTTTCATTAATGGACAGTCAAAATGACACTTGAAAACGTCACAATGTGTGTCATGCACAAATATGTGATTTCCTACTACCGGTAATTATTTGCTATATAAAGTTCCAGAATGACAGCAATAATCATTCAGCTATAATTAACCTCTCATGGAATATATTTATATAATTTGAATATCTGGATAATGTCAATATTCTATGTTAGATAAAATCTCAAAGCGAATTAATATAATTATTATAGCAGTATAAATTATTATGGCATGAAATTAAATTTCCTATGCTTACTAGAGTTAAACCTAGTGTTGTTATAGTTATTTATTGCTGTTGTTACTTTATGTCTTCAAACTTATTTTTTATGCTAGTGATTGTTCAACATAATTAAAATATTATAAGTAATTTCGTATATGTATTTAATAGAAATCTTTTCCAGGCGCATATTTTAGAATCTGCTTTGAAAAAAAGGTTTTGACATTAGGCCATTAGAGGTCAACTTAGAAAACTCTTTTTAATTTAATTGCATAAATTTTCAACTACTTTTTAACCAATTATAACAAATTAGATGAAGATAAGAAGTGTAATGATTTGGGGGATAATGATACATAAGCGAAATATAACTGAAAGGAATAAGGGATATATGATAATGAAAAGTCGGTGGATATTTGCGAGTTAGAAATTGGTATGATTTATTGTATTTGTTGACTTGTAGGTAGAAGTGGTTAACAGTGACTCCTGGATTAGAGTAAGTTATAATAGGAGAAGATTCCCTGTACTCGGAACGTGCCTTAATCGAAGCGGTTGAGTTGGTAAGCCATCGAATTATTGTTTAATTTTAAGATATAATTCATGCACTTTGAGAGTTAATTGGCAGAGAGCAATCTAGCGTGAAAAAAAAATCTAATGAACAATATTTGCTCTTTTCTGATAACTCATCAATTGGAGTTGGAATCTTATTGACTATTTAATATCAATAAGATTCCAATTAACTAATTTAAGTCACTGATTTTAATAATGATTAAAAGGCTTTACACAGTGACTCTAATTTCAACCTAAATTATATCATATAAATATAGTTTAAAATAAATTATATTATAAGTTTATGTACAATAAAAATTATTTGTTATTTTAAGAACATAACTTTTTCAGTGATTACTTATTTAATAGTAAGCCATGATATTGTATTTATGTAAATGCAGATTTTAAAATTATGGCATTTTTTATTTTGCACAACTTTTTGATTATGAAATAAAATAAGTAAAATAATTTTTTTCCCAAGAAAATAAATTACATGTACTTGATGGCTTTTAAAATTTATAATTTTTTCCTTTGTATAAAATAGTTTACAAAATCAAATTACGTATCATAAAAACGATAAAATGATGATGTTGAATAATTATTTGCCCAGTGAATATGTTTTAAGTAACTAAATGAATAAAGCATTTTGAATACTCTTTTGAAAAAAGACTAGAAACAAAACCATGTTACACTACATTTCCTCAAAATTTTACAGAATAATTAAGAAAGTTTCGAAAAGTTGTTATGAAACTTATTGGCATTGTGAGCATCAATTTTCAAAGATAAATGGTAAAGAGCATATTGATTATTTTCAACACACCCAGTTATGGCGGGATTCTTTATTCTTTTGTCATTTTAAAAAGAGACAGAATTCAAAAACGAAGTTTTAATTAATGATAATAAGTTAAGGTTTATTGATTTTACTTCCCTGATTTATGTGTCGCAATTAAGCTTTTTTAAGCATGAGTCATATTTAAACTTTTAAATAGTTAACCAAAGTTATATAAGTTATATTTTCTGAAGCTTAAAAATTAATTACCTTAAAGCTTAAGATAATAAATAAATTATTCTGATATATTTGCCTCAATGAAATAATTCATGAGAGATTAAAAAAAAAACTTTTTAAGTGCTTAGCTTTCTAAAAGTTATCTGACGATATCTTACTAGATCAAGTAAGTCAAAGTTGCTTATTTAATACTTTTGAGACATTTTATACCGTAGAATTTATGTACAAGAATACAATAAGAACACATGAATAATTTCTCGAAGTTGAAAGTGATTATTAAGTAATCTGAAATGAGTAAATTCATATTACGGAGCATTCGGCAGGAAATTGGCAAGTTTGCAGCACGCACAATATCCGCTCGTATGGTGCGACAATATTTGCAGCAGTGTGGAGTGTTATCACGGAGACCATTATTTTCGCTTCCCTTGACAATGCAGCATGGAAAAAGGCGGCGACTCTGATGCACCGAACGACAAAGCTGGATACTTGAGGGGCGCAATGTCGTCATCTAAGACGAGTCTCGCGCAGTATTCTGATGACTAAATACTTCTCTGGAGGCTCTGAAGAGACCGCTCGTCACCTGATTGAATTCAATATTCATATAGGAGCCCTACACCTGGTGTGATGGCTTAAGCAACCATTGGGTATGCTACATACACATCTCCAGTTCGCGTCCATAATATTTTGAAAGCAGATCCGTACATTTCTAACATCTTACGTCCAAAGATTTTGCCCTATTTCCAAGGCTTGCCAAACGCCATCCACCAACAAGATAATGCAAGAACTCATGTTTCACATCATGTTCAGACTTTCCACGAAATACAAAGTATTCGTTTGCTGCCGTGGCCTGCATGATCCTTAGATCTTACAGCAATTGAAGACATATGTTCATGGGTTGCTGAGAGATAGACCCACCTCCCCTCTCCACCTAGCAAGGTTGATAAAGTATGGCATAGACTTGAAGCAGACAGCTTGGAGTGAGTTGCCTGTTCCTGTTATCCAAGCCCAGTTTGACTGTTATCCAGTCCAGTAAGGGTCATTTTACTGCCATGGTTGGCAGCTCTTTCTACTAATTTCGCACCCTTGTAACCCCCCAAACTGCTTGCAAATGTAATAATTTTGACATCATACCATACAGTTTAAGAACATTAAACGTCTTAATTGTATTCGCTTTAAATCATGATTATTGATTTCTTTGTCTTTATTGTATTTGCTAATGTTTAGCAGAGTACATATATATACTATATAGATATTTATTTACACACACACAGACACACACACACACACATATATATATATATGTGTGTGTGTGTGTGTGTGTGTGTGTGTATACATACATAAATACATGTGACCGAAATGTTAGGAACCTTTTCAAAATATTTTTTAGCTTTCATGAATCGTAAGCCACTGTTTTTAAATTATATCATCATAATGCACCGATAGATTTTATTTTAATCCATAATGTTTTGTTAAAAAATGCATTTATTTATATATCTTCTAACAGAGGTTTCAACCAAATAACCTGTAAAACTAAGCACAACTTGCTAAAATACTTTTCTTTATTTGAAAGAATTTGAAGAGAACGACGATTTTGAAAGTCAATCAAGTGTCAGTTTCTTTTGGGAATGAGTCACGGCTATCACAGGAGGATTCTTCTGTGTATTAGTTGAGAGCTAGAAACGCGGAAACTGATCCAAATTAATTCAAACATTAATTAAATATTGTTTTCATATAATAACAAGAACATAACTGGAAATTTGACTCATTCCATGGAAAGGCATTCTCAAGACATGTTTGAGGTTAAAGTTTTCTAAATAAATATTATTGAATATATTGATAATTTTTGTGTATATTTCAGCTTTTCTACAAGTTTCAATATTCTTCTTTGAAAGTACTGTTCGCATAGAAATTTTCTATTTTTCTGAAACTTTTATTTGGAAAATTTAGTGTAATTTACATTTCCGATACCAGACTCCATTACATAAAAGAAATTTTTACTAGAAGTATTTTATTTGCATAAAAATTGAACATTCTTTATATTATAATTAATCACCATATTGTTCAATTCGTAATAAATGTTCATTTTTATTGTTTTAAATAATTTTACATGTTTCTTCTAAAGTATTTTTCTCATTATTAAAATATATCTCACATCTGTCAAAACACGCATTTCACAATCAAAACGAATTATTTTTAATATTTACATTTGCTTATATTTATATACAAAACCTTAAAGAAATGCAAATGTACGTATGTTTTTTTTTTCTTAAAAAAAGTTACAAAGACTTGAAAAAATATTCTAACATACATTGTTGAACCTATTTCTTTTAACATATTGGCATTAAATAATCGCAACAAAAAACTGAAAACTCATTACAATTTCAATTATCAAAAATATTGAGAAACAGAAATCCTGAAATTTGTTGCCCCTGCGAAAGTGAAAAATACTTTTAACATGATTTTGTTTAGATAGTTTTCCGAAAGGGAATAATTTACAATAATTTTTCAAATTTAAAGCAGACGATAAAAGCAGTTTAAAATTTGGAAGGTCAATGAAATGACTTCAATACTTTCTTTGGTGAATGAATGCACAATGTTAAGGGGTGTCGGAACGTCAAATTTTTCAAAAAATCATGATTTGAGATTTTTTTATTTCCAAATTGTATAGCTTTTCACCTTTCTAAAGATACCTTATTTTTATCTCTACGATAATTAGAAGCTTCAAAAACTTAGTTTTAAATAAGCATTGAAACGGGGCCACGCCCATTTAAAGGGCCAAAAAATGTAAACAACGCACTTCATTTTTGGACGATAATACTATGTGCTACTCTAAATGAATTTTTTTAAACTTTCGTTATAAATGAGCCTTTCTTTTATTTGCATTTGCTCTTAAGAAGTTTCACTGTATCTGTGACTGATAGATATTTGTTTATACTTGCATAAGCACGTTTTAGTTCGACTACTACGAGCTTGTTCATTTTAGTTAGTGTTTGTTTCAAAACATATAACTGAATTATTGCAAATATTTGTTGTTCTTTTTAGTTAGTGTTTGTATCAAAACACATAGCTAAATTATTTTAAATTGTTGTTTTCAAGCGATTTTATCATGCCTAGATCAAAGACAAGAATTTTTAAAAAAAGGAAAGGACATTTTAACAAAGGCAGATGTGAAAGTAATGACTCTTCTATAGGAAATAGTGATGTAGCAAAACATTCCAAGGAAGAAATAAATGTATCTTCCAGTGAAAAGAAGGTCAAAAATATGGATACATCATATTCGAATGATACTTATTCTGGTTTTAGGAATGTCATTATGGATATCAATCTTTTAGCCTATGCACTTTTTGAAGCTGTAAAATGTTTAAAGTGTGGTAAACAAGGAATTAGATTGTTACAACATGAAAAAAACTGTGGTGAAGCTGTTCAGTTTGATATAAAATGTCCTTCTTGTGATTATAAATATACTTTTTATAATTCTAAGCAGTGTGACAATAATTTTGAAGTCAATAATAGGTTAGTTTATGCCATGCGATGCATAGGGAAAGGGGCTGAATCTGCAGTAATGTTTTGCGGTATTATGAATCTTCCACCACCACCTACAAAATTTACAAAATTTAATAATAATTTACTGCAAGCAGCTAGAGAAACTTGCGAAGAAAGTATGGCAGAAGCAGTTCATGAAGCTGTTGAAGAAAATGAAGGAGGAAGAGACATTGCTGTTGCGGTTGATGGTAGCTGGCAGAAACGAGGCTTTTCTTCGAAAAATGGTGTAGTGACAGTTACAAGTGTGGATACAGGTAAAGTAATTGATGTGGAAATATTATCCAAACATTGTATTTGTCCGAACAAAACTAAGCATCTTCAAAACTGTAAAAGAAATTTTGTTGGTTATAGTGGCAAAATGGAGGTGACAGGTGCTCTATCAATTTTTCGCCGTTCTGAATCGAAGTACAACGTTCGATACTCAAGATACTTGGGTGATGGGGATTCGAAAGCATATGATTCCATTGTAGAGAACAATGTGTATGGGAACGAGTGTGCAGTGACAAAATTAGAATGTCTTGGACATGTAATGAAGAGAATGGGGACACGTCTTCGGCGCTTGAAAGCAAAGATGAGAGGTCAAAAGCTTTCAGACGGTAAACCTTTGTCTGGCAAAAACAGGCTGACAGAAGCAGAAATTGATCGTCTACAAACCTATTACGGTCTAGCCATTCGAAGAAATTTGTCCAGTGTAAAAGATATGCGACAAGCCGTGTGGGCAATATTTTTACACAAACTGTCGACTGATGAAAAACCTCAGCATGGATTTTGCCCATCAGATGCCGATACATGGTGCAAGTTTAGAAAGGCAGAGTTGCTTGGGGAAACCTATCATCATAAAAACAGTTTACCTGTTGCTGTTGTGGAGGCTATGCGACCCATTTTTAGGGATTTATCCAATCCAGAACTATTGAAAAAGTGTTTGCATGGCTGTACCCAAAACCCAAATGAAAGTGTAAATAATGTTATATGGTCTCGTGTACCAAAGAAAACTTTTGTACATATAGAAGCCCTCTCTTTAGGTACGTATGATGCTGTATCTTCGTTCAATATAGGTAATGTATCAAAACTACAAATTTTGAGAAAATTGAACATTGAGCCTGGTGACTATACGATACAGGCAATGAAACGTCTCGACAAAGAGAGGCTGTTAAAAGCTCGATATTCTTGTTTACAAAAAACAAAAGATGTTAGAAAGGAAAAAAGGCTCAAAAGGAAAAGAGAGGATGATGAAATAAAAAAAAAATGTGGATAATTTAGAGTATGGGGCAGGAATGTTTTGATAGGTAAGTACTTTTACGTTAAAACTCATTTATCTCAAAATGTGAATTTTTCATGTTCGATGTACCTTTTCTAAGAAACTACTGTTCATATATGTGTAATTTTTGTAGGACATGTTCATAATGCTTGCTAATATATACTGAAATGAGCTTTTTGTAAAAAATTGAAAAATGTATTTTTTGCAAATTTTTTTATATGAAAAAAGAGTGAAATTTGACAATGTTTGATATAATATTTTGTAAATTGATAAAAAATTAAAAATTAGCTAAAAGCTCATTTCAGTATTATAAGACAGATGTATTTTACTTGTGTAAAAAATTTCAAACTTGTATCTATAATAGATTTTGAGAAAAGGTACATCGAAAACAGCCAATTTAACATTATCGGTATAGGAGGTTCCGACTCCCCTTAAGAAAAAATATTTATGTAACGCATTCAGTAATGTACCTCAAACTTAGAAACCATGCTCTCGTGTTTAGGAAAAGTCATACATTTAAAATAAGATATTAAAATATTTTCCGAAACTTTAGTCATGTTTGGTGCACTCTGTCTTCTTAACGCATATAAAGTAGGTTAAGATGTTCTGATCTGAATAAAATAAATAGTTCGTTGTTCGTTGATCTAAATAAAATAAATTGATCATTTTTAGTGAATGACTTTATGTTTATTTGATCTTGTACTTCTGTAATTATCTTCATGAATTTAAAAAATGATGTCAGAAGAAAATAAGAGTGTCGGTATTAAATCTTTTTATCTTAAAGCAATTTTTTTAAAAAAATGTTTTCAAAAATTAAAATTTAATATAACAGTCAAAGTTTTATTTATTCTTTTTATAACAAATTACTCAAATGTTATACTTATAATTTTAAAGAACAAGTTATTGTAATATATTTACACATTCAAAGTTATTTAATAACAAATAATTATAAATGGCAGCACATACACTAATTCTTCAATTATGATAAATATATTTACGTCACCAAAGGGAGCATCGAATCAGAAATGAGTTTCATAGAACATGTCTAAAATTGTGAAACTGACAAAACTAATCTAGTTCAAGGAAGATAATCTTTGTTTCAAGATAATAAAATTATCACAGAGCTTAAAAGGGCAATTAAATTGCAAAACTGTTTACTGACTGTTGAAACACTGCTTACAGAAAAGGGTTAAAGGTACATTTTAACAATTTCAAAGCCCATTAATGTTGCTTAGACTTATCTTTAGTACACGATTAATTAAAATTATGCGTTGCTTTAGTCACTTTCTAGATGGTGTTAAATATTATTCTCTAAAATTAATATCTTACTCTAAGGCTAGCTGTATGTAAAGTGATTGAAGTTTACCCTTTCAAAATGATAGTTAATACCTTAAAAAATTTACTTTAATATTATTTTGAACTAAAAATAACTTCCGCTTAATAGTGAAATGCTCCAAGAAAGATTTCGCAAACTTAAATCTAAAATATGTGTAAAAGTTGATGAAATTAGTAATTATTTTTAACATTTTTACATATCATGACATATCATTGCTTGAACTATTCTAGTCAATTTATGAATTAGTAATTTTTTGATACTATGAAATTAAACATTACATTAGAATTAATTTTATGACAGCGTATTCATTTGTAGTATGAATACATCCTTCATTAAAATTTAATTTAATGTCGAATAATAATCAAAAATTACGGCATTTCAAATTGAGATTGTAACGAAAGTAATTTTTTAGTGTAACGTAAGTAGGGAAAACTAGATATATTTAATAATACTTTTTATCCTAAAATAGTACTTTCGTACTTTGAAATATCCCATCTTTGTCAACAAAAATGCTAACAAATGCGTTTTATTCCAATTTTTTATAATGGCATTTCAGAAATTAATAACATTTAACACTCATCTAAGTTCAGTTCATAATGCATTCCATGATTTGAAATTTTGTTCTATAGAATACTTAGAAGAAAAAAATGAGGTTTTTTATAGTAAAAAAATAAGTTCTTTTTAAAGCTTTTTTTCTGTAAATAACATAAAAAGTATTTATTTGGAGTATGTAGTATTCTTGAACATGTATAAAAATAACACACACACACATATATATATATATATATATATTATTATTATTATTATTATTATTACTTTCCTAGGAATATTTTTACATTTTTACTCAAATTCAAACATTGTCGTGCACGCCGATATTTAAGTGACTTTGTGCACTTTTGTTCGATATGGTGAGGCAGTCGTTGTCATTACGGTTTCTATAAATATCATCCATTTCCATCTGTATTGCCTATATGATCTTGGATTTTTCATTCAAAATGAGTTTCGTCAAACTCTAAAGAACTTTTCATCTCTTTGGAATAAATTTCTCTTACAATAGATGTCAGGAATGGATCAGAAAATCGGTAATATATATGTAGAGCATTGTGCATAGTAGAGTAAATGATGATGAGGCTTATAGTAAAATAAATTCAAAAGAATAGATTTTACTGGCTACGTCGTATGAAAATAAAATAAAAACTGAATTACCCATTTCATGTGGTTATGTTTTCTCTCAGAAAGTGTGATAGAATTGGAAAACCTTGTTTTATAGATATTTTTATTTTTAATCTTGTTATTTTTTGACTTATAACCTTGTTATTTTTTCAGTATTTTATCCTCACATTACTGAAATGAAATGATAGATAATAAACTTTATAATTAAAAAAAGGAAAGGTAATTTAATTTTTTTTAATTCATTCGCCTTCTGAACATTTCTACGCATTGTTTCACAAAATAATTGATGGTTTATTAACGTTGCACTTAGAAGCCATACGATAGCTATTGGTAACGAACCTCGTAATTTTAAACCTTGGTCAGCCCACGAGGTGGACAATTGAGCTGATCCCTCCCCTCCGAACTTCCACACCATGCCAGTAGATGGACTAGGAGTTTCCACAAATTTAATCAAGCATCAGCCTCCTTACCCAACTTGTATATAGTGGCATCCAGGCATGAGCCATTGATTCGATGGAAAAACAGTCGTCCAATAGGCTACCGCGGCGACCTAAGTAGTATTACTGATACAGTTAATTTTCTGTTTCATATCACTGAAAAAAGACTACAGACTAACAGAAATCATTTTTATGAGTATGCTTTAGAATGAATAGGTGAACTATGCTCCTATCGTTTCGGTGTGCAGAACATTCAGAAAAAAAAAATGGTTGATATGTACCAGGCTTACGGAATAGTTTATTACTTTTGTCTAATCTAGAACAATGTTTAAATAAAAGAACAAGACTTGGTAGATTAAATGCTTATCGTAACGTAGCGGATAGAGTTTGAGACTGTTTTGAACTTAATCCGGAGAAATCAACATATCTCCCTAGTAGAGAACTGGATGTTTCACATTACTCTGTTTAGAATATATTAAATTGACTATTACGTCTGACAGATCTCTACATTCAATGCGGACATCGAAAATGATGTCAATCCAAAATCTCTAAAAAGAAACACACTCCAATATAAGATGTCTGGCATGTAGCAGAAACTTATAGAGTAATTGTAAACGTTTCTAAACAGTTTTATAATTTTCCCTTTTTTAGAGATTACTCACTTCAGTTTTTGTATTACTGTTTGACCCAGTTGATTCGTGGTTCTTGGTTGCCGGGGTAACAACCTCGTATTATAGTTTTAAAATAAATTAAGCGATAACATGCATTCTAACATGAATATAAATTTTTGGCATTTCGTTTACACTCTTTCAGCATCAGTTTTAATTGTAACGCGTTATCACGTATTAAAGAAAAAAAAAATCATTATAACTCTCAAGATTTGGATTGAACATACGATTAATCTCATTGACAATTAGATCTTGGAAATACGCTTTTACAAAAGAAAAGTGGAAAAATTTCACTTTTCTTGTAATGACAATTCATATCATTCAAATTTTCAAAAATTCAAATTTTTAATCTCTTCTCTCAGTCTTCCAAATACTAAAGAAAGCTTCACAAAGCAAATATTTGCTTATATCGCTCAGTCAAATTAGACCGAATGGACTTTACGATCAAGTGACCTACGGATTCTGATAAGGTAGAAAATTCCTACTCTTTCCTGGCGATTCATTTTTAATCATTCTTATAAGCAAAGCCTTATATGACTGATTTCTTTCTAATGTTTCTAATTTCTTACATAAGTTTGCTGTTGCAAATTGGAACTCCATGGAATGTTAATCCCACGATAAAAAAAAAGAAAGAAAAAATACTACTAATGGCAGAATTTCTTAACAGGAAGCCCTGACGTCATATGAAAAATATTAATCTTAGTTTCGTAAAAAGGGAGGCATGGTAAAACTTCCTGTTAATGGCAACCTACTGTACTTTTGAAACATAATAATTTTAAACACGTTGATTATGTTGCTATCCCATTGAAGCAATATATATATATAACAGGTCAATTGAAAAGTCCCAGGCCTACCATAGTAAAACACATTTTTTTGGCAAAATTAGTTTTTTTTTATTCGACATAATCCCCTTCAAGGGTGATACACTGATTACAGCAACCCTCCAACTTTTCGATACCATTTTTGTAGTACGATTTGTCCTTTGCTTCAAAATAGGCCTCAGTTTCGGCGATCACCTCTTCTTTCGACGAAAATTTCTTCCCAGCGAGCATTCTTTTGAGATCTGAGAACAGTAAATAGTCGCTGGGGGCCATATCTGGAGAATACAGTGGATGAGGAAACAATTCGAAGAGCAATTCATGGATTTTTGCCATCGTTTTCACTGACTTGTGACGCTGTGCATTGTCTTGGCGAAGCAGCACTTACTTTTTCTTCAAATGCGGCCGTTTATCGGCGATTTCGTCCTTCAAACGGTCCAATAACGCTATGTAATAGTCGCTGTTGATGGTCCTTCCTTTTTCAAGGTAGTCAATGAAAATTATTCCATGCGCATCCCAAAATACAGACGCCATAACCTTGCCAGCCGACTGTTGCGTTTTCCAACGCTTTGGAGCGGGTTCATCGTGTGCAGTCTACTTGGATGACTGTCGATTGGACTTCGGAGAGAAAGGATGGAGCCATGTTTCATCCATTGTCACATATTGACGCAAAAACTCGGGTTTATTACGCTTGATCGTCTTCAAACACTGCTGCGAATCATCAACTAGTCGTTGTTTTTTTGGTCAAAAGTGAGCTCTCGCGGCACCCACTTTGCACAGAGCTTTATCATACCCAAATATTCGTGAATGACATGATGTACACGTTCAGTTGATATCTTTAGAGTATCAGCTATTTCATTCAATTTCAATTTACGGTCATTCAAAATCATTTTGTGGATGTTTTTAATATTTTCTTCGGTAACAATCTCTTTTGGGCGTTCACCGTTTTTGGTGCTCATTTCACCACGTCTAAACTTAGCATACCAATCCTTGATGGTTGATTTTCCTGAGGCAATGTCCGGAAACTCGGCATCAAGCCAAGTTTTTGCTTCAACTGTATTTTTTCTCTTCAAAAAGTAATATTTTATCAACACGCGAAATTCCTTTTTATCCATTTTTTTCACAATAACAAAAGTTGCTTCACTCAAAATGCTAAAATTCACACACTAATGATCCGATAGCTGTCAAATTTATACACGCATCTTTTGAGGGTTAGGTCTAACTAAAAAACATATGGATTTAATTCTAGTAGCGCCATCTACGTGTCAGACCGGGGACTTTTAAATTGACCTGTTATATATATATATATATATATATATATATATCACACATGAATCAATAACTCCCGAGACTAACATTGAAAACAACATTTTTTTAGCAAAATTGTTTTTTTATTCATCAACATAACACCTTTTTTTAATCACCTTTTAGGGTGATACAATCGTTCCAACGCTTTTCCAAATATTTTTTTTTTTTTTTTCCCCCCCAAAATTTTTTTTTTTTTTTTTTTTTTTTTTTTTCGCAAGAAATTTTTTTTGTTGCGAGTAAATAGCGATAAACAGCTTTCTGAATCATCGACTCGTTGCTGTTTTTGTTCCATCGAAAGGAATCGTGGCACCCACTTGGAAAAAACCTTTTTCACTTCACTTCAAAAAACCTTTTTCAGTAAATACACTTCCATATGATATCTGTGTCATCTCAGCAATCTCACGGAGCTTCACTTTACAATCTTTTATTATAATTTTTGTCACTTCACTCACATTTTCCGGTGTAACGGCTTCCACAGGTCTACCCGAGCGTTCCGCGTCATTTGTGTCGGTACGACCACGTTTAAACTCGGCAAACCACCGACAAATCGTTGCTTTTGATGGACAAGAGTCCGGGTAACATTTTTCAATCCATTGTTTCGCTTGCACTGTGTTTTTACCCATTAAAAAACAATGTTTTATCAGAACACGAAACTCGGTTTTTTCCATTTTTTAAACAAACTACAAAACGGCTTTACTCCAACCTTGATAACTCAGCTGTTTCTGGTCCGATCGACTTAAAATTGTGACACGTTTCAAGCAAAGGTTAGTACTCTAGAAATACTTGGTTACTGGTTTACTACGAGCGCCATCTCTGGGTTAGTCTCGGGAGTTATTGATTGATGTGTTATATATATATATAGAGAGAGAGAGGATATTTAATATTTCTCAAGTTGAATGCAAATCATAACTGTATTCGCATGTTTCTAAAAGAATGAATTAAATATTCGAATTATAAATTTTCCAAAAAATTTATAATTATATAATTTGCAAATTATGTAAATATTGCTTCATTTCTTGAAAAATTCTAATATCTGCGTTCATTTTCTACACACATTTTGATAGAGTACGAAGAGCTTTTATTATGTATATTGGCACTTTTGGAAATAATACCATTTTAAATTTATACAAAATTGTATACTGTTCATAGATTAAAAGCTTAAATGCATTGTTTCCATAATGATATTCATTGTAACTGTTATCAAGTTAAAATTGCAACCTAATTAATTATTTGATAAACATCTAATTTCAATTGAAGAATCAATTGTTGTTAAAGTGCATGACATACTTGCACTATAATGAATTCTCATTATTAAGTACTTAAAATTAAGCTACATCATTAAATTATTCTATGAATCAATTAAGGGAAAATGAATGGTTTATCACTGTTATTAATAGTCCAAATCCCAGCTATTTAAGATAGTGGTATTGCTAATACAGATACAAATTTCATTTGATACCAATGAGAATATATTTAATAATCACATCCACGATCCTTAAGGAATGCAACGAGTCCTTCGGTTATTAAACGTGTGACATATTTTTCCGTCTGAGACATTATTGTTCTCTTAGATTACTATATATATTGCGTAGTGGAAATTTCCTATGGTAAAGCGTTCTAATTCAAAAGGTCAGCAAATCTTAGCTTAAAAGAAACCTAAATTCTTTTATAATACATTTTGAATGATGTTTTATTACGATTTTGAATAGAGATATAGAAATTAAAATCGTATTATAATTAATTTTATTTCACTGTAATTTTATAAACTATATAATATTTAATTTTGTTGTAGAATTATCTTACATTGGAATGTATTCACTCATACATAGATTTCGAGAACTAAGTATTTTTACAATACCACACAGTAATTAATTCAACATAATACTCAGTGAAACACGTAGTAATTGAAAAGTGTTTTTTAATTTCTACTATTAGTTCACACTCTCTCTATATATATATCTGGTTCAAATTTTCAATCGTTAAAAAAATAATTTTTATTCATCCACTCAAGTCTCAAGTTCAAATACGTTTTCTTAAAATTGTAGTGAATGACACTTGATATAAATATAGATTTTTCAAATATTAATTCATTTAATTAAATTTAATTGACAAAAATGCAGTTAAGCCGAACCACATGGTACGATTTCAAAAATTGCAAAACTTGGTGATTTTTTTGGCTGAACTGTAAGACCACGAATCGGACCAGGGTAGCCCCATTTGGCAAAATACCGTCAAATTATTCCTGTAGTCAAGGGTGGTTGGGCTAAACTATATTCCGACCATTTAATTTACCGGTGGAATGAATTAAGGAACAAACCAATGTTTCTATTAATGTCATTTGTCTTGCAATGACACATTTGTTAGATCGTCGGAGTAGAAACTTCATGCCTTCGGATCGAATCTCGTCGAAGTATAAATTTGTTTCCTTTAATTTTCAAATAATTAATTTTAGTTTCATATGGGAGTAAAAAATTTCTTTTATATAAGATATTTAACTGGATATAAATTTAGGAACAAATACCGTCAGTGACGAAGCGTGTAGATCGCTGAAAATAATTTCTTTTGCCACTAAATATTGTGATTTTGTCGTATGTATATACATGTTTTAATAATTGTAATTATTTAATAAAAAGTAACTGAAATAAAATTTTTCTTTGTTGCCTTAAGTAGGAGTTGACTTAATTTTTTTTTTTTTTTTTTATAATACTTGTTTAATATCCAGTATGGAATTGCCAGACGATATTGAATAAATTTGTATGGTTATCTGAAAGAAATAATTGAATGTAAGAGTGATATTTTTTTATAAGGAGAAATATTCGTAAATTATTGTTCAATAGGAGTGAAAATGTATTTAGCATAGATCATTATCTTATGATTTAAACATTTAGAAATTCTATACATTTTCATACCAATTTTGTATGGTGTTACAAAGAAACTTATACATTGTGCATTTCCAAATTTTTACTCACTTCTATATTCTTAAATTGTAAACTTAAAGTCTAAAGCACAGACATATTCAATTTTCAATCAATTAAAACATTATCACGTATATTTCAAAGCACTTATTTATTTATGCTGTTTAGAGAATAATCTCTACTAGTTCACTGTCCGTCAACACGTTACTTAAATATGAAATACCAAGTTTTCCTGGATGCTCTAGTCTGAGACAAAGTTAGTACGGCTAGGTGTCTTCACATTTTAATAATATAGAATTGGATCTTTGCTACAGCAAGCTTTCCACACGCTCAAGTATATTCCGCGCATAAATCTATTCCTTCTCACTCCTACTCTACTGTTCTACAAACTTTGAGATAACTTAACTGTACATTTTTGAATATCACTTTATTACATTTCTTTAGTCAAGCTTACTTACGTAACTTCATTTCATTTGACTGAATTGTTATTTTAGTTTTGTTGAAACTGAATTATACAAAATCCGCATGGACATTAACAGGAGAAAGTGAATAGCCCAAAGTTGCAACATTTTGCATTGCCTCAATAATAATTTTTTTCACAGAATTTCTTGTAAAGTTTAATGAAAAATAATCATGAAAATGTACTATATGAAACATAATAGTATCGCTTTTATCTGTAGCCTCACATTTTGTAAGTGCCCATTTTATGTTATATTCATTCTACATCTTTGGAAAACCAAAGATTCATGAATCATCAAGATTCAGTGCTGAGAGATACAACCCCACTAGCATGCTGAAGAAAAATAGACGGAAGCCAGCATATCGACCAGCGTTTATTAGAATACGAAATTTAACTCCTACACAGCCTTCTTAAATCTCCATTCCAAATTAATAGAACACTAAATCAACATTAATTCAAATCTTAACCTGTATATAGAAATCACTAAAAATTAAACGCTACATATTGTCAATTCAAGATTCATTCATTAATAATTTAAGTAATTAACTCAACAAAAGAAGTTCTATAAGAGTAAAACTATTTTTGGTATTTTATTTATCTCCAAATTCGATTTTTAGGTTAGTCCAAAAAATATCCATGTCACGAATTCGAAACGAGAATGAGGTATTATTATTAACTGATCGCTTTTCGATTTCTAAGTAATCCATACACATGACGCCCTTTACATGACAAAAAATTGTGATCATAATTTGGCTTATTTACTTATTAATGAAGCACTGAGGGCTTCTGGTGCGAACCTCTTAATTTTGTACCTTTTTCAAGTGTTGAGGCACCTTCCTTTCTAAATCTTCACATTGTGCTAACGGGAGGACATGGGACCTCGACCAGATTTAATGTGCATCTGCCCCGCTACTTGTCTGGTTCTTAGAGGCATCAAATTGTGAGCCCATGACTCGACAAACACAGAGACAACTGCAAATGCATGATTGTAACCACTAGGCTATCGCGATCTATGATCATCATAAACTTACTACCCAGTGAAAGTGTTTTAATTTTATTTGGAGCATATTTACTGGAAAATACCCATTGTCTTTTTTGTTTCATGGTTTCCAGTGTATAGTGATAAATACAAGTATTAGCAAAAGTTCATAACTCGACACAAAATAACTGTGACAACTCGACGTCGGAGCATATCAAATTTTGATTTAGCACCAAATGGATCCAAAATGAAAGTTAACCTAAGTATGAATCTTTAAGTTTATTTTGTTAATATTTAATAGGTGGTGATCCAGAATGTTTACTCCAACTTCTCGTAGCACCAACCTTTTTTCAGGAAATGGCAATGTTTGAACTATCCTTGTCTCACAAGCTAGTATTATAAAGTTAATAATTAATTCAAACAAAAGTATTCAAAAAATTAAAGTAATTGAAAATTGGATGAATAAGGTACATTTGACTTTTGAAAGTTATAAATCTAATAAAAGTCAATTCATTAAATCTCAGATGATTTATATTTATTTAATGAAATTATTTTTGGAAATTTGAAAAGCTAGAAATGAAGAATAGTTTGATTAAGTATGTCAAAAACGTTAATGTAGCCGAATGATAGAAATATACTGATAAATTGAAATGCACGTCTTTCTGTGATGAAAATATTATTCTTCGCCATTCCAGGTGATGAGAAATTTATTTGGAGCTTGAAAAATGTAGATATAAAAAAAGTTTGTAGTTTTTTGAAGGTCATAGTTACAATTGGAGTTTTCTAAGCATTCCTTTTAAATTGCTGAATTTTCTGTTTATCTGAAGCTGAGACTTTTTTAGTATACTTCTCAAACTACGAATTTTAAATACTTAAATATTAATGAAATAATTAGTAACTTATACAATAAAGATAATTATTTAATTAAAGTAAATAGTTAGTTTATTATAAAACTATCAACACACATTTTGAAGTGTATAAGAACCTATAAATTAATAACTAACAAAAAAGTATTTTAATTCTTAATCTACCTTGTTCAATTCTTTCGTTTTATTGAATAAAAGAGATATTTATATCATTAAAAACAAAGCTAGATATCAAGAATTGACCAACTATTTCTTCATTTCTTAATGATGCTACATAAGAAGCTTCGAAATTTCAAAAAATACTAATTTTATATTGATGATTTAAAACAATACACAAACAAATTACTCTTACTCTTCTTTTATTATTAAATTGTATTCTGTTTTTCCAAGGGAATTCAATATAGATTGTGTTCTAAAACAAAATATACGTAAAACAACTATTTGCATTATTTTAACATTTAAACACAAATGAGCCATCAATACAAAACACCTTCATTTTCCTTTATCATAAAATCATAAGAAGAAAACAATACACTGATTGGTCTATGATTTTTATTTCATAGGTTTTTATAAGACTAACTTTTTATTGTTATTTTGAACATTCGATCCGCAATAAAAAACAAATTCATTTAAATGTGATCTATTTATTCTCTTTATAGTATCTCCAAGATATTACTCCACGAAGAAAAATAAGTAGTGTACATCCTCTGTTACTTTCATAAATTGTGAATCAAGAACCGAAACGCACCAACTCTATTTTACATATTACCATCCTTCGAATGATGGAACGCTGGCACGTATTTATTTGTTCCCTAAACACGAGTATTGAGTGCATCCAGCTACAAAACCTTCTCCGAGTTTGTAGCCAATTTAGTTGCAGTTAAATGGCACTTATGGCGAGAAACTAACATAAAACAGACGTAAAATATTTGTGAAAGTTAATAAACAGCATTGGCAAAACATAAAACTGAGTTGATGTTGTGTATGTATGTTGATTATTGTTCATGGCATGCTTTTCCTTTCGTGTAACATTAGTTTGTTATGACTAGTAATAATGACCAAACTGAAATGTGATACCGTTTTGCATTATTTTTCTATCATTACATTTTCTCTCCATATTCTAAATTTGAGTATATAGTAATTGCATAGGATATCCCAAACAGTGATAAGCATAAAATTTAAAATAATATAAATGGGTGATCTTATACATAGTCTACCACATTAAAATCTATATTCTCAAATTCGTGAAGCATTTGCTATCTGTTGAAATGCTTCACAAAGTCTGCTAATTTTTGATTCCCGAAATCGAAATTAAAATATATTTTTTTTTATGATTTTCAAAAGGTTATAAAAATAATGATACGTTGGAAGGAAGGAAATGTGTAATATAGTTTTATAACATTATTTAAAATTCAATAATGCAAACAATGATATTTTTTGGATAAAGCAAATGTATATATCGAAGGTATCGTAATTGAAAAATCCAATATGTTCAATTTGACAATATACATTATATATCAACATTTGAATGAATGTTATAAATGTTTTAGCAGAATTTATGTAATTCAACTCATTAAAATTATTTTACAAACAATGCTTAAATAACTAATGAAAGCGATTTTTATTTGCATCTTTGAATTCAGAACATGTGTATACATTTCAAAAGTTATTACAACAGAAGACGTATTGAAGACATACATTAATTAAAAGGAATCCTGTATGAATGTTTTACAAAATAATTCAATTATGTTATCAGTTGAAAGACAAATCAATAAGAAGCTTATTTGTTTTTCCAAGTTGTACTCTGTTAGTAAAATTTATTTGATTTCAAGATAAATAATATACAATGACTACCAGCATAATGGCAGAATTATTTGTTCAAAATAAATTGGAATTTTCAAATAGTATTTGTTTTTGTTATGAAAAGTTTAAATACAATAATACAGAAAAAAGCGCAAATAGAATTTGTATCATATTCTTTGGATTTGCGTTATATTCTTATTAAGAAGTTTGTATTATATTCTTGATTTTTGAAATTAAAAAAAGTTGTATAAAATATATTCCGGTTTGTGTTTCGTTAAGTGTAATGATGAAGTGTCGAATTTTTTTGCATAGGTCTAAAAAATTATTCAATTTGAAAAAAAAAAAAAAAAGAAAGAAAGAAGAAGCGAAATTATTTCTTAAAAGGGATTGACTAAAAGTTTTAATTAAAATTGTAATTTATCCTTTCAGTAATATATTATTCAAGTGTAATGCTCTTACTCGTAACATTAAATATTATCACGCCTGTGACAAGTGCCACCTGTGGCACACAGATGAATGTTGACAGTATGTGTTACAAAATTAACGGAGTTTAAGTAATGGTAAGAATGAATGTTAAGAGTTAGGTAAGCGTGTGTAAGTAAAGTATGTATTCGCATACACACACACACACTAACGTGTTAATTTATTTATATACATTATACTTGAAATTAATTTTAAATTTCAATATAAAATCATTAATGATTATGACTTTGAGAAATTTGATTAAACTCTTCCTCATTATTTTTATTGGCCCCGGTAGCCTCGTGGTCATGGCCAAAACTTTTCGTTTAGTCACGGATTCGATCCTTAACCGCTAAAGACCCACCGTGTATTCAGGGCTGATCCACGTTAAATCTGTCGGGGCCCAAAGTCCTCCCGTGGGGTTGGGTGGTAGTTAGGAGAGGGTGTGCCAGCTCAGGTGTTGTCCTCGTCACTTGACCGTGGTTCAAAATTACGAGGTCCCTCGCCAATAGCCCTCGTTTAGTTCTAGTGCGACGTTAATAAAAACTAAAACTAAAAAAAATCCACATTATTTTTACTTTTTACATATAACAATACTTTCAATATTAGAACAGTGATTTTTCTGTATAGCTTCCTCATTCAATATAAAGAGGAAATTAATAATTTTTATTCTGAATATTTTTTAATAAAAAATAAATTAGAAGAAGGTGTACTTTGTATGTTTCAAAATCATTTTCATTTATTTAGTTAAAATTATTGAATTAAAACTAACAAAAGTAACTAAACCAACTATCATTTTTACTTAATAAATAATAAACGTTTTGGTATTTCAATTTATATAGGTTTTATAAAATATTCTAAATGAAAAAACAGTTATCATTCCATTCCGCACTTTTAATTTTCTAATTCATAACTAAAGGTTTCTTTGGCTTAAATATAATTAAAAAAAAGTATCCCAAAATATTGAAGATAGTAATTTATATTTTTTTCTTTAATCGGTCAAATATAGTCTCGTACCTTGACTCAAATATTCAATATTAAATCGTGTTCTAAATGTATATATTTAAGGATTTATCAGTGACACATACACACACATCTCAGTGTTTATGTATGTTGAATATCATACTCCACTATAATGAATCAAACGTTTCCTACTCTTATGGGAATACATAGAGAAACGATAAAGAAAACATAGAAACGTTCAATTCCGTATTCTCCACACCGTATTCACTTCCTTTTCGTTAGCGATTAAAATGCACAATTGTAATTTATATAAAATGTCTAAGTAAAACGGAAATTTAAGTAGAAAATAAAATATTGCATAACCAATTTATTAATTATGATTAAATTAACAAGTCATCACTATTTAGAGTACTGTTCAAAACAAAAAATGTGCATTAATAGATTAAGAAAGGTACTATTTAATTTTTAAAAGTAATGAAAATAATTTTTATTTTAAGATGGGAAACAATATAAATGCTTAAGTTAATTAGGAAATATATTACTCTCCAATAACTAAAATTAAGCGACATAAAAATTATGTCAACTGAATAATGTTACAGTATATTTTTAAATATTTATGGTTAGATTCAAATATTAAAAATAAATGTGAAGTCTTATTCACATTAAATCTTTTTCCAAAAGCTTTGCATTCATCATGATACGTTAGCTTAGAATACTTAAGAAAGTTATTGATTGATTCAAGATCTACATTAATTTGTTTTTAGTTTTAAAGTAAATAATTTAATATTATAACTGTGAATTTCTGAATAAAAAATTCTTTTCAATGTTTACTTCAGAGAAGAGTTTGAGACATTATCTATACTGTGAGTAATCATGTGACCAGAAAACAGAGCTTCTCCAGTTTAATTTCTGCTCCGAGACCTTCAATAATAACCCTTGACATCACCATGGAAATGTTAATATAAACATAGTCACATACAGATTACATTTGACTTTCAAGCAATCTGGATCGAGAATTGATACTTAATGTTATGTACTATATATGATACACCATTTCCATAAATTATATATGAGAATAGAATCGGCTTCTCTTAAACCTGGTGTCAATATTCATAAGTTCATTAAAGGAAAACTATCTTACATGACTTATCTCGTTCAATGAACACTCTCCGAAATCCATCGGAAACTAGACCAATCTTTAGTAATTATGACTTGTTGCATTGATTATCAAGAAGTATTTGTAGGGGCTTGCAGAGTTTGTGCACTTACCTCTTCAGGTTTATATGTATCCGAAAAGTGTCAAAATGTTCCGCAATAACTTTGCGAACATTCATTTCCAATTGTAGATTAGAAGTATTCGGCACTAAAATTCTGTTGCATACACTCGGCATGACATTGCTTATATATTTTTAAAGTAATTTTTTTCATTTATAAGAATTTATTTATAAAATCGTTCTTAATTTCTTAAACACGAGAGTTAATATTGATAGACAATTTCATTTTCATCCAATGGTATAATTATAAGAAATTTTTACTTCGGTGTAAACGACTCGGGGTGCGTTTGAGTTATGCACTCTGTTGTAAACTAAGAAACAAGTTGAGTCCTGATTCCAATAAAGGATATGAGTTGGAATAATAGAAACTCTAGACGTAAATTCACCTATATCTAAGTTTAATCATATGTAGTAGAATGAAAATTTGATAAGAGCACGCAAACAGTAAAAATCTTAGATATTGTTTGGTTTTTGCTATGTTCGTCTCCAGATGCTCGTTGTGCTTCTGAAAAATGATGTAGGTAAAATGAAAATACTATGCAGATATTTGCTTAATATAAAAACAGATATTGTCAGTAATAAATTTAAAGGCAATAGAAATTAAAGAAAGAAAATGCTAAAAAATAAAGTGATTATAGGATTGCTCATTGATCAAGATAATAATATTTTGATTTGATATTTTAAAATTTTTTAAAATTGAGTTTTTAAAAACTCACCTTCCTTTGAAAAATGTAATTTAATTTTAATGTATCTGCTGTTATTGTTTACAGATCAATAAATCAAATGACATTTATTACAGTCTAATTTTTGGAAATGTGTTTGTAGTAATGGTTCTTTATTTTCTTCTCTTTCTTACTATTTTAGAATTACATAGATGTAACCTTGGAATGGTAGAATGGGGTACAGTTCATGTTCCGGCCTGCAATCGGACTTAATTATATTATTACAATATAATTATTAGTGCAATATATATATATATATATATATATATATATATATATATACACATACATGTGTGTATATATATGAATGTAGAATCCTAACTACAGAAATGAGGTACATGGCTCGTTTTTTATGTTGTCTAAGGGTTTTCTGGATTCAATGAAGAGACAGATTTTTAAAAGATGACATTTAATTAAACAATATATTTTTGTGCAGTATTTACGAAGTTAAAGCAGAACTATACGGCATACATATTAAGGAGCTATCAGATTGCTCATCCTTCCAAGCTGGCCGCAATCTTGCGCCTGCGGACACTCGTGTGAGCCCTTTGGAATGAGGTCACAAAGTGGAGATCAAGTTTGTGATGCCCTCTAGTGTTAGAAAAGTCTCAAAATGTAAACATCCTACATGTATATATATATATATATATATATATATATATATAAGCTATTTATTTGTTACAATAAATGCTTATTGACTTTTATTTGACGTCCAAACTTATAAATGTCATTTTTTGTTTCGAATTCGTATTTTGAAAGCAATGATACTAAATTAATTTTGTTAAACTCTTTAGTAGATATCATCGTTCAAAAAATTAACAGTCGATGGTAAATGGTATTTACTGTTTTCATTAAACTGATGATTTAAATTATTATGTCCTTTCCTTTCTTCCTTTTAGATTATTAGTTATTAGTTATTATGACTTATTATTTGCTATATTTTTTTTTTATTTTTTAAGCTTACTTTATAATAAGAAAGAAAAATTTAAAAAATCCTTTCAAGGAATATATTTTGCATTTTAATAAATATTGTTCTGAAAATACTAATCAAATTTTGTTATTTTTTTACTAATGCTTATTTATTTATTCGATAAACAAATGTGTTACCATGTCTATAATGTAGATTATTTAGAAAGAGGTGATATTTCCTACTCATCTGAATATTGAAGTGATTGTGAAACTTAAATATAGATATATAACTGATGTTCATACTGCGCTCTTTGTAAGGTTTTATTACAAGGATACATGGGGTTAATATGGCACACCAACTTTATTATAGTTTGCTTCAAATCCTTAGTAGGGATGATTAAATCTACGAGTAATATTATAATGCTCTCAAATAAGCATGAAAGGAGAGATCGATAAAAGAGATAACAGATCACCAGAATTGTTTACCCAATATTTTCCAAACTCTAGTATGCGAATATAAATAGTTATATGCATATCAAACTTTATAAATTCCCTGTGTGAATAAACAATTATTAAAATATCATTTGAAACTAAATGCATTGAATTTAGCATGAGTACAGTTATATAAACTTTGGAATTATATTTTGAAGTTAGAATTAACATCAATATTACGCAATTACTTTCTACATAATTTCTACATAAAAACTAAGATATATATTGTATAATCATTTCATCTCTTTAGAAAAGAATTCACTAGTCCATAGCAAAGTTCATAGATAGCAACGCAAATAATAATGTATGCGCATATGTGAGAAGTTCCAGGTTAAATTTAAAACATAAATGTTCAAAAATTATTTATAGGCAAAGTTAAAAACATTAAACTAATATTTAAAACTGTTTTTTCTGTTCTATAATATTAGTAAAAACTGTAAAACATTTTTTTCATACTATGTACAAAATCTAACATTTAAGAGAATTCTAGCTTTCACTATCCCTACATCCTTAATGTTAACAATGATGAGGTTTAATAAACGTTTTTTTAATAATTTTCTGGTCATACATTCTTTAATGTTTTGTGTGAGTTTATTGAATTTTTTATTACTATCATAATAGAATTTGTCAAAAAATTATTAAGAAAATGACGGGTTAAATATGTACTGCATTTCATGTGAGTTTGAACTATTTCACATGTTCCGTTACTTATAAAATAAAATTTTAATACAACCTTACTAATTTTTTTCTTAAAAAAAATTCTCTTTTCAAAATAATAATAGTAATGAAATAAATATCCGCATAATAACTCTATACCGTATGACCCATCAACTTCTTAATGTTCTTTAAACTTGACATTTTTAAACATTATGAAGATAAGAAAAAATTAGAGAAGTGACCCTCTTTATTATTATCTTATTTACTACAAAAATTCTAAATGAGAGTTATACTGGTAGAAATATAAAAAAAAAACCATCTAATTCATTCCATTTATGGATAAAGTGCAATTTATCAAATGATAAAAGCACATTCTCTGTCTCTACATACTTTTAAATAATTGTATTATTACATTACATTATTTAATATACGTGCATGCATATTTGAGGATTATTTCATCATGTATACATATTTTACTCAAAATATTGATAGCTAAAAATACTTATTGGTATGAATATATTTATTTTTAAATTTTCAGATAATAAAATTATTTATGTAATGTTGATTGATTCTTTAGATGTAATTGTTTTAAAGGTATTTATTTATTTAAGGTTCTTTTTTATGAATATTCAGAAAAATGACCTAAGAAAGAAATACCCTTATTGATTAAAAATTTCTTGAACTATCCTCCAATGAGAACATGCTTATTTCGACTTTTTTTAAATTAATAAAAGTCCTGAATTCTTACAAATAAAATACAAAAGAATACTAATCTCCTTATGTGAACCATTTTAAATCTCAGTATTTTAAGTTATAACGAGGAAGTATTTTCAATACTCGATTTGTGTATGGAGCTAATTTTGTCTACATTAATAATAGGACGCCATTCAGACGACTGAAACTTTTGCATTTAGTTTCATTAATGAATTATAATGTATCTTTAACTTTCAGACACCAATTCAAATGTTTATATTGTTGTAGTTAAAAATAGGATTGTCCTGTGTGTTTTATGTAAAGTGAATCATAAATAAACAGTTGGGAAAACGTCGCCGAACAGTAAAGGGAATAGTAAAGGAAAAACCACATATATTTCAGATTATTTTTCTTCAATTTTCTATTCATATTGTACAATTCAACTTGCTATTTGTAGGATTTAATTTTTTCAAGAAAACAATTTTTGAAGTATGTGTTCATCAATTTTCACCGATATTAAACATACTTTCTCCCAGAGTCAATGACAATTTCGAAGAATGTAGTTCCCCAATATTGAAATTTTATTATTGAGGAATGAAAGGGAATATTATATTACTTATTTTTAAAATATTGAAAGACATTTATTTATTTTAATATTTGATCATGACCTAAGAAAAAAACAAATAACACAACTGAGGTACTTTGTTATAAACACTTGTAGTAATATGGTCAAAAAGTAATATTTAAGATATTTAATTGATTAATATAAAATGAATGCCATTCATTCCTTAAAAATTATTTAACAAAATCAAAAAAACGTATACCATTTTCTGATGTTTGACAGTAGTTTATTTTGCAGAAACTTTGGAAATGAAATTACATGGACCAAACAAAATCGGAATGGCCAAAGTAATACTGTAAAATACTACATTGTTTAGAAAAAGACAAAATGAAGGTTAGTTATCTTTAGTGAATGATCGTATTCGTAAAAAAAAGGTCTTTCGAATAATTTTGCGATAACCATGGAAAAAATATATGAAATTCAATTTACTCGAAAGAATACTATTCTGTTACAAAAATTATCATTACTTGTTCAATAAAGAATGGGAAAAGTACTTGGAGAAGGCCATCCTTAGAAAAAAAAATTGCTCAAAATTGACTATACAAAAAAAACTGAACACGAAACTAAATGGGAAAGAACGCTCTGCGCCATTTTTCAAGGATTCATTGCAGATGGACCAAATCATCTCACAGAAAGGAGAATAAAATGGCAAAGGAAAAGTAGAATCTTTTCGCCCAAGAGAAATAAATGTTTCTTTGAGCAACAATAACAGTTTATTTTAAGCTCAAATTTTCAGTTTTACTAGATAATAATTGTGTTATTTTATACTTAGGTAATCAAATCATAAACTTAATGAAACATTTATTCATATAGTATAAGATAGCATTTATTAAAACATATAATTTAGATAAGACATTTGAAAACAATTTTAGAGGTGTAATTATATAGTTTAGAGTATATTAGAGTAAAAAAAAATTTTTATTTTACTGAAAACAACCAAATTATTAAGATTTCATATTAAGTACCAGAACACTTACGGGAGGAAATTATATACCAAATTTAAGACTCTTTCTTTTTTGAGACATTTGCATTTTAAAATTATTAAAAGAGCTTAAGTTTTCCTAATAATGATACATTAAACATTTTATTGATTTATGTAAGTAATTTTTTGTCAAAAAGTTTTTTCTTTCTCTTTGAGTAGAATATGAACATGATTTTTAGGCACATTTGCATTTAGGTACCATTTTTAAAAGTAATATTCCCTAAAGGTACAAAATATTTCCCTTCTTACGTACAAAAATAGTACATAAAATGTAGTGAACCAATTTTTTTAAAGATATTTCTATTTATCAGGAATCAACAGACATCCTTAAAGAAAGATAAGTATCAATGTATTATAAATATGTGTGACTATTATTTAATAAATTTTAAGCAAAATGTTTGAAATATTCAAGGCGTTTCTGGTTGAATTTAAATTAGAATATAGCAAAAACAGTAAGCATGTATCGGAAAATAAAAGAAATCGAAACCGCCCATATTTTTTGGAGACCGCATTGATTCTTCATTTAATATATCCTAGGGAAAATACAACGAGTGTTTGGCAAATCAAATACAATCCTTTTAAAACTGTATTAATAATAGAGTCCAATGATCAAAAATGGACCTTAACTTATTGACTATATTTAAAAACTAGATATTTACGTAATTTAAGGCATAAAATTGATAGTTAACGTACCTTTGTAGTTGTTAATAATATAATAAATATTTAACTACTAATCTAGTTATTATTCTTTATTTCAATCTGAAAAAAAGAAGAAAATAAATTCGTAACAGAAATTGTTTTCAGAAGTTAATTTAAGCTAATTGCAGTAATTAATAAACCAGTTAATATTACAGCTTGGTTCATTTTGAGCTATCAACTTTGATAACAATTTTGTCCAACAGCAAGGAAAATTACGAAAATTGTTAAGTTTCTTTCCCCGTTTTCAAAAACTGTGCCATTGATAATAACTTATCGTTTTTTATTTGCGTTTCCAATATAAGCTTGATATGAAATTATAAGTTCAAATATTTACTCGTTTTTATCATAAGTTAAAAAGGGGGGAATATATAGTGCTTTAAGATTTAATCCCGATTTGCAGGTTCTTTGAACAATGAATAGCATTTTAAAAAAAAATATTCTTAAGAAAATTTTGTTGGAAAAGTTGATTATTTAAAGCTAAATCCTTCTCCAAAAAATAAGAATAATCAGATGTATTTTTCTAAATACATTAAAAGATAATTTAGTTTCAAAGCTGGTAATGTGGTAATAATACTGGAATATTAAGATGAAACCATTAGTAGTACAGGAAATGAAGATTCTCACCCCAAACTATGTTCAATTCACTACAGTCAAGATCTCATTTTACATTTTTTTATTGACTTCGTTTTTAACCAAGCCATCGACAAAATTTTCTTTTCAAGAAACATATTTCAAATGTATAAAAATGTTATTTTGTTGTCCTTCATTTTCAAAAAAGTAATTCGAAGGAAGAATGCCTGTTTTGGATTAAAAAAGAACATTCGAATCCTATTAAAAATGGTAAAAATGATCATCTTATATTAAAAATTATCTCTTTATATTAATTCCAGGGAATAATCATTTTGCACTTATTGCTTATAAAACATAATATTACATCTAACAATTTTATCTGGAGGCATAGAAGTATAACAATGATTTTATATTTGAAATAAGAACATCAATTAGCATTGTATTTTCACAAATGACAGTTTCTTGTCATTTGTGAAAAAAAAGGATTTCAGATAAAATTTCAAAAGTTTTTTATTCACTTTTAATCAATAAATGTTAATTCAGTTAACAAATATATTCAGGTCTTGCCAGTTTTTGAATAATCACATCTAACAAATATTAGAGAAAATTTTTTCTCATTCTGAGAAATTTAATTGAAACATTTATTTTTCAAACTTTGACTAATATTATTTAAAAAAATATTCATAAAAAGCTACAAATAAAATATTTCTTTATATATTCTGATGTTTATTGAACTACGTGTTTCTTGAATTATATCTGTTTGCTATTATGTTTGCCTACCAAAATAAAAATTTCTGAAACACTGTCTTTTTTCATCTTTTATTAATATCTTGCGATCCTACAAGTCTTGTTGAACATTTTCTGTCATAGTACAATTTAATATAGCATTTAAAAGAAGAAATGTATTAAAGGAGAAGATAATGATATATATATATATATATATATATATATATTTATTATGAATTATTTTTTTTTATTTTGAAATAATATACTTGTGGACAAATTTAATAATCGTATTCTGGTATATTTACAAGTGTTTAATTTGAATAATTTCTAAGCCATGAAGAAGGTAAAAATTGTTTTCATTGTGAATATTTATTTTCATTTACTATCAACATAATGAAAAACAATAACAGGTGAATAAATTTTCATTTTCTAAATTCAATTATGAAATGTAGATAACTATAGAATAAACTGAAAGTTGAAGATTATCTCTAACTATGGAATACCTTTGAGCTCCGTGTTAGCGCATTGTAGTTTTTGGAGGAAATTTTAGAAATAATTGGTTTGTTAAGAAGAGCAGAATAGAATATCACACAAATCTTGAATCTCTTTACACAAAATCAGTATCAATATATACTGGAAGTAAATGTATTTCGCAAGCTCAGCGAATATTTCAAAACCGAAATATTAAATGCAGTTGATTGATTATTTGATTGACTTAAATAGAGCCATCTACATCAAACAACCATGTCATCTGTTTGCGATGGACTTCATGAGTTTTTATAGGTCTAGTGATGAGGAAGACACTTGATTTCTCTATTTTAGTTTCTCCACTAAATTACGTTAAGTCTTCGAAAGGTCTAATATTAAATTTAAAACGCAACACTAACTATTATTTTGTTGATGGTCTTCGTAACTTTTATTGACCGGAATGCTTACTTTAAATTTCTTAATGAACACCTAGAAATAAATTTGGAAATTTGGAGGCATAGTCAATTAATCAGAACATTGTTCTAGGAGTTACTTGATTCTTTGAATTTTCACTACTTCTCAATATAGGACTTTTGGGGCATTTAAGTTTGTCGTGATAAAAACCTTTTAAATTTTTTTCACATATTTTGGTTAAATTTTTAACGAATAATTACTTTTTTTCGAATTTGCTAATATAAAATCATTTCAGTTTTCAATTTCTTTCACCAACATTATTTTTTCTGTTCTATTTTATTACAATGAAAATGAAAAAAAAAATGATAGTGACCAGTAGAAGATCGCTTTTCATTAAAACAGGCTAAGAAATACTTCATTAATGGAATAAAAGTATTATAATATTTTCTACATTTGTTATTCAGCATCCTGGTTCTCCAAATATTTTCACAATATCTTACGAAATTTTAGTTTTAATGAAGGACTTCATAGTTTAATATGAGGGATAACTGTTTTTTTTTAAACAGACTATAATATATAGAATTCTGGGCATTGAATCCGAACATTTCACTGGGTTCAAAAAATTTCGTTTTCGCATGATATTAACGAATACGTATAAAACAATGCATCTTTTATTGTTAGTTTTTTTAAACTTAGTGAACAGTTGTTATAAAATTGGGATACCATTAATAATTTTCGCAATATTAATTTATTCATATTCAATAGCACTACTGGCAAAAATTGAACGTTTTTCTGTAGAGCTTTATATAAAGCTTCATAATTTATATCAAATATGAAGAATATTTTCTGAAATGGGCATTTGTTATTGAATTCCACACATAAATCAGCATTTCCGAGCAAATATATAGATTTAAATCATATATTTTCTCGGAATATATATATATATATATATATATATATATATATATATATATATATTAAATCAAGGAATTAAAGAATTAAAATTTACTTTAACTCTCTGCTAGAAATGTAACACTGAAAATGATATATTAACATATTTAACGAGTTTTTTTATAACATATTTTACAGTTTAAGAAGTCAGTAATGTATTTACGAAATTTAAAACATCATTGACTAAAAAAATTAATTATTAGTCAATGATTATTTTTTTTATCTTTAAAGTCGAATCCCTATTATGTGCCTTATAATTAGATTAAAAGAAAGATTTCTTAAAATCATTTAATATCACTAATTTTGTAATGGGATGACTTATCTCTGACTATTGTGCAATAATTCAATTAAATATAACTAGCACTAAAAGTCAATAAATCAACAAATATGTTAATGACCCACAAGACAAATCCAGCTTAATTATTTATTTATCAATCACTGTAATTTAATATCTCTCTCTTTGTACTCTAAGGCTTGCCAACCAATTTAACTATCGCCGAATTTAAATATTCTCATTTAGGCCTTCCAATTGAAATTACTTCCGCATAAAAGTCCTCTGTAACAACAATAGTCGGTAACTATCACTCTCGATATTAGCTGCTTCTATTTAGATCTGCACTCAGAGTTAACCCTACTATCTCTTTCGTCTAAATTTCGCTTTCCTTAGATACCATTGCATCTGAATCATTTCACTTTATTTAAACATGCATCGAATTAACATAATCACGTTTTATTTTGATTGAGAAGAAATTCTTATTTTATGCAATCAATTTCAATTAAAGTCCCAAAGGTTGGAGAAGAGAAAATCACGAATACCCAACGTCACAATTTTAAAGCACCAAATATTAATTATTAGTAATTTTAAATATACTTTCATTAACTTTCATTTCAGTTATTATATGATATAAATTCGCTTACGGCAATATATTTTTTTTAAAAAATAAGAAACATCATTTTTGCAATCAGCACACCAGACAATATATCAAAAATAATCATAAATTCTACAAAATTTCAGATATATGAAGATTTATTATAAGTTATTTCGGTATTTTTAGAAAATATTTCAGTCATAATTATTTAAGGAAAGGGAAATACTAAATTTCTATTACTTTAAATGATTAAATCTAACAAGAACATAAACGCTTTTATGTTATATTCAAAATTAGATCTCGTTGGAAAATTAATAGCAGCAATAAATCTCTTTGTTATTTCGGCAGCTGCTATAAACAAGGGATAAATTATCCTGCCAAATTATAACAAAGAATAAAATATTACTGTAATTTATATTAAATAGAGATAAGAAGCTATGGTAATAAATTTGTTTCCGTGTACAAAAGAAACAATTTTAAGTAAAAAAAAAGGACAAACAACATATTTTGATATCCACATCATTGAAAATAGTATCATTCATATTTCTAAGTTTATTTTAGAATATTATGGATTCAATTAAGATAAAGTAAAAGAAAATTGTTTTTTCCAAAGATAGAAGAAATTAATGTGAGAAGAATAAACATGTCGAAAATTTTCGTTGATAATTCTTTCGTAGATTTATTTTCAAATTCCTGTTGTAGTTTTAGAAAATATTTGACGAACAAGCTTTGAAAAGTAGGCGTGATAACACTAAAATGCTTTTAACTTTATGCCATTAAATTTCAGAGGAAAGAAATAAGACTTAGACTTGGAAAAATTAATTAATATTTTGGGAGAATTTACTTTAAATACTTTAAACTTACTTGATTTTAAAAGATACTATAGCTTTTTTGTTTGAAGTTATTTGTCATTTGTTAATTCTTCTACAATTTAACATACTTCATGAAACGTATTGTCCTACATTTGATATTTAAATCATCTGATATATGATTTTGATTCTATATGAATCTATTTAAAATGCTGTTACTGAAGGATATAATCTAAAGGTTGTGATCTTAAAGATATCTTATAAGTCTCGTGAACTAATTCAGAAATATTTTTGATTTTTTTGAGATGTTTCCATTTTTTCTTAAATATGAAACAATTTTTAAATTTAATTTATAATAGAAATTTAAATGAAGTTTTCATGATTTTATTCTGATCAGATTTCGATTTCACGTGTAAATATTTTATAATTATGATACAATGCTAAAGCAATAAGATCGCACATTACATTTAAACCTCTCAAAATTGGCACATGTTTTTATAAAGAAATCTTTAATTGGGAATTTTTTTTGTATCAGTTTCATAAATAATATCAATAGCTTTCAAATCCCTTAAAGTAATTTGGGTAACATTTAATTTTTGTTTTTGGAAATTTATTTTATTACCTGATTTTGAATGAGTCGATTGAATTTCGTATTCATTTTGTTCTACATGTCATTTGACTTACAGGGGGTACTCCCTCAACATATTTACTGCACGAGAAACGTACTTATCATTTGAAGAAGTGTTAGGTTTGAATATAATTCCAAAAATTCCCAAACGGAAAATAATTATTAATTTAAAAGGAATAAAATACAATCAAATTAAAGCGCACCATATTTTTCAAGTAATCAAATTCATTTTATTTTATTAGAATCAACGCACAATTCTAGGTTTAAGAATGTAATAAGACACCTTTTATAATTAAAGAGTCCTTTGATAAAATCAAAATAGCTCCAAGGCGGGTGCCTCAATAAACGTTGACTTAATCGATATGGAGTCTAATGATATTTTAACGGAGTCTTTTGGACACAAAATAAATAAATTTTATTACTTGAAAGTATTTCCTTTTTCGACATTTAACTTAATGTTTATTTTCATTTAAATGAACTTATTTACAATATCACTAAGCTGATTAAACATTGGTTAATTGTATAATTGTAATTGACGTGGACATGGATATAGCATCAGGAGTCTAATTCTCGAATAAGAAATTTCGAAGCTGATTTATTTCTGAAAAATTGCATTTATAATACCTTGGATATCAAAGCAAAATGGTGCTGGGATAAATTCAAACGAATTTTCTTAATTTATCCCTAAGGGATTGATGGAAATCATTTACCTTCCTTATAGGAGAGTCCTAATTGAGAGAAAAAGCACTAATGTGTTGCTAAATTAAAAGCTATTTTTGTCGATTAAATATCATAGAGTTTATAATGAGATATTTGGCGGATTATTGGATCGTCTGCTTTAATGAATACCAGTTCCAATATAATGGCTTAAGAGAAATTGAATGTTTACCAGTACTTCTGACCAAAGTGCTTTGAGAATTAAATTTAAAAAAAAATATATATGTTTTTTTTTTCTTTGCCAGGAGTTATTTCACACACCGACCTTTCATCATATTGCGTTACATTTTTCGAATAGATTCTGCTTACAGAAGAATTGATTAATGGCCAATGCAAGTCTTTTATGAACATTTTAATACTTCGAAAAAATTAAATTTCGATATTGATACTGAAATTCACCATAAAATCTAATATATGTAAAAAAGAAAATCTTAGTAAGCGTTTTAAAAAATTAATAATATTTCACAGAGAACAATCACGAATATTTAACGCTTTCAGTTTATCATAGTATTTTTAATTTGTACCACTTCCACTTAATATATGTGACCACGGCAGTCGTCATGGTCGCGGACTCACGGCCGACATTAATTTCATCTAATCTTGGGCTCGAGCACTGATACAACTACAGGCTCCCTGTGTTGGGGGTTGATGCAAGTTAAAACTTGTCGAGATCCCAAGTCATCCCTTGGCATAGTGTATAAGTTTGTAGAGCTAGGGTCTACCTTAATTGACGTCTTCGGTCCTCGACCGAGATGCAAAACTGCAAAGTTCGACATTAATAGCTCTCAGTGCAACGATATCAATCATTCGTAATCCGCTTTAAATATGAACATGATAGTCTAGCGGTTACATAGTGACCAAAAATGGTACATAGTGAAAAACAAACGGTTGCATAGTGAAAAAATATCAGTTTCTTTTGGATTGATGTAAAATTTAAGCTGATTATATTTGAATCTAATTCGTAGAATTTAAATCTAGCGAACATGAAATACGCTCGCCGGTACATCTAAATGTGGCTAATTTCAACTTTCTAATTGAAAAATTCATGTTCATAAAAATATAAGTTAATGCTTTAAACTGAAATCAAAATAAATTAAAAATCATTTGAAGTACAAACGCAATATTGATAAATATCATTACACTCATTTTGTGGAATAAATCATTAGAGATTTTTCTATCTGAATCATGTGTAACAACGTATGTTTATGTATATCACAATATACTATTTACATTTCCAGTTCATCTTTTTATAAATATATCACACAAACATTTGGCTCTTCATCATAAACACACACACAATTTCTTTTAATTAAATTATTTTTTTTATTTATAATACAATTAATTTCTGAGTAAAAGTATTCTACTTAAAATGAACAATGCAGAGAATTTGAAATATATTGTAAGATTTACTTCAAAGTTTCTGCAGTTTTATTGTTTAACAATAAAAAAATAATGTAATTGAGAAAAGAATTTAAAACTTATATTTTAAGAAAGTGGAGCTATATCATTTTACCAGATGTTTTTATGTTTTTATTCAAATAAATAATGAATTACCTATTACGATGGATATTATTATTTCTTTTTAGCGTATGATAGAGAAAAAAAACTCATTGAAAATACTGTCGTCATAAAATATTATCACATAAAAATAACACAAAATATATTACTTATTCTAAAATGTATAATACAAGAGTGTCTGTGAAATATAATATGGATACGTTTGTTCCTTATTTCAAGAAATAATTTCATCAGATGATGTACAAGTAAATCTGAAATCTTTAATAATGATAACATTACTGCTCTAAAGTATTAAACAAATATTTCTATTTTCTTTTACCTTCCTTTATCTGTGATCAATGAACTCACCACAAAGAGAATTATTCTAGTTACCACACACTAAACCATATTCCATCTTACGGAGACCTAATTAAAAGAAATAATTGAATGTTGAATGGAACTATTATGGATTCAAAGCTATTAGAAGGTTAATTATGGATTCAAATGAAATGGTAAAGAACTGAACTTAAAGCACTCTTTAAGAAACACAAGTTAATCAATATTATATTTTATAAATAATTAACATGGCTGGAAAAAACATTCTTTTAAATAGATATTTTCAGTAGCTTTATGAAAAAAAAAAAGAAATTTTACTTATTTTGATTGTTCAGTTTTCTTTTGTGGGAATAAGAACTCTAATTATCAAATAATTTCTCGGTTACGCAACACCAAATACCGCATTCAAGTTTAAAGAAAACAGAGTTATATTTTATTCCAGTTTCAGTTTTGTAGATGTATTTTTATCTTATCTATATCAAAGACGTTGTTTTGTCTAGACAATTTTATCCTTTTCATCTACAGTTATGATGACTGAACAGGCATATCTCCTTAGCTTACAATTTACATGTGTGTTTACAGACAGATAATGCTATCATTCTATTAATGAGATTAGCCAAAAGCAAATATTCAGACTCCCACTAATTGAACTCTCCTTCATGCCTTGTGGCATGGCTTTAAACATGTCAACACGTTATGGATAATTATAGAACTCTAATATTACTATTTCCGTGTAGCAGTTGTCTTAATAATTGACAAGGAGTTGCGTCCTATCAAAAGTGATGATTTGAACAGTTTATAATTTAATATAAGGTGTCAAACAAAATGAGCTTCACGTTAAATTAATTTCCTGTTCTTTGTTGTTCCTTTCATATATTAATCATTGAATTATACATTGGAATAAAACAAAAATAAAAATCATTAGAATCTTCAAAACAAATTACTTTTATATCCTTATTTTTTAAATTGATACGAATTCTGTTCATTCCATATTTTCCAAATTTAAGTATTAAACTTTTAACTATAAATTATAATTTTTTTTTGTGAAATCTTTTATTTGATGTTACTATAATCAAATGAAATGAAGTTTGCAAATAATGATGCGACCAACTGTACATAAGTTTGTACGGATATTTTCTGAAATGCTTGTAAAGTTTAAATTACTTTATTTCTATAAATGTGAATAAAACCGTATGTTAAATTATTTTAGTACATCGTCATTTTTTTTATTTTTTGCATTAAAAATAATTATTTAATATTTAAAAAATTACATACTGGATGTAATATTCAAAGCAAAATCTATTATCGTGTATAAGACTATGGCAGTTTCACTTTACATTATCACAACATTTTAATGTGTATCGATTACAAATGGCTTTAGAAATCAATAAAACCAGATAGGAAATAGCGAATTTAATATTAAGCCAGCATCTAGCATTTGAGTTAGAAAGTTACACTTTATTCAGTTAATTTTGTATTGAGTGCTGATAAAATTATTCTAATAATGTATTTAAAGTATCAAAAAAAGTCTAATGTTTAAAAACCTTAATTAACAATATATTTACTGAGATCTATAACCTAAAAACAATAGTCTGAAATCTAGAAGCTGAAGTAAAGAAAAAAATAGAATGTTGCTGATGTTTTATTAATATATTTAAAATGATTAATTTATATTATGCGAGACATTTTTAATAGTATCGTCACTGAATATGGCCGCTGCAATTTTACTCCCTTCATTTTACACAAGTGCGCTGAGTACCTATCATTGTTCGTTAGTCACAAATAGAGGTATAAAAAAATTCGTACTTGTTTTATCTTTTTTGTGCACATTTAAAATATCTTTCCCAATTGAAAATGCCACTGATTGTGAAACACGCACTGTAACATGTTTTTTGCATTCAAAATGCGTGAAAACTGCCAAAATTCACAAGCAAATCCCTTAAGTGCATAGAGAAAAAAATAAGATTTATGGAATGGTAAGAAAATGAGTGAGATCATACAGGATAGCTTCAGAAATGTTCGTCATAAGAAAAGTAATGGGAGATCGTCAACTATTACTGACTGATAGAATGTGTTATAATTAGTAGTAATGCAAGGCTACTGCCGATGGACCTGTAATTTTGCATCTTGATCAAACGAAGCGGTTGACATCTGAACTGGCACATCCGTATCCAAATTTCCGCACCCTGCCAGGGGAGGATTAAGGACCAGGATAGCGGATCATTAGTGGCATTAGACTTCGTATTCACGACTCAAAGGGAACAACGCCGGTAGAAGTAATGTTTGAACGGAGTCGTTAAACATGGATTCCTTGTCGTATCGATGTATTTAATTTTTTTTCTAGAACATTCGTGACTATGACCATTAGGTTACCTTAGGTACATACTATTACTGAAGACTTAGATCAGAAAGTTCACGTGAGACTTTGAGAAAAATACATTTTACGACTTTGTCTATCTCACTAGTTGCCAAAAGTTTAAAGGAATATTTTTCTAAGTTTGTGATAGATTCAACTGTAAAGAGATTTGCTTGAGAAAGGCATTCAGAAGCTTGTTGTACGATATGAGAAATGCTGTAATATTGTAGGTAATTATGTTAAATAGTAGATCGAGGTGCATACAAGTATATGCTTTCTTATAAAAATAAAATAGTAGAAGAAATTACATTGTTGTTGTTGTTTTATGGTACTTAATTAAAAAATCAAGCTTCGTACGATATCGGATTTAGGATTTCTTTATAACGCTACAGTAGAGGTGATTCCTTGCATAATCCTTAAGTTATGCTTTTTTGAGTACGCAACTAATTTTTCAAGTGATTTGTAATACAACATTTTGAACAAGATTAAAAGTATTGCACAAATTAAATCGGTAGCGAAACGTTTACAATACATGTTAAGACTTACTGTTTGAAAGGTTTTATTACATACTATTAAACACATTCAAGGATTTAAAGTTCTGTACTGAAAATTTTTTAACATTCTTTGACCGTTCAGTGCGTGATGGGTATCAATAGGCCTATTGTAACTTTTTTTTAAAATAAGTTTTCATAAGATCAAGGATCATGTTTTCAAATTTTTAGCTCACGGTAATATGTTATTAAATATTAAATGATACTCACACTCGCTTTCAATTTATATTTGTTGCTTTCAAAGTTTCAGGGATATATTTAAAAATAATTTGCATACTAATATGTATATAATATAATGGAAGGTATCAAATATTCTATATGCATTATATTCGTAACATTTATGAGATTAAAACCGAGCGCTGATGTTTGGTTGATTTATATTCACGCTATTCTAGACCTATATCTAACGCTTTAATTTTAAACTGTGATCCACTAACTTGAACGAATCGTGCTGCTATATACAGAGAAACATTAGTTTTAAAGGACATATTTATTTATCAGAAACATTTTGCAAAGTATCATTTTCATCAACTGGAAATAAACAAGAACACCATCAATTGAACGAGATAATAAATTGAGAATGCTGTAAATTAGGTTTCCCCAAATGGTGCATCTCAGTACCAAGTCACAAAAGAAATGGTTGCGTCATTCCATTATCTCTTGATATGATCTCGATAAGCGATGTGGAATACTCGTATATGTTTTATGTTGTTGATTTTTTAATATTCTAAATCAGATCTTACAAAGCAACAGTGTGAATATTTTTTAAGTGCAAAAGAAGGTTGCAGCCACTTATAAGAAACTCTATTTATAGTCACGTAGTGCTGAAGTTAGTTATTAAAAAGCTTTTATGTAGCTAACAGAATTGCAGGAAGAGTTTAATGTGAATTTATTGCCTGATGAGATTACAGCTACTTTCAAGGAACATTTGCTAAGTCTGGAGACTTATGTTAAGGAGAGAGAAAACAAATGGGTTTCCTCATTCAGCAGTGAGAAAGAATTGTCAAAGAACCCATTTATATTTAACACACTGGTCATAAATGCCGAATTTAGATACTGAATCTATAATTTAATTGTTAAGTGACACTTTACTCATAGACATATATGAGAAAATATCACTGATGAAATTTTGGCTGTCGTCTTATCATGGTTAATCCGGTTCAGAAAAAAAAATCTGTAAAATATCTAATATCTTTTGTCACGACCTTCAAATGTAAAGCCAAAATTTAGACATTCATATTCCTAAGAAATAAATATAGAAACATATCCGAGAATGAAGTAATAGCCTTTTCTTTCAAACGTGAAAATTTTACTTAGCAAGAATCACCTTCGCTCTTCCCATTAATTATTTCGTCTTATTAAAATTTCCTTTTCGAAATTATTCTTTAATGATTTCATATAAGAATTATTAAATTACATGCAAATCATATTAACAACTAAACCAAGTTTTCTTTTACCAAAAAATCTCAAAGCAGGTAATAGTGTTTTGTAAGTCACAAAAAAGAACCGTTAAAATAACTGCTTCGAGGGAAAATAATTTTAGGAAACACTGCTGTAAAGGATTAACAGAATTTACACTTTTAATACCTTAATCAAGTGAAGTTCATTTTAAAGATCAATATTCTAAGACAAGCTTATTCAATTTAGGAAAATTTGAATTTCAGTGAGAAATATGTTCTAATAACATAACGGTTTAGATGTTAGTTACACCGGGCCTTAAGTTGTCTGATAAAATATAACATTGTATGAGAATAATGTTAAATAAACATATATATCACTTGCTACTACTACCACTTAATTACATTATTCAATTAATTATGATGAATTCTCTCGAAAGAATAGTAATTAATTTATTCGATTGGATAGATCAAAATTAATTAAACGGATACTTTGATATCGGATGATTTCAAAATTTTGGCAAGCAGCTAAGATAGAGAGAAAACACAATTTATTCGAATACTTTCAATTAAAAATAAGCATCTAATTTAGTAAATCAATTTTCAGTTTTGTGATCTGTAAATAAATGCTAGACAAATCTCATAGAAATTTATTTTATTGTTTTGATTTTTTTTTTTTTTATAATCAAAATACTTTTTTGTTAAACTCTCAGACAAATATACTATTACAGATTAAAATATTAACTTCTTAATTACTTTTAATATAATGTGTTCCATAATTTTCTAAATTTTTAAAATAATTAAAATTAAAAAAAAAAATTCTAGAATATATGCCAGAAAGTTTTGTTTACAGATGAAATTCGTTTCAGTTTGAGCAACGACTCTCAGCGTCAGTTGATATGGAGTGAGGAAGGGATATGGTTTCATCTCACTAACATCAGGGAAAGAGGCCGTTGGAGCTTCAAGTGCTTTTGTGGGAAGGCATTGTATTGACTGGGCGAACAGTGCTCCACATTTTTGACAGCGGCTCACTCACCGAAGATCTTTACTGTGATGAAATGATCCTTCTTAACGTGCGTTTCTTCCGAGGGGGTTGCAGGTCCAGATTTCATTTTTATGAATGACAATGCATGTCCACACAGGACCTCTGCGGTTGAGGAGCTTATAGAAAGAGAAGATATAGGCATAATGAATTGGTCAGCGTTCTACTTTGATTTAAATCACATCACGCATGTGGAGTCTTTAGGAAAACACCTGGAAGTAAGATTATATTCTATGGAAAACACCACACAGCTAAAACAGAAACCTCTTAAACTCTTACTTCAAGAAGTGCCGGATAATTTGATATTGAGTATTTAAAGACGGTGTCTCAGAACCGTTACGGTAGTATATCATAGGCCTTACTATGGGACTTTAGTCTGTTGCTCCTCCTCGTAGTCAGTCAATGTTTTTTACTAACACCGTTCTATTAATAAAGCCTTTTACTCGTTTGTACCGTAATGTATGCATGCAGTTCATTTTTTGGCTATTATGCTTTCATCACCTTTTAAGTTCGATACTGTGCTGCTGTAGTGTGAATTTCCGGTTACCCAGTTGATTTTTTTCGGAATTACTCCATAGTAGAAAACTTACTTAATGTTTGTTCTTTAGTGTATATTCGGATGTTATATTAATATTATTTTTTCTACTTTAATTTTAACTTTAAAACTTTAATAAGTGCAGAATCTTAAGAAATTTCAGTTTAAGTACCTCTACTATTTTGAAGACTGTTAAGAACGATGGAAATTTAGAAATAACTTGCACAAATTGAACATAAAAAATTAGAATATGTTTTAGAAGTAATGAAATATTTCGGTAGAAAAGCTGTCCTCCATTTAATCAAAAGCCCTTCACACATATAGGATCTGACTCTTTTCTCTCTGCTTTAGGAAACGAAACAAAAACAATCATAACCATAGGTGAACTGTAAGCTGATCATACAAACATACTACGAAACAACCACCTATGAAAGTTAAAATCCTCAGAAATGAGAAAAAAAAAAAAACTTGTAGTGTGATCTTCTCCACAAAGATATTTGTGTTATTGTTATAAGATTCTTAGGATGCCCTTGCTGCGTAAAAGTTTCAAACAGTAGCAATCCTTTTTGGATACACTCATAAGCAAGTCCATTAAACATTGGCATATTAATAATGGGTTTTCCATCTTATATCTGCAAATTTATACCCAAAAAGTCTTATATACCTAACTTCATAATCGATTTTCAATTATATAGAAGTCAAAATTAAGCCGTTTCCCGTCTCAACACGTGGCAGACGGATTCGTGAATAGCATGAGCACATATTACCATTTGAGAAAGGATTTGTATTTGGACTAAAGATCAAGTTACAGGAAGAGTGTGGCTTTTATATATAAGCAATCTTACATTTTGCAGATGTTTACAGGAATGTGTGATATATAACCAGACAGAGCTTCAAGAAGGTAGCGGTCGAACTAGAGTGACAACAGAAAGCGAGAAACTTGATAGTCTTATAGACTGCCATACCCCCTGAAGCTTTATAAACGAACCGATGTGTAACCGGGACCCTATTGATTGCAATGACCTTCGATAATCGATTCAGTTACCGTGGGTTCAAGTCTCGGAGGCCATTGTGCCAACCGCCCCTAAGTGATACAAACAAACAGGTGCAATGGTGCTGAGTTCTTTTGAATTGAATTTTAAGGACTAGTGTGGATTGAGTCTCTCTTCCCGTTCAGCATAAATAATCAGAGATGATATGTTTAGAAACCTGCAGGACAGAGGTAGAATACTCACATGGCTGTAGTCCTCCTCACATACTAGCAACCATTAGTTATGGTATGAAGAGCCATTTAATTTGATAGGTGACCTCTTTGGTTTTCTCTATGGTACCCTTACGGCACGGAAGTAAATTAAGGTGATTCTATGCCCCAGAGTCTTGTCTTTCCTTTCACCGAACCTGTTCTTGCAATTCAACAAGAAAATAATCGGCCAACCTCGACACGATTATACATATCATTATTGATAAATATTTAATTTATAATCAACAATAAAAAAGAAAGCTTAGATCACCATGAAATCAATGTTATATTATACCTGCAACAAATTCAAAGTTCAAAATTAAACGTTTTTGTCACTAATTCACATTTCTGAATACGAAATACTTTTAGAACAGAGTTTTAAATTGAATTATATTTTACAAAGTTAATTATTCGAGGTTTGTAATATTGGTTTGCATATTACTCGTTACGTGAAATATTTTAAATGTACATTCTTAATTTACTACTTAAGACAAGCATAATGCATTTTCAAAATACGGCATGCATTCCATTTGAGTCAAGATAAAATACAGAATTTTTCTTTTCAGTTCAAGAGCCAGCATACGAATATATGAATTTTAAGATAGAAATTAAAGTTTCACGAGGTGTAGTGTGAGGGTTTATAGAATATTTTTCACTGAATTCTAAATATATGAATTGATAAGAAATTAATATTTTGAGAACATAGTTCACTGATATTCCCTGTAGTCCTAGCATTCTTGAATAACTGAAGTTCTTTAGAATCTCTAACTCTTGATTATTATTCATAACAAGGTCAAATAACTGTTGCTAATTATATACCACTTGCGATACTCCCACTTTATTTTTATTGATTCATTTACTCCGAATTTATTCTATTTGACTCTCTACATCCCCCCCGCCCACTTAAATATCTCTAATTTAATTTACAAGAATATAATATATTTAAAAGGAAATGTATTTTTTATATTTTCTACATAAGATTCCTCTGAAATAGGACATATATATGAAAGTTATTTCAGAGGACAAATTAAAAGAGAGTCTAGACGAGACAGTTGAGTTTATATGGAAAACGAAGTAATGAAATTACAAAGATGTTAATGTTGGAATAAAATAAAACATGACAAGTCGAAATTTGGCTTTATACATGAGATTAAATTTTAAGTGAAATTTTCATCTGAATTACCTTAATTCTTTAATTTTGACTTATAGTTCTCTTATTTAGAAATTTTTTATATGATAGCTTAGCTGAAAATTTATGTAACCAAATTTATATGAATAAATTATAGTCATTTCTTCATACTCCTAACGAAATTTGGTTAAAGGATCTGAAGATGCTTGAAAACTCAATCAAGACACAGCATAGTACTTCAGTTTTCAAAATTTCATGTTTGTTTTCATGCAAGAAATCTTTTACAT